>CM035433.1:102931257-103131257 GCA_020310875.1 Ceratopteris richardii | reverse complement strand
TATCCTCATGTGAGTCTATCGGTGGCTGCCTGTCTCATGCTGAAGGGGCCAGGTAAGCTCGTGAACGTGACTCCGAGGTAGACATAGGAAGTGACCACCTCAATCTGTCCATTGCTAGCTCTGAATCCTGCTCCATTCCTCACCATGGGGGAGGTGTGGAAGATCATGACCTTGGTCTTGCCAAGGTTTATTGTCAAGCCCCTCTGTGTGCAAAACTCATCCAGGGCATCCAGGTGGCACTGTAATGCCTCGGATGACTCTGAAATCAATACAATGTCATCGGCATATAATAAAATGTGGACATGTGTACCTGCGAGGTTTGCACCTTCCCCTCCGGCTCGGAGAATGTAGTCCTCAATCTCGTCGATGTAGAGACCAAATAGAGTGGGGGAGAGTGGACAGCCTTGCTTAACACCGATGGTGCTAGCAATGGCCTCAGAGTCCAGACGTACCTCCTCGACATTGTACCCTCCCAGTCACCTGCTCATAGAGTGCATAGATGGCCCAAATCATCCCTGATGGTACTCCCAAGCTCTGGAGGCGTCGGAAGAGCCTCTCGTGGCACTGTATCAAAAGCTTTGCGGAAGTCCACAAAGCAGCAATATAATCTCTTCTTCTGCATCCTTGCCCCATCAATGAGGCAACGCAAAATGAAGATGTGATCAATAGTAGAGAAAGCTCGTCGAAAACCTGCCAGGCCTCGTGCTCGTAGCCCCTCAATCTCTGCTACGTATGAGAGTCTTCATTTGTCCCTTGGCATCTCTCTCTCTGTGATCTCTCCCAATGCTCGCTGGGCTCGTAGTCAGCGGTAAAGATCTCTGCATTCCTCATCATACCAGCGATGTTGTGGCATAGTCCGGGAGGATGTGTGTGACCAGAATGGATGGTGTGTGGAAAGGAGCTGATGGCTGATGTCTGAAGGATTGATGCTATCTGTGAGGTGAGTAGGGATAGTGGAGTGTCACGATGGAGCAAGAGAAGACCCTTCTCAATGTGAGCCGCATATATGTGAGCTAGCTCGTTTGTGAAGTGGATGGTGGTGTGTGGGATGCGTGCTCTGGGTGTGCGTGTAGGGGTGTCCTGACCCTCTGGTGGTGTGCTGATGTGTACTCTCTGTATGTGGACTCCCATTGGAAACCGTTGACTCGAGGTAAGCTCTGGGCTGGGCTCTCATGTGTCTCTGTCAGCATAATGATGTCTCTGCCTCTGCGCACCTCTTCCAACCTCTCTAGGTGTGTCCATAGATCTCCATTGCAGTTCCAAACTGCAAGGTGTATCTCCTTGAGTGTCTTACAGGCCGCAAATCCCTATGGGGTGGCCTTGCCATCAATGATGACACGACCATCTCTGTATGAAGCCTTCTTCCCTTGCATGCACGGCGATGTGCTACTTGCATGGGTGTGAGATCATCATCAAGGTAGATGGGGGGCCATCAAGTGCGCTCAAAATCATCCTCTTGCGTAGGAAAGTAGATCTCACGTTTTCGGAAGGGAAGTGTAAAATGAGAGCTCTCTTCTTCATGGGGTCTCGCCCCTTTCTCCAAGACTTGATGAATGGGGGGGGGACTCCTCTTTGTAGCCGAGTATCTTGCATAGTGTCTTCCCATCGGACTCGGGGGTAGAGCCTTCTTTTTCTACAATGCCTGTGATGCGTACATTGAGACGACGGGCATGTCTCATCTTTTCTTCCTCAATGGTGGTGTGCACGATGACATCTTCTTCCTTTTGTGCTTCCTCTTTGGCTTCTTTTTTGATGTTCTTCACTATGTCGATCCACCCTTCTTTGGTAGCCTCTAACTTGTTTTCCATGCTCGCGGTCAATGCTTTGGTGATTCCATTGTGTGTGAGAGAGAGAGAGAGAGAGAGAGAGAGAGAGAGAGAGAGAGAGAGAGAGAGAGAGAGAGAGAGAGAGAGAGAGAGAGAGAGAGAGAGAGAGAGAGAGAGAGAGAGAGAGAGAGAGAGAGAGAGAGAGAGAGAGAGAGAGAGAGAGAGAGAGAGAGAGAGAGAGAGCTTTGCTATTGAATTTCAAGTTTTTTCCCCTCTTTTTGTGGTCCTAAATTACTTTTATAATAAATTGTGTTCTTTTTTAGATGATTAATTATTATTTTCCTAAATGCATGTGAAAACTAATGTTTTCTAGTTTGAGCTCAAATGTTGAAGAAATGACAAAGTTGCTAAATTTTTATTTTTATTTTCTAGAAAACACCATCAATCAATTTTTGCATAAGAACAACAAATTTTGTTGTTTTTTTAACTTCATCAAGCATACATAATACAAGCGTCTACCAAATGGGAGCTTGTACGAGTGAATGGAACATGCTGTACTGAAAATTCTAGCAATAATGGCTTTCGTACAAGGTTTTCAATGGCTCTCAAATCAGGATTATGTACTCTAATCTACACTTCTCTCTCTCTCTCTCACACACACACACACACACATGGTTATATTAGAAGGCATAACGGGCTTCTTAAACCACTCCAACCACCTCATGTTCATGTTTTTCTTTTACCACTATTACTTCTGTTTTTTTGTAACAAAATTCTGTATGTATTTTATCTCCACAAATTTTGCATGGATTGATTGTTTAACTGATAGGGTTGAGGTGTGGTGCGAGAGGGGTAGAGGACCCGTGTGTGTGCCTCAAGAGAGGAGGAGATAGGTAGAAACGGTGGCGTAGAAAGGAGAGAGAGAAAGAGGTTCAATCAGTTTTGGAGGCTTCTCTTCGAAGTAAGAGGGCCAAAAGTGTTATTATGTTATGTTATAAAGAACCCTTTTAGGGTTGGCCAAGTTCACATTGAACTTGGCCCCAAAAATAAAGAATAAGTGACTTTAGCCTTTATAAATAGGCCTATACACATATATACACTATAAAGGGGTCATTTAAGGCTTTACCCCAATAACTTCCCACTTAAAGGCATAAATGACGCCTTTAAGCTAAGTGACTCCCACCATCTGTATACATAACTGATGTTGTGCTTTGGGTAAGCACTTAGTGAGAACATCTGCAGGGTGAGAACATCTGCAGGTTTTTGTGATGTATGGACCTTAACCAATGTGATAAGATCATCTTCAAGCACCTCTCGAATGAAGTGATATCGCACATCAATATGTTTTGTGCGTGCATGGAACATGGCATTCTTTGCCAAACATATGGCACTCTGGCTATCACAACTAAGCATAGGTGCCTTGTCAGGCAAACCAAACTCAGTGCAAAGACGTGCTTACCATATTGCTTCCTTGGAAGCCTCGGTGGCTGAAATATATTCAGCGTCTGTAGTAGACAAAGCAACAATCTTTTGCAATATGCTGCACCATGATACAACACCACCTGCAAGAGTGAAAACATAGCCACTTGTGGATTTCCGTGTATCCACATCACCTGTCATGTCGGAATCACAGAATCCCTTTAGCTCCAATGGGCCCTTTCCATAACTTAGGCATTTGTTTTTAGTTCCTTTCAAATATCTCAAGATTTTCAAGATAGATTTGACGGCCTCCCAATGAGCTCTACCAGGATTAGTCATGAATCTGCTCACAACTCCCACTTCATGAGCAATGTCTGGCCGAGTAGCAACCATAGCATACATAAGTGAAACACAAGCTGATGCATATGGAACACTCTTCATGTAATTGGCTGCATCATCATCTTTGGGACAATCATCCTTGGAAAGCTTAACATGTGGCTGCAATGGCACTCCAAGAGGCTTAGCACTAGCCACATTAAATCTGTCCAGCACTTTTTCAATGTACTTTTCTTGGGATTCCTGCAAAGTATGCTGCTGCCTATCCTTTTTTATTCGCATACCAAGAATATGCTCAGCTTCCCCCAAGGTCTTTCATTGAGAATGCAGAGTTCAGCTGCTGTTTTAGAGCAGGTCTTTCATTGAGAATGCAGAGTTCAGCTGCTGTTTTAGAGCATTCAGTGTGCTCTTTTTCTTCCCGGCCAACAGCATATCATCTACATACGGTACAAGAATGATTGGGTTGCCATCTTCATCCTTTTTGGTGTACAAACAGTGATCTGCATGGCTTCTTTTAAACCCATGTTTGAGCATAAATGCATCAAACTTCTTATACCATTGTCTGGGGGCCTGTTTCAGCCCATATAAGCTCTTTTTCAGCTTGCATACCAGATGCTCTTTTCCAGGAATGGCATATCCTTCTGGCTGTTTCATGTACAGCTCTTCATCTAAATCACCATGCAAAAGGCTGTCTTAACATCCATTTAGAATAGTTCCAAATCCAAGGCAGCTGTGAGAGCACATAACACACGTAATGTGGTCATTTTAACCACTGGAGAGAACACTTCTTGGAAATCAATGCCCTCTTTTTGGGCATATCCCTTAGCAACCAGCCTTGCCTTATACTTGGGTTTGCCATCAACAGTTTTGATTTTGTACACCCACTTGTTGGGAATGGCCTTCCTTCCTTTGGGTAACTCAACCAAATCCCAAGTATCATTTGCATGCAAGGCCTTTATCTCTTCCAGCATGGCTAACTCCCACTTCTTCTTGTGCTCACATAGCTTTGCCTCTTTATAGGTAAGAGGCTCACCCTCATCTGATAACATAATGTAATGTATGAAGGGATCATATCTATTCACTTACCTCCTAGGACGTGTAGATCTTCTTACCCAATGATCTACATTATCAGGCAATGGATCTACATCAAGAGGTACATCAACTTCTTCATTGTGAATGGGCTGCTGTACATCATTTCCAGCCCTGTTTTCAGCATGAATAGGTGGCTGCATATGCCCTTCAGGAACCTCATCTTGTTGTCCATTATCTTTTGGCTCAAAAACCACTGGATCATCAATATTTTCAGTCCTTTGTGGTGCATCTTGAGGGTCAAAATTGGACCTAACAGGTGGCTGGTCATGTTGAAATCTGACCCTTTCATGGTCATCTCTTGAGGCACAATTGTTTTGAAGCAGCCTCGCCTCATTAAAAACAACATCTCGGCTGCATACAACATGCTTGAGCTGAGGTATCCAAATTCTGTAGCCCATCTCACCTTCTTCACCATAGCCCATGAAGAGGCCTTTTATGGCCTTATATGCACAAAAGCCTCGCAACCAAAGATAGAGAAGTGATCGTATGAAGCAAGTTTGCGAGACCAAACCTCTTCAGGGATGTTACCTTTCAAAGACATGAGGGGATCTATTGCAAATATGTAATGCAGGTTTGAGTGCCTCTCCCCAAAATCCATGAGGGAGATCCATGAGGGAGATTAGCTGTGGACAGCATGCATCTCAACCTCTCACAAAGTGTCCTATTATAGCGTTCAGCCACACCATTAGAAGAGGGGCTGTATGGAATAGTAAGCTCCCTCTTAATGCCCAAATTTTCACAAAATTTCTTAAATTCAGCACTTGTGTACTCACCCCCATTATCTGTACATAGGCATTTCAGCCTTTTACCTGTTTGGGTGGTCACAAAATGCTTAAACGTAGCAAATGCTTCATCCTTAGACTTAAGCAATTGAACCCAAATTTTTCTAGAGAAATCATCAACAAAAGAAATGAAATACAAAGCACCCTCCATAGATTTGGTAGGCATGCTACATACATCAGAATGAATAAGATCAAGTACACAATACTTACGAGACACACCAGAGTAAAAGGAACGTTTCACTTGCTTTCGGTATTGACATTCATTACAAAAATCAAGCTTTGTGCCTTTAGCATCAAGATTCTTTAAGTTACAAAGCCTAGTGAGACCCGTTTGGCTCATATGGCCAAGTCTCTTATGCCACAACTCCATATGGGAGTGAACTTCAGCCAAAGCAATAAACTTCCTTGATAAGGCTTTTCCATGCAAGCAATAGAGAATTCCCTTCTTTGTGCCTTTCACAATCAGCCTTGACCCCTTTGTCATTTTCCATGATCCTCTCTCAAAGAGAATGCTATAACCATGCATATCCATTTGACCCAAAGACAACACATTATGCACTGGTACATAATGCACATTATGCAAGACCAGCTCATTAGTACCATTTGTAGAGAAATGCACTGTGCCAATACCCTCAATGGAACATGCATGATTGTTTCCAAGGTATACATGGGAATGGTTGCCTGCAGTAAAAGTAGAAAAACACTCCTTGATAGGAGTCACATGAAAAGAAGCACAAGAGTCAACAATCCATGTCTGGCCAATGCATCATTAATGGTCAGCAAAGCATCAATAAGATCCCTTTTGATGATCGACATGTCATGTGAATGAGCATTTAGAGAGGAATGAAATGCATAAGCATCTTCAGCTGATAAAGTAGTGCATGAAATATCCTCAACATTTGACAACTCTTCTATGACTACATTAGAGGCCACATTGGCCTTCTCCTTGTCCTTTTGGCTGTCTTGTGCATCAGTCTTGTCTTCTTTCTTCTCCTTCTTATCTCCAACATTCTTCTTTCTTTCAAATTGTGCCTTGTAATAGCGGCAATCAGGCTTCTTGTGGCCTTTCCTTCCACACTGATAGCATGCCACATCATTGTTTTTACCCTTGCTGTTATTACCCCTTTCCCTGCTCTTACTCTTGTTCCTTTGTGCATTATTACTCCTCTTATCTGTCCTTCCTCTAACCATGTTGGCTGAGCTGCCACCTTCACCACCGGCTTTTCTCCTGATCTCTTCATTAAGTATAGAACCCCTAACACCATCAAAGGTAAGGTTGGGGTTATCGGACAATGAGACTACCAATGTCTCCCAAGAGTCAGACAATGTCATAAGCAAGAAAATGGCTTTAAGGTTGTCATCAAAAGGAGCCATAACTGAGTCCTGCAACTGTGACAAAGTACTTGTAAAAAGAGATAAGTGTTCACCTGCACTCTTGGACTCATCTAGTTGCATGCCAACAAGCTTCCGCATCAAATGCACTTGGTTAATAGGCATAGTGTTTTCATAATTTGCTTTCAGCTTTGCCCATATTTCTGAAGCAGAGTTCAAACCTTTGAGATCTACCAATATCTCATTAGAGACAGCCATCTTGATATATGTAACAACCTTCTTGTTCAAGATCAGCCATGCATCTTGTGACATGTCCTCTGGTTTTTCCGCCTCCAATGCCGTGTCACAATCCTTCAGAAAGAGAATACCTTGCATTCTCTCCTTCCACAAGTGGAAACCTGTTCCCTCAAATCGTCGAATCTCAAATAGATTCTTCACATATGAGGAAGATGATGCCATAATTGTACAATGAAGAGGTTAGGGTGCTGAAATTTGGGCAAGATGCACCATTATCAGGGTACCACCTCTAAAAGTGATGCACGATGGCTTCAAACTGTTGTGGGAGCAAAATGGATAAAAAACGAGCCGATTGGAGCACAAAATCAAAATCTGAAATTTTTTGAATTTTTTTTTTGCAGAAAATTCAAGCAAGCTAATTCGTGCTTGAAATCAACAAATTTGACTTCTTTTGATCTTAGTGTGCATACATAAGGCTATAACGCAGCCTTTAGAACCAAATAGGAGCAAAAGCCCCAAATTTTGCTTCAAAAATTTCTGAAATTCTCAGAAAAATGCCCCAAATTGCTGCACATAAGCAATTTCTTTTGCCACAATTCAATACATAAGGTGCTAGACCTGTGTATTGCTGCTATGACCTGTGAAACACCTGTTTAGACCTGTAAAATACTTGAAAACAGCCTGTTATGGGCTGTTCAGATTCCCAAAGTGATCCTCTTTGCCTCGGACCAACTTTCTTCGCGATGAAATTGAAGATTATCGCGAAAAGTGGGGTTTTCTTTGTTGTACAGTACCTGCGCAGGAGCTCTGAAACCCTAAATTAACTCTTATACAAGTTGATAGGGTTGAGGTTTGGTGTCGGAGGGGTAGAGGACACGTGTGTGTGCCTCAAGAGAGGAGGTGATAGGCAGAAATGGTGGCGGAGCTGATAGAAAGGAGAGAGAGAGAGGTTCGATCAGTTTTGGAGGCTTCTCTTCGAAGTAAGAGGGCCAAAAGTGTTATTATGTTATGTTATAAAAAACCCTTTTAGGGTTGGCCGAGTTCACATTGAACTTAGCCCCAAAAATAAAGAATAAGCAACTTTAGCCTTTATAAACAAGCCTATACACATGTATACACTATAAAGGGGTCATTTAGGGCTTTACCCCAACATTAACAGCATGTCTCTTTTGTTGGGGTAAAGTCCTAAATGACCCCTTTATAGTGTATACATATGTATAGGCCTATTTATAAAGGCTATGTCACTTATTCTTTATTTTTTGGGCCAAGTTCAATGTGAACTTGGACAACCCTAAAAGGGTTCCATATAACATAACTTAATAACACTTTTTGGCTCTCTCACTTTGAGTGAAGCCTCCCCAAAGTTGATCGATTCTCTCTCTCTCTCTCTCTCTCTCTCTCTCTTCTAAGCAGTAGCTGCTCCTCCATTCCTTGCTATCGCCTCCACTTTTGAGGCACACACACGCATCCTCTACCCCTCCAACACCACATCTCAACCCTAACAACCGGTATCAGAGCTGATTTAGGGTTTCAGAGCTTCCACGCAAGTGCTGTACAGCAAAGAAAACCTCATTTTTCGTGATAATCTTCGATTTTATTGCGAAGAAGGTTGCTCCGGGGCCAAGAGGAACACTTTGGGCGTCTGAACAGCTCATAACAGGCTGTTTTTAGGTGTTTTACAGGTATAAACAGGTGTTTCACATGTCATAACAGCAATACACAAGTCTAGCACCTTATGTATTGATTTGTGGCAAAAGAAATTGCTTATGTACAAAAAATTGTGGTATTTTTTTGAGAATTTCAAAAATTTTTGAAGCAAAATTTGGGGCTTTTGGTCCTACGTGGTTCTAAAGGAAGCATTATAGCCTTATGTATGCACATTGACGTCAAAAGAAGTCAAATTTGTTGAATTTTGTCACAAATTAGGTTGTTGGAAATTTTTGCAAAAAAATTTCAGATTCTAATTTTGTGCTCCAATCGGCTCGATTTTGCTCCATTTTGCTCCTACAACTGTTTGAAGCCATTGTGCACGACTTTTAGAGGTGGTATGCTGATTTTGGTGCATTTTGCCCAAAAACATTAACCTCTTGTTTGTGCAACCATGGCATCATCGTCCTCAGATATGAAGAATCTTTTTGAGATTCATCGCTTTGAGGGCATAGGATTTGATCTTTGGAAGGAGAGAATCTCAAAGATTGTGATAGGGCGTTGGAAGCAAGAAAGCCAGAAGACATGTTAGATGATGCGTGGCACGATCTGAATAGAAAGGCCGTCACTTACATAAAAATGGTCGTATCTAATGACATTCTTGTAGATCTCAAGGGTATTACTACAACTTTAGAGTTGTGGGCCAAGCTTAAGGCCACATATGAGAACACCACACCTTTCAATTAGGTACATCTGATAAGGAAATTAGTTGGCATGCAGTTGGATAGTCCAAGAGTGCTGCAGAGCACTTGTCTCATTTTAAAGGTACTCTATTACACTTGCAGGACTTAGGGATGCCTCCCTTTGATGATAAGTTGAAAGCTATTTTTCTGCTTATGACACTTCCTGACTCTTGGGAGACCTTGGTGGTCTCATTATCAGATATCCCTAATCTTACTTTTGATGGTGCGAGGGCTTCTATATTGAATGAAGAAATCAGGAGAAAGGCAAGTGGTGAAGGAGGCACTTCTGCCAACATGGTGAGAGGAAGATCAAAGAAGAAGGGCTCTTATTCACAGAGGAGTAAGAGCAAAAGCAAAGAAAGGGGCAGCTCCAACAAGAAGGAGGGTAAGCCGGGTACTGATGTGATATGATATCAGAGTGGTAGGAAAGGCCGTAAGAAGCTCGACTTCCGATTCTATAAGGCAGAGCTTGAGAGGAAGAAGAATGCTGGAGACAAAAGAAAGGACAAGAAGGAACACAAGACGGATGGATAGGACAATCGGAAAGAAAAAGAGAAGGCCAATGTGGCCTCTAATGTTGTTATTGAGGAGCTTTCAGATATGGAAGATATCCTATGTGCTACTATATCAGCTGATGATGCTCATGCACATGATGTCTCTTGCAATGTTTATGTGCAGGACATGTTGATCACTAAAAGTGATCTCATTGATGCTTTATTGGTTTTGTTACTTTTCATGCGGGCAGCCATGGCCATGTATACCTAGGGAATAATCATGCATGTCCCATTGAAGGTATTGGTACTGTGCATCTTTCAACAGATGGCACAATGAGCTGGTCCTCTAGAATGTGATATGTACCAGGAATCAAGAAGAGTTTGCTCTCTGTTGGGCAAATGGATATCCATGGTTACAACATTTTATTTGAAAGAGGCTCATGGAAGATGACCAAAGGGTCACGGCTGATTGTTAAAGGCACAAAAAGAGGAACTTTGTATTGCTTGCATGGAAAGGCCTTGTTTGGCAAATTCATTGCATTGGTTGAGATTAGTTCTCATATGGAATTGTGGCATAAAAGACTTGGCCATATGAACCAAAAGGGTCTATCCAAACTTTGTAACTTGAAGAAGCTTGATGTTAAAGGCACCAAGTTAGATTTTTGTAATGATTGTCAATATGGAAAGCAAGTGAAAAGTTCCTATTACTCTGGTGTGTCTCATAAGTCTTGTATATTAGATCTTGTCCATTCTGATGTATGTAGCATGCCCACCAAATCTATGGGGGGTGCTTTATATTTTATTTCTTTTGTTGATGATTTTTCTTGGAAAATTTGGGTGAAGCTACTCAAATCAAAAGATGAAGCGTTTGCTGCTTTTAAAAGATTTCATGCATTTGTGACTACCCAAACAGGTAAAAAGCTGAAATGCTTACGTACGGTTAACCACCATCCAATGTCTTAAGTAAACCGAAATCTTCATGTAGAAGACAATCTTCAAATACATCATGTAGATGGCCGATCCACACCACCAAGCTGCTGCAGGGTAAATCCTCTCCATAAGTAAGAGTGTGAGAACACTCTTTTCCTCCAAGAAGAACTCCATAGCCGCTCCTCAACATGCTCCAAGAAAGCACCATGGCTGCCCCATGTACTAAGAAGCACCACCTCTAATGAGGGACCAAGCTCTAAAGCTTGTGTTGCAAAAGGTGTAGGATGGAATAACAATGAGCCATGCTCTTCTTATATAGTTTTGCTTGTCCCTTCTTTAAATTTATGTTCAATGGTGCTTTGGTTGTCCAATAGCAATGGTGAAAGATAAGCATGAAGCTTTCACTCTCCATTGCATTGGTGTTGAAAAGGACACCAAGCTGTCCAATTCACGCCATTGGACATGCAAATATTATGGAAAGAGGTACACTAGTGGAGCTACAAGGCTCCTACAACACCTCACAAAGGTAGGAGGGCAAGTGGTAGTGTGTAAAGAAATATCGAACCACATTGCCAATGATATTAGGCATAAGCATTTGGGCTCTTCATGCAGTGGCCCTACACATGTAAGAGGGTATCTCAACCATCATCCCACTCAAATGTCCCCGAAACATCACAAGATGCCCAGTCACATTTTCAAGCATCGATTGTGCCAAACATTTCACGATCATCAACGGGAAAAACTTCTATGTAGGAGATACTCTGGAGCATACAAGGATATCCCTCGCATGGCTCAAGGAGAAGCAAAAGATTGTGGAATTGGAGATTACTAAATTGGTAATTTTAGAAAATTTGTCTATTAATCTTTTGAATTCAAAGCAATGGAATGCTACCGTGAAGGCAATCTCGGAGGTGGGACCATGTCAGGGATGGATAGGGCCTTCTTATGCGGATCTAAGAAGAAGAAAAATTGATGAAGAGAAGAAGAAAATTGACCTCTCTCTTCTTCCAATGAGAGAAAAATGGTTTAGATATGGATGCACCATCCTCTCCGATGGATGGAGAGATAGAAAGAATAGGAGCATGATTAACATTCTTGTATCATGCCCAATCGCTACATTCTTTCTACATGAAGTAGAGGTGGGTTAAAAGGGAAAGGAGACCACTGGAGCTTTTATATATCGACATATCAAGAAAGCAAAAGAGGAGGTAAAATCTTTAATGTATTTATTGACTTTAATTCTATAGTCTATTTTATTTGTATTTTTTGCAATTAAATTTTCGATAGTTTTCATTAGTGATAATATATTGGAAATTTCAAATTTATATGCATAGGTGGGAGTTGAAAATGTAGTAGAAGTTGTAACCGAAAATGCAAGCAATTGTCGGTATATGGGAAAGCTCTTAGAGGAAGAATATAAGCATACCGTGTGGACTCGTTGTGCTACACATTGCCTTGATCTATTGATGGAGGATATAGGTAATTCTATTTTTTGTGTAAAGTTTTTATCATGCTTCATGAATCATGTAGTATCTAGTATCCACACATGTGCACGTGCATGTGCATGGAATTTGAATTTTTAATATATTATGTTTCTAACTTTCATGAATCATGATCGTGATGTGTGTATGGATGTCCATATTTGTAGGTAAGCTTTCATGGATAAAAGCTTGCACACAAAAAGGCTCCAGTGTGGTGACGTTTCTCACACAAAAAGGAAAAGTGCTATCCATGTTTAGAGAGGGTAGTAGGCTTGAAATCAAAAAGCCCACTTCCACTCGCTTTGCATATATATGGATTCTTCTTTCACGCCTACTTGAGATCAGAATCTCTTTTAGACAAAAAATGGTCTCTCCCCTATGGAATGATTGGGATGAGAGCTCATTGGAGGAATCGAGGAGCATGCAGAGGCTATGCTTGGATGAAGAGTTTTAGGAGAACGTGAAATCTGTCTTAATTGTTATGACACCAGTTCATAAAGTTTTGCGCATGACAAGTTTCGAGGGTGCCACATTGGGGCTCCTCATACATATGATGAGGAGAGCCATATATGATATTAGGGAAGGCACTCTTGTCATTGCAGAGCAAGCTAATGAAGTGCTTGAGGTAAGAAATTTTGTAAATTATTGAACTAAAAAACATTCTTTAATTAATAATTTTCAAAAGTATTTATAAGCTACTTTTAAAAAAAAAAATTTAGGTGACATTGAGGAGATGACATGGATACACAAACCCATTCATGGATTTGGGGGTCTATTGCATCTACATTTAAAAGCCTAGCACTATATACAAATATAGAGTTACTTTCATATAGAATTTCATACATATCACGAGTTTTTCCCTCTCATTTGCATAATGAGATATTAGAGCAGGTCATTTGTTACTTGGATCATAGAGGGAACTTGGCATTCACATTCCTCTCATGTTGGGATAGGGCTTTGATTATGATGCCTCTTTTTTGGTGACAAAATTTTGGATTCAGCTTCCCCACTTTATCTACATATGCTATTAGGGTTCTCTCACAAGATTGCTCATTCGGAGCCTGTGAGAGAAATTGGTGTGCTTTTTCTCTTATCCATATGAAAGTGAGGAATAGGCTTAGCTGCGAGTAGATAGAGAAGTTGACTTACTAACTTGAGGATGTTGAAGAATATACCAAACATGGAGACATTGAAGCAAGTAACTGTAACTTAATTTTCATATAATGTAATTGTAAATTAGAATGTATGAATTTTTAAATGACTATTCTTTCTATTATAGGTTGATGTAGATATGTTTTGGCCAATGTTGAGCTCTACGCCTCATCCAGGGGACGAGGTACATGAGGATGATGAGTTCCTATTTGCCGAGCTCTATAGAGAGCTTTAGAGATGTGAGGCAAAGACGAAGCCGTATCGGTATCAATAGAGGCCTCAGAGTGGTCCGTGGTCGTGGGAAGGGCTTGATCATTCAATGTGGATCGAGTTCAACCATTGCACATGGAGAGGAGGCCGATACGAGCATAGCATCCCTATAGATGGCCACCTGTACGAGGAGGAGGATCTTACCTCCTCGACATCATTCCTTTCAATTTGATGATGAGGGGAATGTTGTTAGTCCCATAGAGACTCTAGTGTCATCTACTTATGAGTGATCATGGTTCACGATTCATATGTATCTTGATTTATGATTTATCATTTGTCATTTATGACATTATGATGGTTGGCATTTGTTTTTATGATGTGGACACTGGTGATCATTGATGACTCATGAGTTATGATTGATGATGATGATGATTGATGATATGAATCATGATATATCGTGTGAGTCATGGCATGATTATTATTTATAATTTGTATGTTTTGTTTGAAACTTTGAAGTTTGATGATTGATCATTGTTGCACTAGCACGTTGCACAAGCGATAATGCACAATGCACATGTGAGTCCGAAGTCCTGAAATAAATGATGCACAAGATGAATGGTAAATGCACATTGCATAATGCACAATGTACAAAATGCAAATCACATTGCATGATTTTACGCATTAATGATTGCACATTGTGCATAATGTGAATGCACAATGCATAATGTGAAAGTTGAAATATTGAATCATGAATGCACATTGCATACGACTTACATGTATATATGGAGATATTTCACATCAATCTTCACTAGTTTAGCTAATGTATATATGTATTTTACATGTAACTTATGAAATTTAAAAATAATTATTAAAAAAAATGTTTTTCTTTTGTACTAATATCGTATGGATTCGTACCTGATGATCCATCATGCTTATGTTTCGACTTGTATACCCATTAAATGCCAATGGCCTTTTTGCTGGAGTTAAACTTCAATTTATAAGCAGCTCGAACTGAACCATCTTTTGGGAAGGAGGAACTCTCCATTTTGCCCAAAATGTAGCCTTCACAGACATGTACAAGGTGTCTCAAGTTTGGGCAGAGAGTACACTATTTCAGATTTTTGCATGCGAAGCAAACTAGCAAAATTTAGATGACCAAAGCGTGCATGCCAAAGCTTTGCATCTGAGATAGCCTGAGAATCTTGAACTTCACATGCTGAATCATTCACAGATTTCGCATATAGAGCTATAATGACCAAATACATAAAAAACTACGATTTACTAAATAAGTTGTTGCACCCAAAAGCTGACATATGCATATATAACATAAAAGAGTATTTGAAAAAAACTTTGAAATCAGTTAGTTTCCGAGTGATTTCTTCCATGCATAAAACTTGATGAAATCTGGCCAGAAAATCTATTAATGGCGGCTGGCCTGAAATGCATTGTTTGTTGAACTTCAAGTTCAACCATATTGAAAATTTGATTTTTCTACCGAAAATCTTTAAAGCAATTATGAAAAAATCTGGAGCATGTAGTGATTTCAGGTTGTCCTCCATCTTTATCTTGAGAAATGCTATGTTAACTGTCCTTGATAGTTGACTTGACTGAGATCATAATTTCAGGATTGCTCGAAAGAAGACCCCAAAATGGATTTCTCTTTGTTAAACCTCTTACCTAATGATTTGTAAACTATAATTACCTCATCTCTATGTCCCCCTCCCCCCCCCCCCTAATCACAGTCTTTTGTTTTTAATTTAGTCATGATCTTCATGGTGATTGAAAGTACCATTTTCTTAAACTCCCAAGATACGATCTCAACAATCGGATTCTGTGTTTACTATTTATCTTTACATACTCTCTCTCTCTCTCTCTCTCAAATATAGATATAAAAAAATAAATTAAATAAACAGACAGTATGAAGGTAAATATACAGATGTATGTTACATGTATGTCAAAAAGTATACATGTATTGCTGAGATTCTTTTGTGATTTATGCCTAAGATTGCAGGTGTGACACGTTTTCTATTGATGTTTCAAATATCGGATCAATCAACAAGATTGAAAAGAGTCTATCTAGGTGGATGTATTCTGGTACGGGTACTAGAAAGAGCAAGGGCCTTCCTAGAAAATCAATTGTGCAGATGTCAAAGACTCAAAACATTTCAATGACATTGGGAAACAGAAGAATATCAATGCAGGAGGATACAGAAACTTTGTCCCCTTTGAGGAAAAGAAACAAGGAGAGGAGCAGCAAACAATCGATGTTTACTTCTCAAAGGATGGAAGGCACAAAGACTTCCCTCTCTTGGAGGAAAACTGACAAGGAGAGGAACAGCAGACGAGAAGGTAAAAAAGCTGGGTCAATCAAAACAGACCTAGATTTCGATGGTCCTCCTGAGAGTCCAGGAACTAAAAATTTCAGAGTTTCACAAGTGCAAAAAGTCTTTAAAGAAGTTGTGGCTAAGGACTTCTTTAGCATCAAGACTTTCAAGAGTTTGGGAGCTAATGAAAAGGTTATCAAAGCTTTGGAATCAATGAAGATGAGCCGTCCATCACAGATACAGGTATTCATAGGTTTTCTACAAGGATATGTACTATTCTAGTACCTGCTGGAAACATGTTTATAAAAAGTTATTGACGAGAGGTTTCACTCACCGAGTGCTATGCAGAATTTCACACACACACTTGGTCCTTTCATGTGTGTAAAGGAATGTATTTTGTCTGTATTAGTCACCAAGCTCATAGTCCATTCATTTGGAATTATGGTCTTTTGAATAAGTTTTCTTTTCTCATCTTTTATTATGATGTGCTTGTTTATAATCACTTCTCTTTCTGAAGACCTTGTCCATGGTCCCTACATTTTTTACTACAGACACTGAAGATATGTTTTTTGGATAATTAGATGCTTGATAACTTCCGTGTAAACAAATAAAGCACATGGATCAGATAACAGCAGTGGGGAATTTGAATGATCATGATCTAATGTCATCTGCTGATTCATGGAATTTATTAGACCATGCATTTCCATTTTATATTTGCATGGGTACAGAAAAGGATGCACAGGAGTCATACAGACTTGAAGTTGCATGTTGATTCTATACAGGCACTGTCATATGAACATGTACTCAATGGACATAGTTGCATAATAGCTGATCAAACTGGTTCTGGAAAGACATTGGCCTACTTAGCCCCTCTATTCCAGCGCTTTCTGAAGGAAGAGGAGGATGGGTTAAACAGATCTCTACCAAACAGGCCCCGGGGTCTAGTAGTGGTCCCAACTAGTGAGCTTGCTTCACAGGTTTAAGTTTTATTTTTCTATATTGAAACTCATGGGTATGTCCTTCTCTCATTGTCTCATTAGTGACTACATTTTTTGCAGGTGCTCAATGTATGTAGGTTGTTATCAAAAGGAGGGGCTCCTCTGAAATCTATGGTTGCAACTGGTGGATTCAGGTTAAAGACCCAGGTGGAAGCTCTGGAGGATTGTGCAGATATTGTGATTGCAACCCCTGGTCGTTTTCTTCAGCTTTTGAATTCCGGAAGTATGGTACTGGACAATTTAAAAAGGTGATATAGGTTATGCCATGAAGTTTTCCTTTTCATACATCATTAATGCTTGATTGGGACTCACAGTTGTTGATAATCATACCAGTGTTGTTCTAGATGAAGTGGATGTACTGTTTGATGACCCTGAATTTGCTGAAACGTTGGAGAGGATTGAAAAGATGGTTGCTTTAAAGACTCAGTACATTCATGTGACGGCAACTCTGCCTGTTGATGTATGTGACAATATCCTTGAAAAGCATCCGAATTCAGTGCCATTGATGGGCCCAGGACTTCATTGTACAGCTGCGGGCCTCCAGGAGGTAGTTGTTTTTTTTTGCTGGCTCCTCATTTATTGGTAATGCATTCTTGGAAGATGGCTGTTTTCCTCGATGCCTGATATTCCACCTATTCAGATCCTTGTAGATTGCAGTGGTGAAGGGGAAAAGAATCCAGAAACAGCATATGAGAATAAAAAAGAGGCACTTCGACAACTAATTGAACAACAGCCTGTTTCAAAAACAATAATATTTTGTAACAAGGTTGGTGTCTGTTTGATGGTTTACTGATGGAGAATATAGATCCAATCATGTTTGATAGACTTCCTAGCTCAATGTGATTATGAGACAAACTGTTTTCAAACTTGCAGATAGAGACATGTAGGAAGGTTGAAAACATATTGAAGCGGTCTGACAGAAAAGGGACTGCATTCACGGTGCTACCTTACCATGCTGCATTATCCCCAGATGTTCGGATAGAGAACATGCAAAAGTTCATGGAGACTGGCCCTGGAAAATCAATGTTTCTGGTTTGCACAGACAGGTACCAAAAATATATTTTGAAATTTGTAGCAAACTCCTTATTCATTATTATCATTGGTTTATATATCTGTAAGCCTATGATTGATCATAGCCCTTCGAATGTCTATTGTTTAAAGAAATTGAATTCCAGGCATGTCAAGTGTATTTACGCTTTTTTTTTTTGGATCTTATCATATTCCAGAGTGTGGAAAGAGAATTTTTAGTGAAAAGAAAGAGTTTCAGGTAACAATGATAAAGAGGTATCAAAAGGTAAGTCTTCTTTTAAAGAAGATACTTTTGCATCTGTTAGCGTAGAAGTGTCTTTTGATCAAGATGCAATGAACACAATATTAGAGAATCCTTGGATTTTGATTTTGGTGCTACTAAGCATATGACAAGTTGCAAGAAGGTATTTTCATCTCTTATTAACTCTATATTTTGAAGAGTGACCATAACAGATGGTCATGATTTGGATGTTGTTCGTGTGGGAGAAGTCAGACTTAAGTCAAGAGAAGGTGGCAATTTCACAATTTCTAATGTTTCGTTTGTATAGAGATCAAGAAGAATTCCCTCCATATTTCAACATTTCTTTCAGATGGTTATAAAGTGATTTTTATGAAGGATTCATGTCAAATCCTTACACCCAATGAAGCGCATTGTTTATTGCAAGGAGAAAATAGAAGTGGCATGTTTGTTATAAAACATCAGCTATACTAATGTTGCTAGGCCATCTACCTCTCCAAAGGAAAGCATGAGATTTTGGCATGCAAGATTTGGTCATGTCAGTTATACAGTTCTCAAGTATATAAAAGGCAAAGATATAGTTGAAAGTTTGCCAACTTCTGATTCACCAGATGATGTAGTTTCTTGTGAACGATGTCCTGAAGGGAAGTTACATAAACTACCATTCAAGAAGCATGGATTTATTACAGTTACTAAAAAGTTGCCGATCATTCATTAAGATATGAATGGACCTATGAGAGAAGACACTTTGACTAAGACCAGTCTATTATGCAATTTAGTTGATCTTTGTAAAAAACCCCTTTGCTTAGTATGCAAAAAAAGGAGAGATCAGAAACATCTATGATACAAACAAAGAGAAAATGCAGAACAATAAAAAAACACATCCAAGAAAACAAATAAAGAAACTAGAGAAAGATGCACAAACTGCTTGAGAACCAAGAACTGTTTGAAAATATTGGAAGACAGGTGAGTGTGTCTTTTGCTCTCAAAGTCTTCTGGGAGATTTCCATCACCTAGTATATGGAAGTAAATTAATGTTCATTTCGTTTCCCCCCCCCCCCCCCCCCCTTTTTTTCTCTCTCTTTTGGGTTCTTTTCAGTATATTTTTAATAATTCATCCAGGAATTGTGCCAGGTTGAAATTTTAGTTCAAAATGCATTTGTTTCCATATGTTGACCTTTATAAATTCCTGTTGCGACAGAGCATCTCGAGGCTTGGACCTGATAGATGTTGAGCATGTGGTGCTTTTTGATTTTCCAAGAGATCCAAGTGAATATGTGCGACGGGTGGGTAGAACTGCAAGAGCTGGTGGTGCTGGCAAAGCCTTTGTGTTTGTAGTTGGTAAACAGGTGTCACTTGCAAGAAGAATCATGCAACGAAATGAGAAAGGCCATCCAATACATTCTGTCCCTTCACATTCTTACTAAGAGAGCAGTAATTGGTGAAATTTATGCATCTGATTGAGGTGGCTGACACTATTGCAGTGGCAGTGTGCTGATTCTACATATGCAGGCTCTAAAATATAGTCTACAATATTGTTATATAAAGTATGCAGCATTGTGGGACCTTGGTGCTCTATGGTGGGTAAAGAAACAGGCCCTGGGCGCTGAGCCTCGAGAACAATGGCTATATCTCAGCAGTTGGCTTTTGTGGCATAATGTAACATCACATTCTTCCCATGCAATGAATCAGATTTGTATAACACAGCTGAAGCAGGGAAACATCTCTGCTTCTCTGCTTTATTTGCTTGTTGAGTGGTATAGTTTGTTTATAATGTAGATCTTTTACAAAAGAAGTCCTTAAATACAAGAGGATAGTCATTTACGTGAATATAAATGTTAGTGTTGTGAAACAGATAAGAATGGAGCCAGATCCCTTGCAAGTGCATATATAAACCCCCCTACCTTCCCCCCCCCCCCCCCCCCCCCCCCCCCCCCAAAAAAAAAAAAAAAAAAAAACACGTGCCTGTTGCAAAGGAGCACATGAAGGTTGAATCTCTTTTTTGTTTCCTGTCTCTTCTTCCACTCCCTCCTCTTTTGTCTTTATCATTGTGTTCATCGTTTTCTTTTTCTTTGTCATTGTTGTCATTTTAGTCTTCTTCTTCTTCTATGCTGTGTCTGTTGATATATTTAGGTAGTGATATGTGTGAACACACTAGGACCGCCGGGGCACTTTTTTCCCTCTTTAGGAGGTTTTTTTCCCAAGCTTGTATATACACCTATTGCCCTAACGGGTTACTTATCTTTGTACATTCTAGTGGTAATACATTCAGTATTGTGTGTTGTGCCCCAAGCTTCTTCTTCTTCCTTGTGCTTTTCGCGTTCTTCCGTAGACATCTAACTCCAACAATTGGTATCAAAGAAGGTCATCGCTTCATCTAGGCCGTCCTCGACACCCCTCTGGTCAGAGTCTCAGAGTCACACGAAATTTGGTGAGCATACTTAGGGTGATTAGGAGATTAAAACTGCTTCACTTTGTGTTGTCGAAATTGCGATCTGAGCTCGTTTCTGCGTTCGAAAGCATTGTCGCAGTGCTCGTGCAAGCTATTTTGTCTTTTTGTGCCAAAGATATATACAGGTTTCGGTTTGCTAGTATAAGCATGTTGAAGTCTTCCACAGGTTTAGCAGAACTCGACATGATAATTACTTTTAACTTTTTGAGATACATTCAATTTTTTGCATCAGGGTATTTTAGTTAGTACCCATGGCTGAAAGCAATGATGTATTCCATGTGTTGGTTGTTGAGGATAAGTTTGATGGTACCAACTACCCATTATGGGCTTATATGATCGTCATGTATTGCTTGCAAAAGGACTGTGGAATATTGTGCATGTTTGTTGAAAAACATCCTATTACACTTGCAAATATAGGTTTTGAAGGTGATGCAGATGGCGTCCAAGATTGTGATATTCTGCAGATTCCTATTCGTGCTCCAGTTCCACACATATGCATTGATAGCCTTGTCTGTCAAACGTGTTATTATTCCTCACATTCGCTCATGCAGAACTAAGGATGCTTGGGATACACTTACCACTTTGTACTAGGCTAGGAATGAGGCTCGTGTTTCTTACCTCCGAAAACAGTTGGAGAGTGGGCTTACGAATGAAGGTGATCTTATGGACAATTTTCTAACAAAGATCAAAGATTTGAAGGAATAATTAAATTTTGCTGATGAAGTCTCGCATGATAGTTCACTTCTGTAGACTGATCTGAATGGTCTTCCTGATTCATATCAGAGTTTTGCTTCTGCTCTTCGTTTGATGATAAAAGGCAATCCAAATGCCTTAATATTTGAGGAGTTAGTCTCTGTTCTGTTGCAGGAAGATCAGTCTAGCCAGAACATGTCCATTATGTGTGTTGCAGATCAAGCTTTCCTCCCTAGTCAAAAGGGTAAAGGTAAATTGAACTTATTTAGTAGTAAGTAGAAATTTGCAAATGCTTCATATTCGAAGAAGGAAGACAAAGATGAGAAGAAATCAGAAAAGCAGAAATTGTTTTGTAAATATTATAAAGGAAATGATCATATCATTAAGAGCTGTCCAAAACTGGTCGCTAAAGAGGCAAAGAAGAAAGAGGTTGGAATGGTTGTTGCAGAGGTCTCTACACCGAAAACAAAGTTTGCTAATCTTGTGCAAGATGAAGAATGGGCGTTTACCTCAGAGCGTAATTTCTTCACTTCACTCGAGCCTTCCCCTACAGGGGATATTGTCACATGCACCAACAACTCCTCTTATCCTGTTTTAGGAGTTGGTAAGATCATTCTAACTATTGCTGATAGTAGTTCTTTTACATTGTCAGATGCTTTATTTGTGCCAGGGATCAAGAAGAATCTCTTATTAGTTTCAACTTTAGCCAAGATTCACTTGGTTGTGAAATTTGTTGATGACAAATGTACAGTTCATGATCTGTCAAATGGCAATATTATTGCTTCTTGCATTTTATGTCGCTGGTTGTATAAGCTCATAGAGTATGAAAAATCTGTAAATGATTATGCATGTGCAGTACATGATCCTCAGGCTATGGAAGATGTAAAGCTTTGACATGCACGCTTTGGTCATCTGAATTTTGCTAGTTTGCTACACCTGTAGAAAATTGAAATGGTGTCCTCTTTGCCCAAACTTGAGGCACCCAGTAAACATGTCTGTGAAGGATGTATTTTTGGCAAAATGTAGCGTTCCTCATTTTCAAAAGATGGTTCAGTTCGAGCAAATTGCAGCTTTTTTTCCAGGCATGCATGGGTATATCCATTGAAAGCAAAGTTCGAAGTGTTTATGTGCCTCAAACAATTTTTGGTTTTGATTGAAAATATATCAGCATGTAAAATGGGAACCCTCTGTTCTGATCGAGGGGGGAATATATGTCTTCTGACTTTAATGCATTTTTGGCTGAACATGGGATAAAACATTATTGTACAATGCCGTATACACCTCAACAGAATGGAGTTGCTGAACGGAAGAACAAGTCACTCATGGAAATGGCCAGGTGTATGGTCAAGAGTCAGGCTTTACCACATAGTTTCTAGCTTGAGGTTGTTACGTGTGCAACATATGTACTTAACAGGTGTCCCACTAAAGCATTGTATTCTATCACTCCATATGAGGTTTGGCATGGTTGCAAGCCATTTGTTGCTCACTTGTGTGTTTTTGGTTGTTTGCATACACATTAGTGCCTGATCAACACCACAAGAAATTGGATGATAAAGCAATGAAACGTATTTTTGTTGGATATAGTTCTAAAAACAAAGGCTATCGTCTATATCATCCATAAACTAAACACATTTTGGTTAGCCATGATGTTTTTGTGGAAGATGATATTCAACAATTACTTTCATGTACTAAGGAGACATCTGTTAGCTCCAAAGACATGTATGATATTTTGCTGCCTCTTTTTACAGGTGGACAGGCTAGTGTTGGTCCTAATGAGGAAACTTCTTGGCCTTTGCAGGTTTCATGTGATGATGCATATCATCCCATTTTTTATGCATATTGACATGATGCACTTGTTGATGAGAGAGCTGACATTGAGGAGGCAAAAACTGTGCCAAAATGGTTGGTGCAGACTTTGTGTGACAACAAATTAAATGCACCTATCATATTGTACTCGGTCACCCTCTCATAGTGCCTCTTTTGCATTAGATTGCTATGCTATGGTTGCATCTAGTCTCGTTGATGAGAATGAGCCTGTTTTGTTTGACGAAGCACAAAATGCAAAAAATTGGACGGTTGCTATGCAATCAGAATATGATGCTATCATGAAAAATGGTACCTGGTCTTTATGTGACTTGCCTCCTGGCAAGAAGGTCATTGGTACTAAGTGGGTATACGAGCTGAAGCGTAAGCCTGATGGAACAGTTGACAGGCATAAAGCTAGGCTTGTGCTCCTACATGCGGAATGACTATTGTTCATAGTATCTGTGCACTCGCAGCTCATCACGGTTGGAATGTACATCAATTGGACCTATTGCCACTCCTATGGAGACAGGTTTACAATTGAGTCTTCATGATGCTGGAGATACATGTGATGCTATTCTCTATCAGCAGGCTGTTGGATGCTTGATTTACTCATGCATTACTCCACCAAATATTCAGTTTGTTATCTCATAGATGAGTAGGTTTATGCATTGCTCATGTGTCAAGCATTGGCTTGCGGTTAAGCGCATCTTTCGCTACTTGAGTGGTACCTGATTACTTGGATTGTTTTATCCCAAGGGGGATCACTACCGCCATATTTACATGCTTTTTCTGACTCTGATTGGGCTGGTTGCTATGACACTCGCGTGTCTACTAGTGGATTTTGCTTCATGCTTGGTAGCTCATGTATATCTTGGTTGAACAAGAAGGAGCCTACTGTGGCCACTTGCAGTTGTGAGGCCGAGTATAGGGCAACTTTCACAGCGACTATTGAGTGTGTGTGGCTCATACGTCTTATGGTTGATTTGGGTGTTGGTCAATCTTTTGCCATCACCTTCACTGACAGTCAGAGCACATTGACAGTTGCAAGGAACCCTGTGTTCCATGCTCGCACTAAGCTCATTGAGGTGCATTATCATTATGTCCGGGAGAGGTTCTCTACTGGAGAGATCAGCTTGGCATATGTGCCCACGCATGATTACATTGCAGGCCTTTTCACGAAGGCTCTGCCTAGGGAGAAGTTTGAAGCTTTCCTCAAAGTTTTTGGGCTTACTTCCTTTTATGGATTGATTCCACATAGCTTGGCACTTCCTTATACATGAGTGCCAGCTCCTTGTTCACCACATCACTCCCATGGGGAATTTGTTGATATATTTAGGTAGTGATGTGTGAGAACACACTAGGACCACCGGGGCACTTTTTTCCCTCTTTAGGAGGTTTTTTTCCCCCGGCTTGTATATATGCCTATTTCCATAATGAGTTACTTATCTTTGTACATTCTAGCGGCAATACATTTAGTATTGTGTGTTGTGCTCCAAGCTTCTTCTTCTTCCTTGTGTTCGCGTGCTTCAACATTTGTCTAACTCCAACAATGTCCTTACGATTCTTCTTCTTTTTCCCATCACCTTCGTTGCTATCATCTTCTTTGTCTTTGTCATGTTCTTCATCTTCATCTTCTTTGCCTTTCTCTTTGCCACCTCCTTGTTGTCTTCCCTTCCTCTTCTTGATCTTCATTGTCTTCTTTTTATCTTCTTCTTCCTCGTATTTTTTTCTTTCTCTTCTTTGCCATATTCTTCATTTTTCTCCTCTTTGTCTTCTTCTCTTTTTTCCCCTTCTTTCACTTCCCCTCTTCTTCATCTTCTCGCTCATCTTCTTTATCCTCCTCTTTTTCATCTTCACAATGATGATGATGATCTTCTTTGTCTTCCCTTTCATTACCATCATCATCATAATTATCTTCCTCTTCTCCTTTTATTTCTTTGATGTTTCATAACCTAAGGAATAATTTTCATATCAACCATTTTTCACTTCAAGCTTATCTTGTCTATCAATGATTATGTAAAAAATATGATTAGCACCAATTTTTGTTGTATTTTAAATGTGTAAGAATTCCCACAAATATCATGCATAAAAGGAGTTTGTAGCACATATCACGTGGATCTAAGTGCTATTGGATAAAGATTAGTAGTAGCCATCGTGATTATGTTTGTGTATACAAGTAAAAAAAAGGGAACCTTCTAGAAAGAGAAAAAGATCTCTTGATAGACTTAAGTATATTCATACAATCACTATTAAAGTGTACTAACAAATCCCCCATTGGGAGTGAAGTGAGCAAAAGGAATTCCAAGTTATGTGGGCTATGAAAATCCATAGAAGAGGTAAGTTTTTCTGTTTATGAAAAGGTTTGATCTTCTTAGAAGGTAGAGCCTTTTAAAAAATAAACCAAGTTATCTTTTGTAGACATATGCAATGGGCTAATCTCTTCGAAAAAGATTCTCCGTTTGAGATGATATGTAATATACCTCGAAGTTCCTTGTGCAAGCATGAGATAGTGGATTCCACATAACTTTAAATGCACTTTGACTACTAGTAAAGATCATGTCAGTACAAGAGTAACTTACATCCAAAAAAGCACGTCTTGGGACTCGACACATTAATTAAAGATAAGGATAGTGTTGTTAGTAAAGGAAGCAAGGAGATAACATGGACGTGCGTGCACACACACACACACACACATATACACACATGAGGGTGGAGGGAGGGAGGGAGGAGGGAGGGGGAGGGAGGGAGGGAGAGGGGGGGAGAGAGAGAGGAGGGGGAGAGGGGGGGAGAGAGAGGAGGGGGAGAGGGGGGGAGAGAGAGAGGAGGGGGAGAGAGAGAGGAGGGGGAGAGGGGGGGAGAGAGAGGAGGGGGAGAGGGGGGGAGAGAGAGAGAGAGAGAGAGAGAGAGAGAGAGAGAGAGAGAGAGAGAGAGAGAGAGAGAGAGAGAGAGAGAGAGAGAGAGAGAGAGAGAGAGAGAGAGAGAGAGAGAGAGAGAGAGAGAGAGAGAGAGAGAGAGAGAGAGAGAGAGAGAGAGAGAGAGAGAGAGAGAGAGAGAGAGAGAGAGAGAGAGAGAGAGAGAGAGAGAGAGAGAGAGAGAGAGAGAGAGAGAGAGAGAGAGAGAGAGAGAGAGAGAGAGAGTCGAGTTTGCATGTAGTTTGGTGCAAGAATTCACAAAGTTCCTACAAGGCTTCCATGTGCTCCATGTTTGTGTCAATTATTGAATTATTTAAAACTATAAGTGCAAATGGTTCAGTGGCCTTTACACTCATATGTAGAGCTATTGTCTCTCAACCAAAAACTCACCTACACTAGATTCCTAAAGTGAAACAAGTGCATGTGTCTCAAATCAATATAGGCTTAACCTTGAGTTGAGTTTGCATGTAGTTGGTGCAAAAATTCACAAAGTTCCTACAAGGCTTCCATGCGCTCCATGTTTGTGTCAATTATTGAATTATTTAAAACTATAAGTGCAAATGCTTCAATGGAAATTGAAACTTCTAGTCTTGAGGATAACAACTTATATATCACACTTCCAAATGCTAAAGAAACCTATGCTATGCTAGTTAACCTAACCATGTTTTCCATCTTTGTATCATCGGGCATACAAAGCACCATCGCTTGAACTTGTATGTTTTTGCCATGTTAAATTTAGCATGGGAGAATTCAAGAATGATTGCATAGACAACGAGTCTTCATCATCCAAATTAGCCACCATACGAACCAAAGATGTGTAACTATGCATCATAAGAGTTATCTTGCTCTACAATACCAAAGATGTCCGCTTGCTTAATGCATGAGGTAGTCCTAGAACGTCCACATCAAAGAGTTTGTATGTTGAACAAACTCTGAATGAACACAATCACAACACTCCACTTAAACATCCAAATGAAATCCTATTTAAGCATTTATCAAACTTTCTACTATAGGTAGATAAAATGATACATGAAAAGTCTCACACCATACTTGAGGTCCAATTCCCATTGAGATGAGAGTGTTTCTCACATGGAGCACTTGCATTTAATATATGCGTTCAATCTTGGTACTTCTAACACGCCTAAGTCATATATGACAATCTTTTGTGTACCATCGAGCATATACAACCATGAATCTCACTAGAAATCTATAAGACCACCCTTGAACTAGAATAACATAAAATGTGTTTGCGAAATCAAATAACCAAACCAAATGTGTGTTGTCCAATGAAAAACACGAATCTTGAGATGAATCTTAGGAGAATATACATGTGTAACCTTACTAACCTACTCATCTTTGTCATTTCATACTTAATAATACAATTGCCTATTCTTTTCCTAAGCTTCTTTTTCTTCATCGTAGTGTTTGTGTGGGTTCTTGCTCCCTAACAATGGACACTAGAGTACACTGGCACTTCCTAAGGTGCATTTTTGACACCACTCACTCCCTTCTTGAATAGCTAAGAAATTTGGTAAGCATTTTCAAGGCAACAAATACTATAGGAAAGCTTTGAGAGCTTGTTCTTGTTGAAAAATCCATTCAAGGTTATTGGCCTCTTTTTCACTATTGCAACCATTGCAAAGAAAAATTTTTCTTTTCATGTTGATTTGTGTTTGATTTTCTAGTTGCCTTGATTTTTTTTTGTCTATTAAGCATGGAATTATTCCTCATATTTGCTCATGAAAACTACCTAAGGATGCTTGGGATATCTTGCCACATTATATCAGGAAAGAAATGAGGTTTTTATTGCTAACCTTGCAAAATATTTGAGATTGAGCATATGAATGAAAATGATCTTATGGATATATTTTTTTACAAAGATCAAATATTTGAAAGAGTAACTGATTGTTTTGAATAAATTCTCACTAGCAAGTCCATTTGTGCATACTATTCTTAGTGGGCTACCTAATTCTTATCAGAGTTTTGCTTCTTTTATTTGATTGATGATGAAGGGCATCCAAATACCACAACAATTGAAGATTTGGTTCTATTTTACAACAATAGGGTCAATTAGGTAGAACAAGTACATTATGGCTATTGTAGATCAAGATCGTATTGCTAGTTAGAAGAGCAAGGGTAAAATTAGCTCTTCGTCTAGTAATGAAATGTTCATGTATACCACACAATGAAGGGAAAACAAACATGAAATAGGATAAAAACATTAGAAACAATATTTCAAACTTTGCAAGACTAATGATCATGTTATAAAGAGTTAAATTTTCTTGTAAGGAGATACATAACAAAGGCATTAGAGTGATTGTTGTATACACCTCTACTTTTAGAACTAAGTCTGTTAATTGTGCACAAAATGAAGAATGGGGATTCGCTACATGGTGTAGCTATGGTTCATTGATGATCATTGTATGTTTGCTATGGATTCAAATTTTTGTACCTTGACAATGGTTCAACCAATTATAATGTTTTCATATGTAGTTTCTTCACCTCACTTGAGCTTGGCCGTATCAAAAATCTTTCCTATGTGAAAATAACCCCTTTTAACCTATTATCAAGATGATCTTTATTAGTACTTATGGTGGTACATGCAAATTATCATATGCTTCATATGTATCGATGGTCAAAAAGAATCTTTTGTCAATGTCAATACTAACTATGATTGGTTTGTTGATGATATGTGTTTAACTAATGGGCTATCTCACGCTAATAAATTTGTTTCATTTTTTGATTTTAAGGCTGATTTTTGTGCCTCTTTTGAAATTTCATATTTGGAGCTTTTGTTGATATATTTAGGTAGTGATGTGTGTGAACACACTAGGACCTCCGGGGCACTTTTTTCCCTCTTTAGGAGTTTTTTTTCCCCCAGCTTTTATATACGCCTATTGCCCTAATGGGCTACTTATCTTTGTACATTCTCTAGTAATACATTCAGTATTGTGTGTTTGTGCTCCAAGCTTCTTCTTCTTCCTTGTGTTGTTCGCGTGCTTCAGCAGACGTCTAACTCCAATAATTGGTATCAGAGCAGGTCGTCGCTTCATCTAGGGTGCCGTCGACACTCCTCCGTTTGCAATCTCAGAATCGCACGAATTTTGGTGAGCATACTCAGCATGTTTCCAAATCAAAACAGCTTCGCCTTGTGGTACCCAAATCGCGATCTGAGCTCGTTTCGGCCTTCGAATGCACTATCACAGCGCTTGTGCAGGCTATTTTGTCTTTCTGTGCCAAAGGTATATACCAGCTTTTGTTCACTAGTTTAAGCTTTTGTTTGTGCCAAAGGTGCTGGAGCTGATGAAGATGGTGTCGAAGATGATATTCCACAGATTCCTGTTCGTGCTGCTGTTTTTGTTGCACCTACTATAGAGCAGATTCGCTGGGAGGGCACATGCATTGATAGCTTTGTCTGTCAAACGTGCCATTATTCCTCATATTCGCTCTTGCAGAACAACTAAGGATGCTTGGGATATGCTTACTACATTGTACCAAGCTAGGAATGAGGGTCGTGTTGCTTACCTCCGAAAACAATTGGAGAGTGAGCACATGAATGAAGGTGATTCTATGGACAGTTTCCTAACAAAGATCAAAGACTTGAAGGAACATTTGATTTTTGCTAATGAGATTATACCAGATAGCTCACTTGTGCAGACCGTTCTGAATGGTCTTCCTGATTCATATCAGAGTTTTGCTTCTACTCTTCGGTTGATGATGAAAGGCAATCCAAATGCCTTATCATTTGAGGAGTTAGTCTCTATTCTGTTGCAGGAAGATCAGTCCAGGCAAAACAGGTCCATTATGCGAGTTGCAGATCCAGATTTCTTGGCTAGTCAGAAGGGCAAAGGAAAATGGAGCTCTTCAACTAGTAAGCAGAAATCTGCTAATTTTGCATATTCAAAGAAGGAAGATAAAGATGAGAAGAAATCAGAAAAGCAAAAATTGTTTTGTAAGTACTGTAAAGGGAATGATCATATCATAAAGAACTGTCCAAAATTGGCTGCAAAAGAGGCAAAGAAGAAAGAGGCAAAGAAGAAAGAGGCTGGAATGGTTGTTCCAAAAGCCTCTACACCAAAAACGGAGTCTGCTAATCTTGTGTAGGAAGAAGAATGGGTGTTCACTACTGTTTCCAATTTGGACCCATCTTCTCATGAGCAGTGCATGTCTGTAGTAGACTCAGATGTTTGGTACTTTGACAGTGGGGCGACCAAACATATTACCTTGCAGCACAGTTTCTTCTCTTCACTTGAGCCTTCCCCTACAAGGAATACTGTTACATGCACCAACAACTCCTCTTATCCTGTTATGGGAGTTGGTAAGATCATTTTGACTACTACTGATGGTAGTACTTTCACTTTGTCAGATGCTTTATTTGTGCCAGGGATCAAGAAGAATCTGTTATCAGTTTCTGCATTAGCCAAGATTGGCTTGGTTGTGAAATTTATTGATGACAGGTGTACAATTCATGATCTGTCAAATGGCGATGTGATTATTGCTTCTGGCATTTTATGTCGTGGGCTGTATAAGCTCATAGACTATGAAAGATCTGAAAATGATTTGGCATGTGCAGTAAATGATTCTCAGGCTATGTCAGATGCAAAGCTTTGGCATGCATGCTTTGGTAATCTGAATTTTGCTAGTTTGCTACGCCTATAGGAATCTGAAATGGTGTCCTCTTTGCCTAAACTTGAGGCACCTGGAAAACATGTTTGTGAAGGCTGTATTTTGGGCAAAATGCAGCGTTCCTCCTTTCCAAAAGATGGTTCAGTTCGGGCTACACAAAAATTGCAGCTTGTACATAGTGATGTCTGTGGTCCTATGCAGACTCCCTCTTTTGGAAATTACCTTTACTTCGTGACTTTCATTGATGATTTTTCCAGGCATGCATGGGTATATCCACTCAAAGCAAAGTCCGAAGTGTTCATGTGCTTTAAATAGTTTTTGGTTTTGGTTGAAAATCTGTCAGCATGTAAAATGGGCACCCTCCATTCTGATCGAGGGAGGGAATATATGTCTTTTGATTTTAATGCATTTCTGGCTGAACGTGGGATAAAACACTAGTGTACAGTGCCATATACACCTCAATAGAATGGAGTTGCTGAACGGAAGAACAGGTCTCTCATGGAGATGGTGAGGTGTATGGTCAAGAGTCAGGCTTTACCTCATAGTTTCTGGCTTGATGCTGTCATGTGTGCAGCATATGTATTGAACAAGTGTCCCACTAAAGCGCTGCAGTCTATCACTCCATATGAGGCTTGGCATGACCGCAAGCCATCTGTTTCTCATCTGCGTGTTTTTGGTTGTTTGGCATATGCACTAGTGCCTGAACAACATCGCAGAAAATTGGATGATAATGCAGTAAAATGTATTTTTGTTGGGTACAGTTCAGAAAGTAAAGGCTATCGTCTGTATCATCCACAGACTAAACACATTCTGGTTAGCCGTGATGTTGTCTTTGTGGAAGATGCTATTCAGCCATTGATTTCATGTACTAAGGAGACATCTGTTACCTCCAAAGACATGTATGATACTTTGATGCCTCTTTTTACAAGTGGACAGTCTAGTGCTGGTCCTAATGAGGCAACTTCTCATCCTTTGCAGGTTTCATATGATGATGCAGATCATTCCATTTCTGATGCAGATTTACATGATGCACTTGTTGATGAGAGAGCTGATATTGAGCAGGCAAAAACTACGCCAAAATGGCTTGTGCAGACTTTGCGTGACAGCAAATTAGATGCACCTTTGTCATATCGTACTCGTTCAGGCTCTCATAGTGCCTCCTTTGCATCAGATTTCTATGCTATGGCTGCATCTAGTCTCTGTGATGAGAATGAGCCTGTTTCTTTGGATGACGCACAAAATTCAGAAAATTGGATGGCTGCTATGCAATTTGAATATGATGCTATAATGAAGAATGGTACATGGTCTTTATGTGACTTGCCTCCTGGCAAAAAGGCCATTGGCACTAAGTGGGTATACAAGCTGAAGCATAAACCTGATGGTACAGTTGAGAGGTATAAGGCTAGGCTTGTTGCAAAGGGTTACGTGCAGGAAAGAGGCATTGATTTTGATGAGACCTTTGCACCTACATACCGTATGACTACTGTTTGGAGTATTTGTGCACTTGAAGCCCATCATGGTTGGAATGTACATTAGTTGGACATTAAAACAACATTTCTGAATTGTGACTTGCATGAAGAAGTTTATGTTTTTCAGCCCCGTGGCTTTGTGCAGAAAGGGCATGAAAACCAGGTGTGCAGGTTAAAGAAGGGATTATATGGTTTAAAGCAAGCACCACGTGCTTGGTATGAGAAGATACATGCCTATCTGGTTGCACATGGTTTCGAGAACAGTCCAACTGAAAGCACCTTATATGTTAAGCGTGCTAATGATGTGCTTCTGATCATTGTTGTCTATGTTGATGACATGCTGCTCACTGGTCCTATTGAGAAGCATATTGATGATTTCAAGGCTGATTTGCATGCCTCATTTGAGATGTTTGATTTGGGGCATTTGCATCACTATTTGGGCATTCAATTTATGCAAGTTGATGGTGGAATGGCTTTGTGTCAAACGAAATATATTGACACATTATTGCAGTGTTTTGGCCTTGAAGACTATAAGTCTATTACCACTCCTATGGAGACAGGTTTAAGATTGAGTCTTCATGATGCTGGAGATGCATTTGATGCTATTCTCTATCAACAGGCTGTTGGATGCTTGATTTACTTATGCATTACTCGGCCAGATATTCAGTTTGCTGTCTCACAGATGAGCAGGTTTATGCATTGCCCAGGAGTCATGCATTGGAAGGCGGTTAAGCGCATCTTTCGTTACTTGAGTGGTACTCAGCTACTTGGGTTGTTTTATCCCAAGGGGGGATCACTACCGCCAGATTTTCATGCTTTTTTTGACTCTGATTGGGCTGGTTGCTATGACACTCGTGTGTCCACCAGTGGTTTTTGCTTCATGCTTAGTAGCTCATGTATATCTTGGTTGAGCAAGAAGCAACCTACTGTGGCCACTTCCAGTTGTGAGGCTGAGTATAGGGCAGCTTTCACAGTGACTGTTGAGTGTATGTGGCTTAGACGCCTTATGGCTGATTTGGGTTGGCCAGTCTTCTGCCACCACCATCTTTACTGACAGTCAGAGCGCATTGGCAGTTGCGAGGAACCCTGTATTCCATGCTCGCACTAAGCACATTGAGGTGCATTATCACTATGTCAAGGAGAGGTTCTCTACTGGGGAGATCAACTTGGCATATGTGCCCATGCAGGAGAACATTGCAGACCTTTTCACAAAGGCTCTATCCAAGGAGAAGTTTGAAGCTTTCCGCAAAGCTTTGGGCTTACTTCCTTTTGTGGAGTGATTTCCACATAGCTTGGCACTTCCTTATACATGAGTGCCAACTCCTTGTTCACCACATCACTCCCAGGGGGGATTTGTTGATATATTTAGGTAGTGATGTGTGTGAACACACTAGGATTGCCGGGGCACTTTTTTCCCTCTTTAGGAGTTTTTTTCCCCCGGCTTGTATTATGCCTATTGCCCTAATGGGCTACTTATCTTTGTACATTCTCTAGTAATACATTCAGTATTGTGTGTTTGTGCTCCAAGCTTCTTCTTCTTCCTTGTGCTGTTCGCATGCTTCAGCAGACGTCTAACTCCAACAGCTTTCACCTCATTATTTGAACATTCATTTCATGTAAGTTGATGGAGGCATTGCTTTTTGTCAAATGACACTTATTACAATGTTTTGATCTTCAAGATTGTATGACCATTGTGATTCCTTGGGGAAGGTATGAAATTAAGTCTTCATGATGATGGGGATGCATTTGATGTTGTCTTATCAATAAGTTTTGGGATGCTTCATTTGCATTACATGATTTCAAATGAATTTTCTATCTATATGATGAGTAGGTTTATGCATACTCTTTATATTGAGCATTGGTAGATGGTTAATTCTATCTTCACCACCTTGGTAACCAACAAAATATCTTATACCAAAGGGGGATCATGATTTCTAGATTTAAATGTTTTTTTGGACTCTGATTGGGATTGTATCATAACCTCTAACCAATTAGAGTAAAGACCTCACTTGCCAATGCTTGACACATGGGTAATGCATGAGGAAGAAGAACAAGTTTAGGAGTGCAACACATGATTGTAATACAATGTGTGTAATATGCAAAGATGTTTACCCCATTAGGGTTATGGGCATATATAAAAGCGGAGGGAAAAGCCTCCTAAAGAGGAAAAAAAGTGATCTAATCCTCAGTATGTTGACATACATAACCATCAAAATATACTAACAAATCCCCCCTTGGGAGTGATGCAGTGAACAAAGAGATGGTACCCAGGGGGGTGTTAAGCTATGTGGATTGAGATTAGTCCAGAAAAGAGAGTAAGCTAAAAGCATAGGGAAAAGTTTTGAACTTTCCATAAGGTAAAGCCTTTGTGGAAATTTGAGATCACTTTGGCTAAAGGAAATTTGAGATCACGGAATGTTCTTGAATATGGCATTCATAGCCAAAATGCTCACATAGAAGGCTATGTTGTGGAAATTTGAGATCACTTTGGCTAAAGGAATGTTCTTAAATATGGCATTCATAACCAAAATGCTAACATAGAAGTCTCTGACATGAACCATGTCGCATATAAGTCAAAGAACTTCCTAATAGGTCATAAAAAAATTTTGCAAGCTCTAAGACTTTTGCAAGTAGATGGAGGATTTCCATTGTTGATTTAAAGACCTTAGTTGAGACATGCAAGTGTCCTACATGAATGGGGCAAAGACATTATGAAGTAACAAGATGAAGCTGATTCACTTGGACGGACCAAATCTATGTTGCATTTATTTGATCAAATAATAGAGAAACACGAAATATAGCTAGTTTATTAAAGGATTTGTGAATATTCTCAAATTAAAACGTTGGGTGATTATTTTTTTCGATAAAAAAGGCTTTCAATTGAAAAAATTTTCAAAAGAAAAAAAATATTTTTCATTTGGTCTATCTATTTATCTACTTATCTGTCTATGTGATTGTCTATCTATTTATCTACCTATCTCTCTCTCTCTCTGTAGTGATGTGGATATAATTAAATGATGCGGATTGAATTGAATGATGTGGGTATAATTAAATGATGTGGATTGAATTGAATGATGTGAATAGCATGGATTGAATTGAATGAAGTGTGTTGAATTGAATGATGTAGATTGAATTTAATTTGAATCTTATGTTATTATATTATTTTACAAATTAATAATGTTTTCTTTTTGGAGATTTAGAAGTTAAACATAGCAATAATACCAAATGCCAATGATGAATTTGATCATGTCGAATCACAAAGGATTTTAAATGAATAGAATGCACAATTTGCACAATCAAAGTTAGTGTTTCTATTTCAACAAGATTTAGAACCATAACCTTTAGAAGGAGAACCGTTAGCAATGAAAGAAGTTCGAAAGATATGTCAGAATCACATTTTTCATGATGTCCTCTTTTGATTTACAGAGAGAACAAAAGAGACAACACCATTTAAGCTTTCAGACTTACAACATAAATAATTAGAAAAAACTTTAGCTCCACACTTTGTTCAAGTTGAACGATTATTACCAAACTGTTGGGGATGTAAGGGTCATGTGACCTTACCCCCATATTCATATATATACATCATATATAGAGCATTGCCTCAAGAGAGATCATTATGTGGGTTTCGAGGCTCCCACGCATGTCCGCGCGTCTTTCCTCTCTTCTCTCTCCCTCCATCTCCTCCTTCCTCCTCTTGTTCTGCACACCAAAGCCCTTCATTGGTATCAGTGCATGCTGAAGGCTGGTGTGCAAGAAGCTTCAATGGAAGCTTAGGTGAGAAGAGGTAGAAGTGCAGGTCGGCATCTCTCAATAGCAGTTCAGTATTTCGGTCATAACTCGAGCTAGGAAGCTCGGATTGATGCGTTTTAAAGTTCCGTGCATAGCTAACATAGAAGTTACAACTTCACAAAAGGGCACAGAACCTGGTTCGGAGTTTTAGATTGCCGAAAATGCGAAAAACACAGACTGCTGTAGAAGGCGAATCTATATTCACTATGACAACAGGTCAGTTTTTGCCTCATAACTTGAGTTCTACAGATCGAAATGCAATGATTCAACTTGCTGTCGTAGCTTGTAATAATAGCTACAATTTTGTAGAAAAACTCAGATTCAGATTCTCAGTGCAAGGTCACCGAAACTGCAAAATACAGAGCAGCAGTGTTGTACGTGATATTGAAATTGACAGTAGGTGCTTGTCTTAAGCATATCTTAAACTACGCACATCTGATTGAGGTGTTCTTTATCTCGTTACATAGTCAAGACTCAGATCTTGAAGTTTTCTGAAGAGCAAAAGTTCAGATTTAGAGGTTATCACCTCTGAAACAACAAAACACAGAGCAGCACATTTTCACTATAAGAACCCTAATTGCACTTGGAGGTTGAATTTGTTTCTGGAACTTCTTCTTCGAGAGAATTTTTGGTGTGCAAGCTCTTATTTTCAGAGGTTCAAGACATTGTACATGTATGATCATTGTGGTAGCTCCTCTATATGAGAGTAGAGCATGATCTACAGTGAGATGACATTGAACCTTAGTGTTCTTCACGACATCAGTTTTTCTTGGAACCACTGAGTCTTCGTTTCTTACCAATATTATGGGAGCTTTTATCTAAAGAGATTCAGATTCCCATGAGCCTGTGAATTGTGGTAGTTCTTCGAAAGTGTTAGATTCAAAATCTAATCTTCCGTCCTCTTGTTGCTCTACTTGATCTCCATAAATAAATGGAATGTCTTGGGGAAACTGAGCATGAAGGTCATCAATCTCATGAATAGGAGGGGAATTACCCTTCTCCTTGGCCCATTTCTCCTCTTGTATTTCCCGCAAGAACTCTTGAGAGTACTGTTGAATTGAAGGAGGTATTCCAGCATCCGTGGAATTAGGAACATAAGCTCCCATTGGTGGTGAGCTTCCTCTCTCAATAATTGGTCGAGCCTGTGGAGGTAAAGAAACTTGTGGTTTGTTTACCAGTTGCTCTAATCTTCTAGTAAGCCCTGGAAATGCAAATCTGGTTTGACAGAGTTTGTCTGATTGAACTTCTGACTAGTCTCGAGTATATCTTGAGCTTGTTTTACCATTTTCATGCACATTTTCATCCGTTCAATCTCTAAATCTGCTCTAGGGTAACTCTTGTCTAGGTTTGCAGCTGTAGGCCCTTCTTGAAGTCGAGCCTGGTAGGCCTTGAACATCATGTCCAAGCCTTCTGGTGTTGGATCTGCAAGAACAGACCCTGGTTGTGGTCTATTTACAATGGGTGGTGGGGCGGGATGAGGTGGAGTGGATGGAGTTTCGGCATGCAAGGGGTTTTGAGATGCAATGTCTTCTATGTTTGTTTTTGCATCTTTCAAGCTTTCTTCTAGTTCAGATAACTTTTTATTCCACTTATGATTGGCCTTCTCTCTGGTATCCTTCCATGTTCTTGTTTTCCTCTTACTAGGCTCTCCTGATTCACTCGACTCCGATTGCTCTACTAGTTTATCTTGTTTTAATGTTTATGCCCTAGTAACTGCCTGTACAGGAGCCACATTACTACTACTTGCACTTGAATCCACCACTAAGCCTATCACATTAATGGGTGTAACCTTGGGCGCACTAGAGGGGTTTCTTGGACAATCTCTGGGGAGATGGTCTTTGCCACACTCAGGACAAAAAGCTTGTATTGTGATAGCCTGACCTTGAATCAGAGATGGTCGGTAGGGACAATCACGAATGAAATGGTCATCCTGACACCTGAAACAAGGTCCTCTAGGGGCTTGTGGTCTCAGTTGTCTCAATTGGGGCCTAGGGTTAGGATTTGTGTACATGACATTGGAGTATTCTGGCTCCCAATTTTGCTCCATAGGTGGTGCCTCATATTGATACGAGTAAATCTCACTATGCTCAGGCGACTCTGTGTAATAAGCATGTGGACTACCTTCATGGGAGTAGTCTGAACTAAGAGCATGAGAGTCATTTTCTGAGATCAGTGGGGTCACTGGCACCAATGCTCTATTAAGGTTCTCTTCTGCCACTGTATACTTAATTGGAATTACATTGGCAGGCACTAGTGGTTGGTTTCCTAGGACTGGTTGTGGCCTATATGGTGCCTAATATGGTTGTTGTGGTCTATAATATGGTTGTTGGTATTGGTTCTGATACCTACCTTATTGGTAAGGTTGCTGATAGTTCTGTCTAACAACCTGTCTATTGTATGGAAAATCTTGAGCCGTGTGGTTCGTGTATTTTCTCTCAATAGTGCAATATGGAGCATTCCTTTCTCTCATGTTCTGGTTGTGCAATGGGCATACATTAACCATGTGGTCATCTCCGCAAGTATAAAACCGATTCAATGAGGTGACTCTTGGTATTTGTCTATTTTGAACTCCTAGCTTCTTGGCAACTTGCTCTGCTATGTCATCCAGCTCCGTCGAGGCTCTAGAGATATGACTAGTAGAACTGTCAGAGTCTTGATAGAGTTTGGATAGTCCTAACTCCTCACCCAAGTTGTCTTCTATGTCAATGCAGGTCTGCACACACTCTTCTATGCTTCTAGGCTCTTTCAAGTACACATATGATTTTAGCTTGGTGCTTAGTAAGCCATCTAAAAACAAAGCCACTTGTTTGGCTGGTGTGGGTAACTCTGGAGCAGGGCATCTTTCTAAGTACAGTCTGAACCTTCTATATGCTAGTCGCACTCTTTCTTGGGGTGTTTGCTTGAAGCTATGGATCAAAGATGATGTGTTATGCCTGATACCACTCTTGGAAAATTCTACAATGAATTCTTCTAGCAGTTGACCTATATCGCGATAGTTGAGTCTACTCAGTGGTTGAAACCAAGCTAAGGCAGTGCCTTTAAGAGTCAAACCAAATGCCTCGTACTGGGTGAACAAATCCTCAACCTGTTTAGCTCTTAAGACTTGTTTGAACTCGGCCACATGATCATAAGGATCTCCTATCCCATCAAAATAATTCTTCATTGCCTTGATCACTTGAGTGGGTCTAAGGGTTCTTGTGTGCTCTCGGGGTCTAGGCAATGAAAAATCCTGTTCATCTCTTTGTTGCCAATGTGCTTGATGTCTCCCTCTTTCAGGTCTTTCATTTTCAACTCCTGATCTATTCCTGCCCACAGTGTGTGCAAAACTTACCTCAGGTATCTCTCTAGTTCTTTCTCTCTGGGCTTCATGAGCTTGGGATGATCCTACTCCTTGGAGGCCATGTGAAACATTGGATCTTGGTGGAGGGAAAATCAATTCACTCTTCCAAGTATATGCATGTCTATCATGTTCTGTTACCAAGAACATTTTCTCTGATGTGTTATCCAGGTAGACAACTTTGCCTGGTATCTCTGGATCCTTGAACTCGTAGATGATGACTATGCCTAATTGGCTAGGTTGATCTGGCTTGAATCTCCAAAAGGCTTCCTTTGTTTCTCTATTCAAGAATAGTTCTATGCTTTTGTTGTCTTGAGGGATCCAATCTGGAGTAATCACTCTAGTCAAAACTGACTTGCCTCTAGGAGTCTGGGGTCCTTGTCCTACATTTCCTTGTTCTAGGTCTCCTATCTCATTCTCAGAAATGATATTTCCAAACTCATTGGTCCTATCTGGTTGGTTGGTGACCACATACATGGTTCCTTCCTTATCAATGTATGAACCCTCTTTGAACTTGACTACTGGGTGTTCAAGTCCCATGGGTTGATCTAGATTTTTGAGTTGGGCCACTGATCGCCTCAGGCCATCCTCATAGATGCGAGCACCTAATCGGTTGGTCCGAATATATTCCAACTATGTCTTATATGGCCCCTCTGGTGTTTGTAAGTAGGCATTTCCTGAGCCCCTTGCAGGTTTCCCCATGCTAAAAGACATTTCTGAGTCACTTGTGTTAGAGCTTAGCACGTAAGGATAACCACTTAGTTGTTGTGCCCAAGATTTAACTGTATGGTTGACACTAGCCTCAAAAGATCTAATGCTTTGTCTATCCTTGCCTAGGTGTCTACCAGATCTCAGGTTCATAAGCCCAAAATTTCCCCTTGGTATGGTTCAAAATCCTTTGGAGTCCCCTTGGGTTCCTGGTCCCACTTGAGGGTCAACTTCAAATTATCCTATCTGAAAATCAACGCATTATTCCTATAAAAAATAGTTGAGGCCGTGTAGGATTCGAAACAAGCTTTTCAACGAGCTATAGAGCTCAAAAAATAGACTTTTGATGAAAAAGTTATGTTTAATCAGGCTCCTGGGGGTCAAAACAGGGAAACAGGCACTTATGGAAAAATCACGATTTTTTTATGTAAATCGGGATTTTGGGAGGTCAGAAAATCGCGATGCTGAGTTCTTATGACAATTGCGATTTCGAGGGATCATGAAAATCGTGATGCTGAGCAACCACAAAATCACGATTTTATGAAATCATGAAAATCGCGATGCTGAGCAATTATGAAAATCGCGATTCTGAGGGATCATGAAAATCGCGATGCTGAGCAACCACAAAAATCACGATTTTGTGAAATCATGAAAATCGCGATGCTGAGCACCTATGAAAATCATGATTCTGAGGGATCATGAAAATCGCGATGCTGAGCAACCACAAAAATCACGATTTTGTGAAATCATGAAAATCGTGATGCTGAGAACCTATGAAAATCGTGATGCTGAGAACCTATGAAAATCGTGATGCTGAGCAACCACAAAAATCATGATTTTTTGAAATCATGAAAATCGCGATGCTGAGCACTGATGAAAATCGCGATCCTGAACAATCCCAAAAAGGAGATTTTGAATGAAAATAGTGAAAGACGCGATTTTGAGAATGATCATAAAATCGCGATTTTGTTCCTTGGATGAAAATCGTGTTTTTGGAAAATCGCGATTTTGGAGCCACAGAGAATCGTGTTTTCACAAGATCGTGTTTTTGGCTGAAAATCGTGATTTTTGAAAATCGCGATTTTGAGCCCACAGAAAATCGTGTCTTCTCAAAATCGCATTTTTTGAGAAATTTAGAGAATCGCGATTTTGAGCACAACCAGAGAATCGTGTTTTTCCCAAAATCGTGATTTGTGAAAATCGCGGTTTTGAGCCCACTGAAGATCGTGTTTTTACTTGAAAATTGCGATTCTGCCTCAGAATCGTGATTTTCAGCAATTTAGAGAATCGTGATTTTGAGCACAACCACAGAATCGCGATTCTGAGAAGGACCCCAGAATCGTATTCTTTTCAAAAGGCTTTTAGGTGGGAAATAGAAAATTGTATTTTTTTGAAAAAAAATTGAATTTTATGAAAATCACGATTTTCTGTCAGAATCGTGTTTTTTGGCGAGAAATTCAAATTTTTGAGCGCCGAGCAATGGCGAGCTCCGTATGTGCAGAAAATCATGAAAAAACACAAGCGCTTGCTCTCTCTTGCACTTGCTAACTCCTCCTCGCACAACGATGCATAAAAGATGGTATGAAAATGGTGAAAATGCACTAAAAAACAAGAAATTTCTATGAAGAAGAAGATGGAAGAAGATGGAGATGATGATGATGATGAAAATGAAGAAGAAAAATCACAAAATGAACAAAAATGATAGTTTTTTAAACCTTGCAACGTCGCAAATCTACGATCTTACTATCACAATGCTCGTCCTTGAAGCTCTCTCCCCGGCAACGGCGCCAAAATTTGGTGTCGCTCAAGCGTAAGCACCACCTCCTTTACTTGTCAATCTGCGGAGACGTGAGGACCGGTATGAAGACCACGAGCAAGTGAAGGCACAAGTGTGTGAGTGAAAGCACACAAACATGCACACACACACGCGCACAAGGTAAGATCAAAGAGAGGAACAATGGAAAGCTTCAATTGCAAAAGAGTTCTCTTACAAAAGCTCTATTCTCTAATAAGCTAACCTAAAAAATGAGCTCTCTGAAGTGTTCTAACGGCGATGCACCACAGTGCACTCTCCTTCTCGAGAGCTCCACGACGATATGTGTAGAGACTGTAGAATACGTAGAAAACACAGTACACAGGAGGCACGAAGACAGACTTCTTAAGTCTTACAAATGCGGTCGAACTTACAGTCCGTGACTGACCAGGCCACTATATGTTTTATTAAAGAACATATACAAAGAAGTGTCCGGTGGCCATTTGGCCTTTCACATGGACACTAACAGTAACAATCTCCCACTAAAGGCCAATATGGCTAGAGTAACTATGGGAGAAAAATAAAGAATGATAAAGGATACCTGAGTGTAAGTATACAAACGATGCACCACAGTGCGCTCTCCTTCTCGAGAGCTCCACGATGATATGCGCAGAGACTGTAGAATACGCAGAAAACACAGTACACAGGAGGCACGAAGACAGACTTCTTAGGTCTTACAAATGCGGTCGAACTTACAGTCCGTGACTGACCAGGCCACTATATGTTTTATTAAAGAACATATACAAAGAAGTGTCCGGTGGCCATTTGGCCTTTCACATGGACACTAACGGTAACAATCTCCCACTAAAGGCCAATATGGCTAGAGTAACTATGGGAGAAAAATAAAGAATGATAAAGGATACCTGAGTGTAAGTATACAAACTACAGAAATTTGAAGTTCCCGCCAAAAAACACGATTCTGTGATGAAAATCGCGATTTTGTGAAAATTCAATTTTTTTTTTAAAATCGTGATTCTCTGTTTCCCGCCTAAAAACCTTTTGAAAAGAACACGATTCTGTGGTCATTCTCAGAATCGCAATTCTGTGGTTGTGCTCAAAATCGCGATTCTCACAAATCACAATTTTTAGCCAAAAAAACACGATTCTGAGAAAACATGATTCTGTGGTTGTGCTCAAAATCGCAATTCTCTAAATTTTTGGAAACCACGATTCTCTGAGACAAAATCACGATTCTCTGAGACAAAATCGCGATTCTCTAGAACACGATTCTCTAGGACACGATTCTCAAAAACACGATTTTGTGAAAACATGATTTTGTGAAAATACGATTCTGTGAACCACGATTCTGTGAAAACACGATTCTCTGCTCAAAATTGCAATTCTCAAAAACACAATTCTCTGCTCAAAATCGCGATTCTCACCAATCACGATTTTCAGCAAAAACACGATTTTGTGAAAAAGCAATTCTGTGAAAACACGATTCTCTGCTCAAAATCACGATTCTCAAAAACAAGATTCTCTGCTCAAAATCGCGATTCTCAAAAACACGATTCTCTGCTCAAAATCGTGATTCTCAAAAACACGATTCTCTGCTCAAAAACATGATTTTGTGAAAACACGATTCTCAAGGTACAAAATTGCGATTCTCTGAAAGTTCACAAAATCGCGATTCTCTTGAAGTTCACAAAATTGCGATTCTCTGGAAGTTCAAAAAATCGCGATTCTCTGGAAGTTCACAAAATCGCGATTCTCTTGAAGTTCACAAAATCGTGATTCTCTTGATTTCACAAAATCGTGATTTTTTCCAAAAGGTCCTGTTTGCTTGTTTTGACCCCCAGGAGCCTGATTTGACATAACTTTTTCATCCAAAGTCCATTTTTTGAGCTCTATAGCTCGTTGGATAACGTGTTGATTTTTAGATAGGATAATTTGAAGTTGGGCTTCAAGTGGGACTAGGAAACCAAGGGGGCTCCAAAGGATTTTTGAACCATACCAAGGGGAAATTTTGGACTCTTAGCCAAAGCTTATGAACCTGAGATCTGGTAGACACCTAGGCAAGGATAGACAAAGCATTAGATCTTCTCTGTCTAGTGTCAACCATACAGCTAAGTCTTGGGCACAACAACTAAGTGGTTGTCCTTACGTACTAAACTCAGACACAAGTGACTCAGAAATGTCTTTTAGCATGGGAAAACTTGCAGGTAATTCAGGAACAACCCATCTACAAACACCAGAAGGTCCCTATAAGACACAATTGGAATATATTTGGACCAACTGATTAGGTGCTCGCATGTATGAGGATGGCCTGAGGCGATCAGTGGTCCAACTCAAAAATCCAGATCAACCCTTTGGACTTGAACACCCGGTGGTCAAGTTCGAAGAGGGTTCATACATTGATAAGGAAGGAACCATGTATGTGGTCACCAACCTACCAGATAGGACCGATGAGTTTGGAAATGTCATTCATGAGAATGAGATATGAGACCATGTAGGACAAGGATCCCATACTCCTAGAGGTAAGTCAATTTTGACCAGAGTGATCACTCCAAATTGGATCACTCAAGACAACAAAAGCATAGAACTATTCTTGAATAGAGAAACAGAGGAAGCCTTTTGGAGATTCAAACCAGATCAACCTAGCCAATTGGGCATAGTCATCATCTATGAATTCAAAGATCCTAAGATACCAGGCAAAGTTGTGTACCTGGATAACACATCAGAGAAGATATTCTTGGTAACAAAAAACATGATAGACATGCATATACTTGGAAGAGTGAATTGATTTTCCCTCCACCAAGATCCAATGCTTCCCATGGTCTCCAAGGAGTAGGATCATCCCAAGCTCATAAAGCCCAGAGAGAAAGAACTAGAGAGCGACCTGAGGTAAGTTTTGCACACCATGTGGGCAGAAATAGAGCAGGATTTGAAAATGAAAGACCTGAAAGAGAGAGACATCAAGCACATAGGCAACAAAGAGATGAACATGATTTTCCATTGCCTAGACCCCGAGAGCACAAAAGAACCCTTAGACCCACTCAAGTGATCAAGGCAATGAAGAATTATTTTGACGGGCAGGAGATCCTTATGATCATGTGGCCGAGTTCAAACAAGTGTTAAGAGTTGAACAGGTTGAGGATTTGTTCACCTAGTACGAGGCATTTGGTTTGACTCTTAAGGGCACTGCCTTAGCTTGGTTTCAGCCACTGAGTAGTCACAACTATCACGATATAGGTCAACTGCTAGACGAATTCATTGTAGAATTTTCCAAGAGTGGTATCAGGCATAACACATCATCCCTGATCCACAGCTTCAAGCAGACACCCCAAGAAACAGTGTGACTAGTAGGTAGAAGATTCAGACATTATTTAGAGAGATGCCCTGCTCTCGAGTTACCCACACTAGCCAAACAAGTGGCTTTGTTCTTAGATGGCTTACTGAGCACAAAGTTGAGATCATATGTGTACTTGAAAGAGCCCAGATCCATAGAAGAGTGTGTGTGGACGTGCATTGACATAGAAGATAACTTGGGTGAGGAGTTAGGATTGTCCAATCTCTATAAGGATTCTGATAGTTCTACTAGTCATACTTCAAAAATCTCCACGGAAATAGATGAGATAGCTGAGCAAGTTGCCAAGAAGTTGGGAGTCCAAAATAGACAAACACAAAGAGTCACCTCATTAAACCGATGTTATACCTGTGGAGGGGACCACATGGCTAATGTATGCCCAATGCAAAACCAAAACATTAGAGAAAGGAATGCTCCATATTGCACTATTGAGAGAAAATACACAAACCACACGGCTCAAGATTGTCCCTACAATAGGCAGGCTGTTAGACAAACTTATCAGCAACCTTACCAACAAGGTAGGTATCAGAACCAATACCAACAGCCATATTATCAACCACAACAGCAATATCAGGCACAATTTAGGCCACAACCAGTCTTGGGAAACCAACCACCAGCTCCTGCCAATGTGGTTCCAGTCAAGTATGCTGTGGTGCCACTAACCCCATTGATACCAGATAATGACTCTCATGCTCATAGTTCAGACTACTCCCATGAAGGTAGTCCACATGCTTATTACACTGAGTCGCCTGAGCATAGTGATATTTACTCGTATCAATATAAGGCACCACCTATGGAGCAAAATTGGGAGCCAGAATACTCCAATGTCATGTACACAAATCCTAACCCTAGGCCCCAATTGAGACAAATGAGACCACAAGCCCCTAGAGGATCTTGTTTCAGATGTCAAGGTGACCATTTCATTCGTGACTGTCCCCACCCACCATCTCCGAGTCAAGGTCAGGTTATCAGAATACAAGCTTTTTGTCCTGAATGTGGAAAAGACCATCTTCCCAGAGATTGTCCAAGAAACCCCTCCAGTGCACCCAAGATTACACCCATTAATGTGGTAGGCTTAGTGGCGGATTCAAGTGCCAGTAGTATTAATGTGGCACCTGTACAGGCAGAATGCCTCCTTCAATTCAACAGTACTCTCAAGAGTTCTTGCGGGAAATACAAGAAGAGAAATGGGCCAAGGAGAAGGGTAACTCCCCTCCTATTCCTGAGATTGATGATCTTCATGATCAATTTCCCCAAGACATTCCATCTATTTACGGAGATGAAGCTGAACAACAAGAAGACGAAAGATTAGATTTTGAATCCAATACCCTAGAAGAACTGCCTCAATTTCCAGGCCCATGGGAATCTGAATCTCTCCAGATTAGAGCTCCCACAATACTAGTAAGAAATGAAGACTCAGTGGTTCCAAGGAACACGGATGTCGTGAAGAACACTAAGGTTCATTGTCATCTCACTGTAGAAGAGCTGCTCAAAGCAAAACCTGAGCTATGGAATCATCTGAAGGATCAGGTTCCAGAACTTGATTCCAACATGCCAAAAGCAGGCTCTAAGAAAAAGGTACTAGAGATACCTCTAGACAAAATAGGGGACATGTGTGAGGGTGAAGAAGGTAATACTTATCTTCCAATCACCTACCAAGGTTACACAACCAAAGCAATCATAGATTCAGGTGTTGGTGTTGCCATTGCGACCACCTCCTTGTGGAAGCAATGGGGCAAACCCACATTAAGACCAACTAGAATGAAGCTTCAAATGGCCGACAGTCATTTTGAAAGACATCTAGGATTGCTCAAAGGGATAACTCTAACCACTTGTGGTGTGGAGTTTGAACATACATTTGCTATATGTGACTTTGAGAAAAATAACGTCTATGAGATGATCCTAGGAAGACCCTTCCTACGACAATTGCAAATAGTACACGATTGGGGAACCAACTCCTTGTACTTGCAGCACTTAGGGGTCACCACCAAGGTCAATTTGAAGGATTACACCTTCAGAGATGTACCACCCCTCCACTGGAATCCTATCCACAAAGCGAAAGAAGATTCCATCTCTGTGCATTCTGAAAGTTCACGTGATCCATCTTGATTGCATGAAGATACTCATTTGTGGATGTGCAAAGTCGCGGAGGAAGAGGAAAAATGCTTAAAGGCAAGAGAAGAAGGGACTTATCCAGGAGATAGACCAATTAAGGACCCAGCCTGCACACCGATGATCTTTCCAGATGAGGAATTTGAGCCTCACGGCTGGCCAGAAATCTTAGCCACCATGGACATTGCTGTCAATGAAGAGCAATGGACACCTCATTGTGATGAGGAGGGTTATGATATTTCAGTGTTCATGTGTCAGCCCTTGCTAGAAGAATGTGACCCTAGTGATGTCATAGAAGAAGAAGAGAATGACGATGATCTGGAGTCTATTGTGATGGATAGTTGCTTTAACTCAGAGCAGCACTATCTACAAGATATAAAAGTGTTCACCCAGAAAGAAGAAGAACCACTCACAAGTATTAAAATGGTAAATTCAAAGGATGGAAGTGAGAGCAGTCAAAAGAAAAAGAAAAGAAAAGCAGTGAAACAAGAAGAGGAGGAATCATTGTTTGAAGTACCATAAAACTTCAAGAAATATGAAGTTGACGACCGCAAAATTTTGGTACGAATGCCTAAGAGAGAGGCCATCATAGGAGAATCATATGACAATAAAGAAAAGACCAAGAAGATTGTAGTGACCATCGAAGAGAACAAAGAGAGATGTACATATATAGGAGATGACCTAAGTGCAAGAGAAGAAATGGAGCTCGTAGCTCTATTAAGGGAATATAGGGATGTGTTTGCGTGGCACTATAGAGACTTGAAAGGGCTAGATCCAAGAATTTGCTCTCATACTATCCCCATGACTGCTGATGCCAAGCCCACCAAACAGAAGCCCTACACATATAATGATACATATGCAGCCAAAATAAAAGAAGAAAATTGATAGGCTGATTGAAGCTGGATTCATCTATGAGATTGAGCATACTGAATGGGTGTCCCCCATCGTAGTGGTGCCCAAGAAGAACGGGAAGTTGCAAGTGTGTATTAACCTTAAAAAAGTTAATGCCGCTACGATCAGAGATAGTTATCCACTTCCAATCACGGAACACCTATTGGAACGTGTTGCAGGCAAGGAAGTTTATAGCTTCCTTGATGGATTTTCAGGTTACAATCAAGTAGCCATTTCCCCAGAAGATCAACACAAAACAGCTTTTGCCACAGAGTGGGGAATCTTTGCATTTCGTGTGATGCCATTCGGGCTCACAAATGCACCTGCAACATTCCAACGGCTCATGTGTCATGTCTTCAAAGAGTTCTTGCGAAAGAGCTAAGAAGTATATGTGGATGATTTATGTGCTCATTCCCAAGAAAGAAGATTTCACATCCCTGAACTCAGACAAATCTTTAACAAGTGTAGAGAATATCGAGTGTGTCTGAACCCAGAAAAGTGTGTGTTCATGGTGCATCAAGGTAAAATCTTAGGTCATATTGTTTCTAAGAATGGAATCTCAACAGATGAAGATAAGGTACGAGCCATAGCGGAGCTGCCAAGGCCAAGAAATGTTAAGGAGGTACAAGCCTTTATGGGCCATTGTGGATATTACCGTAGGTTTATCCACATGTACGCGATCATATCTAGACCCCTTTATGCCTTGTTGTCTAATTTTGAGTGGAACGACGAATGCGAGAATTCTTTCAATGAACTGAAGAAACGTTTGTGCACAACACCAATACTGACCACTCCTAATTGGAATAAACCATTCCATGTCCATGTGGATGCATCCAATCACGCCATAGGATGGGTGCTAGCACAACCCACAAGTGAAGGAAACTTAGATTTGCCCATAGCATATGCTAGTGGACAACTAAACCCAGCTGAACGAAACTATACCACAACTGAGCGAGAGGGCTTAGGCATGGTATATGCTGTGAAGAAGTTTAGACACTATTTATTGGCCAACAAGTTCAAGTTTTTCACTGATCATCAAGCTTTGTTATATTTGGTCAATAAACCTTGCAATACTGGACGCTTAGTAAGATGGTTCCTCTTACTAATGGAATATGACTTTGAAGTTGTTGTCAGGAAAGGTCGAACCCACCTTCGGGCAGATCACCTTTCTGGCATCACTTCAGGAGAGTCACCGCAAGGAGTGTCTGATGAATTATCCGATGCTTATCTGTTCAATTTAGAAGTTGTTCCTAAATGGGCAAATAAGTTGGTACCAGTCCTAACCTTCGGCCCTGCAAATAAGAATGTGAAAACATCACAAGAAGAAATTGTAAAATCACAGAAATATCACATACTGGCAGGAAGCATGTACAAACAAGATACTGAAGGTGTATTAGCTTGTTGTGTCGAGGATGATGAACATAGTAGCTGGTTGCAACAAGCCGATGAAGGATTGCTAGGAAATCACTATTCTAAACAACGAACATTGCAGAATCTAAAACGTTTAGGAGTGTATTGGCCTAGCATGGACAAAGAAATACATGCGTGGATTAAGAATTGTCCAATGTGCAGAGAGAGACCACCAGTGGAGCATGCGACCCTTTATCAAGTATCATTAATTCCAGATTGGAGTGCTCCATTGGTAGAGTTTATGAGATCGGGAAGATTACCCAAAGAGGCTAGTCTAGCAAGAAGATGAAGCATGGAGCAAGAGGCTCAAGGCTATGCCTTAGTAGGAGACAACTTATACCGAAGAGGCAAAGATGGTTACTTAAGACTGTGCGTTCATGAATCAAACTATTTGAAAGTCTTAGAAACTGCACATAGCGGTGTCGTAGGTGGACACTTCGGTCCTGATCGAGTAATCAAGACCATTCTTTTCTCAGGACTTTGGTGGCCCACTCTTCATATGGATGCTCATACCTATGTGAAGAAATGTGACACATGCCAACGCGCACAATATCCAGTTAGAAAAGATGAGATGCCTTTGAGGCCAATGATGGGAGGGCGTGCATTTTCGAAGTGGGGCATAGACTTCATAGGTCCTATTAACCCCCTAGCTAGAAACTCCCATGCAGAGTATATTATTGTAGCCACAGATTACCTTACAAAGTGGGTAGAAGTGAAAGCCACAACAAAGAATGATGCTCAGACTACGGCTAAGTTCTTATTCGAGATGTGTTCACGAGATATGGGCTACCAATAGAGTTAGTGAGCGATAGAGGCACACACTTCTTGAATGAGGTAATTGAAAATCTTCTCCAAGAATTCTTGGTGATACATAAGAAGTTTGCCCCTTATCACCCACAAGCTAACGGACAAGCCAAAAGCACCAATAAGATCCTCTGTAACGTATTGACAAAACTGGTAAATAATAAACGCTCTGATTGGGACAAACAACTTCATCATGCTGTTTGGGCTTACCGAGTTTCCTACAAAACGGTACTCAACACCACCCCATTTTAGATGGTCTTTGGACAGAATGCTGTTCTACCATTAGACTTCCTCATCCCAGCCTTAAAAGTAGCACAAGAGCATGAGTGGAATGGACATGAATTGTCCTCTAGGATCTTTGATCTAGAACGCTTAGGTGAGACAAGGCTACGCACGACGGCAGGCATCTATGCTGCAAAGAAAAGACAAAAGGCATACTTTGATGCACACATCAAGGATAAGGGACTGAAAGAGGGCCATCTAGTGTTGGTTTACACACTAAAGCAACATGCCCGTAAGTTGGAAAAAAGAGGATATGGACCCATGATCATTAATAGAATTTCCACTAGTGGTGCAGTTCAGTTGGCCACTCTAGAAGGAGATATCTTGCCAAACTATATTAGTGGACCAAGAACCTCTTACAGGATATGCTTACGAGACTCAACACTGCTAAGAAGCGAAAGAAGAGGAGTTGAGGGTGAGGGAAGAAGCACAGGCAGAGGCCAGAGAGCGTATTAGGTGAAATAAGTTAAGGCGACTAGGCCTAGATGTCAACTCAAAAGCCCCAAAATATCACATGGATATGTGCCAGAAATCGGGCATAACTACTTCTCAAGTCATTGACTGACGTCTCTTTATGACCATAGAGATAGGACAAGGAAAGGGTGCAAGGACTGTGAAAGCATTGATTGACTCAGGTGCAGCAAGTAGTGCAGTTAGACTATCCTACTGCCAAGACTTGCAGTTGAACATCAATCCTATAGAAGCTTATCTCATAGGATTGGGAGGTGTGGAAACCCCTTGTTTGGGTGAGGTGGAACTTCCCATCTACCTTCAAGATGTTCCAATGAAAGTCAAAGTGCTAGTGTGTCAAGATGAGAACCTTACAGAACCACTTGTCTTGGGTCAAGATTGGATCTATGACCATGCAGTTAACTTAAACCTAAGAAGTCAAATTCTTCAAGTTTGGGTACATGAACAATGCATCACATTAGAATTAGAGAACTGCATGCTCCTAGATCATGGCACCACACAGTCTCTTAATTCTTCTAAGACTAGTCATATGGAAGAAGATGTTGTATGTGTCAAAAGCTTTATGATGCAGAAGGAGTCAATGGTGGAAGAAGAGGTTCGAAGGCGGGTGGATCTTTCTTCTTCTCCAAAGAATCAAGTAGCCACAGTACTGAGTCCACCACACAGGCAAACACAACCGTTCACGACAACTGCTACATCAAGTAGAAAGACACCATTTGATAAGAAAGCAGTTCCGAGCATAAAGCGGATCTGGGTACGCAAAGGAGAGCAACCACTAGCCTTGCCCCCACAACTCCCATCCAGGCAAGCCAACCAGGCCAGAAGACGAAGGAAGCAGCTCAGACAAGCTCGATCACAAGGTATCCAACAAGTTTGGGTGCTTAAGAAATTAGCTGCAGCTCAACAAGGGCGATTACAGATGTGGGTACCTAAGAACCACAACAACCTATGTTCTCCCACATGCGAAAGGTCTCAACAAAGAAGCCAAAAAGAGAAAAGGTTAAGAACCACGTACAGAGACCGAAAGAAGATCAAATCAGCTCTTCAACAATAGTAGGAAGACGTGCAAAAAGTATATGGATTTGGAAGCCAAAAGTACAAGTAGCCTCCACTGAACCAAAGCGCCAACCACATTGGATACCACAGTTTAGAAAGCATCCAAAGAGGAAGACGCCTGAAGTGATCTCTACAGTGCCAAATGCTGTTCTAAAATGGACTCCAATAAGGAGGATTACATCAGTTCGAGACTCAATAGATACCTCCACCAAGGTCGGCATCAACCTCCACAAATAACATCGAAAGCCTCGACGAGCGACAACCATGTGCTCCTTGAACAACCTTGTCTTTTGCACCATTCAGGTCATGCATTTCCAAAGTATGCATTAATATAGGGCCACATTACATGGCCGTGCATAGACACATTTGAGAGTCCCATGCACAAGAGCACATTGACACATGTCAACTATTTTTTCTGATACTAACAGCTGTCTTCTTGTTTGGTTCCATTGTTCCTCTAAAAAAAAAAAGGGAGAGGAAGCACTTGTTCCCAGGTTTGGCTCATGAAACATGAATGAGTCATGCTTAGTTGAAGGTGGAACATGAGTTTGGATAGAAGTGTGTCTCGACCAGCAGATGATATAATTGCTGCCTTATTTGGTAGATGTCAGGAACTTGGCATGAACATGGCATCCACAACTATGGTTTCCTCTTACCATGGTAGGAGTGAAGAGCTGGAAGGTCCGCAACTTGAGTGATGCATAACTATCGCATGTATGAGAGCATCCAGGGAGATATCTGCACGGGGTAGTTCTGGTACCCTGCAAATCTTTGTATGTATACTGAATGAGAAGACCCCTGCTTATGGTGAGCTAGAGAGAATATGTGAAAGTAAGCTTGGTGTAGTTATCAAATGTTGTTGGTCAAGGAATATAAAGAAATTCAATTCTCTGTATTTGGCAAATGATGCTTTGAAAACAGGAGACAGGGTCAGCCATTCAAAAGATCTCATCAGTGGACCATCAAGACGGACATTCATCAACAATGTTCCATCCCAAAGGCCTAGTGTACAACACGAAGAGATGAACATCGGTCGACCTTCTTCATGGTAAGAATCTTTACTTTGGAAACATCATAACCATGATAGCTTAGGAAACCTCTTCGTCGGCATACCCTTGAGCACTTAGCTCAAGACCCCAATTTTTTGCACCATATTTCTTCCAATGCATTTTCCAAGTAAGCATGCATAGGGCTACATTACAAGGCCGTGCACAAGGCACACATTTTCCTTAACCCATGCACGAACACACTTACCCATCATCCATTATGGGTTATGAGTACTTGGCATGACTACTATGAACATCATCTTTGGAAGATTTGAGGTCATCAACGGAGACTCACAACGACACAGTCATGCGGAAATCCAAGGAAGAAGCACATACCAAGAGACTACAACGTGCAAAGACTCGCAGTGATAGATGTAGAACCAGACAACCAACCTTGCCACATGTGGAAGTCAGACGACTTTTGTTCATATAGAAGGGACACTTCCTCTCAAGGCACTACTTGGAACAACCACTACAACAAGGGTCTGTCAGGGACGACAGACTCGAGAGGGGGGGGAGTGTTGAAGCTGAAGGTCAAGGACAAAGCACAGGAGCACATCAAAGAGGTGGACACACAAGAAGAAGGAGCAAGTAGGGAGCTCCAAGAAGTGTATGTCAAATTTTCAGAAGAATCCCCTACAACAATAGTGATTTTCATCACTAAAAACCATTGTAAATACCATTTTCTATTTTTGTAACTCCATTTTATTCAAGCCAAGGAGTCCTTGAGCTTGAGGAGTATTAGAAGTATCATCCTACCAATTTTCATAATTTTTAGACTTCGTTTGAGCCCTCAAATAAGCCCTGGAACCTAATTTTTAACTAGGCTGAACACTAGGTCTGGACAGGGCCAAAACTGGTCAAAAACCTATAAAAAGAGCTAGAGAGCTCATTTTTGAGGTTGGCTTGTTAGAGAATAGAGCTTTTGTAAGAGAACTCTTTGGCAATCGAAGCTTTCCATTGTTCCTCTCTTTGATCTTACCTTGTGCACGTGTGTGTGTATGTGTGTGCATGTTTGTGTGCTTTCACTCGCGCACTTGTGCCTTCACTTGCTCGTGGTCTTCACACCGGTCCTCACGTCTCCGCGGATTGACAAGTAAAGGAGGTGGTGCTTACACTTGAGCTACAAGCTCCCTACTTGCTCCTTCGTCTTGTATGTCCAATTCTTTGATGCGCTTCCATGCTTTGCACTTGACCTTGAGTTCCAACAGTGTTATATAATGAAAGATTAATAAGTCCACATTTAGACTAAACAATCAATGATCAGCAAAAGAGAATTGATGATTTAGATAATCAAGTGAACACAAATATCTTTGGATGCATGTGAGAACAGATATGGAAGACTATCAAAGGCATCATCATCTTTTGATCTGTTCACTACAAATGAATAACTACATCAATAAAATAGTGAATAGATAAGCCAATTTTTCTGGTATACATAAAGTTTTGTAATAGAAACAAATTTGTGTAACAAAATCATCCTTTATAATAAAGAAAGCTTTTTTGCAATTGAATACAACAAAGTAAGCACAAAATTTGGTGAGCATACTTAGAGCATATGTGAGCTCCTTTCGGCCTCCAAACACACTATCGTAGTGCATGTGTAGGCTATTTCGTCTTTTTGTGCCAAAGATATATACATGTTTTGGTTTTCCAGGATATGCATCTCGAAGTCTGCTACAAGTTTAGTAAAACTCAATAAGGTAGTTTTGTTTAACTTTTTGAGATACAGTCCATTTTCTACATCAGGGTATTTTAGTTAGTGGCCATGGATGAAACTAGTGATGTATTTTGTATGTGGGTTGTTGGGGATAAATTGGATGGTACAAATCATCCATTATGGGATTATATGATGCATCATGTATTGGGCACAAAAGGACTGTGTAATATTGTGCATGGTGTTCATAGCCTTGTTTGTCAAATGTGCCATTATTCCTCACATTCGATCTTACAAAACAGGTAAGGATGCTTGGATACACTTACCACTTTGTACCAAACAAGGAATGAGGCTCGTGTTGCTTACCTCTAATAATCGTTGGAGAGTGAGAACATGAATGAAGGTGATTCCATGGATAGTTTTCTGACAAAGATCAAAGATTTGAAAGAATAGTTGATTTCTGCTAATGAAGTCTTGCTTGATATTTCACTTGTGTAGACTGTTTTGAATGATCTTCTCGACTCATATCAGAGTTTTGCTTCTACTCTTTGTTTGATGATGAAAGGCAATCCAAAATGCCTTAACATTTTAGTCTTTGTTCTATTGTAGGAAGATGTAGAACAAATCCATTATGCATGTTGCAGATCAAGCTTTCTTGGCTAGTCAGAAGGGCAACGGTAAATGGAGCTCTTCTACTAGTAAGCAAAAATATGCTAATTCTAGACAATCAAAGAAGGATGACTATTGTATAATTACATGGGTCTTAGGGGTAGAACCCTTGGGTTTCTAGGTGTGAAACCCTTGGGATTTATGGTTTATTTACCCCTTTTAGATGGGTCTTGAACCTTAGGGTTAATTCTCTAAGGTTGAATACCTTAGGCTTGATTGGAAGCTTCTCCTAGCCACTTGGTTTGTACGTGAGAGCTTGGAGAGTCTTTTTTAGAAGCCATGCGATTTCATGTGATTTCCTAAGCTTGGATACCATGTGAGCACCTCAGGGACCCATGTGATGGAAGGCACACATGTCCCCTTGAGAGGGACTTACCCCCTCGATCTTGGAGCTATATATTGGAGGGGTTGGTTGGGTGGAAACACATCTCTCTTCCTAGAGTGGTCTAGCTTGTTAGTCTTCCTAGTTGATTAGTTTTCTTGTTGTGGAGACTATGAAGCTCTCACACAACAGTGGTATCAAAGCTTGGTTTGAGCCAAACTAGATAGTTTCTCTAAGACTCAAAGTGAAGAACCAACCTAGATAGTTTCTCTAAGATTCGAAGCGATGGTTTATCTCATGCACACGAGAAGAATACATTCGGGAGATTTTAGGGCTGGCAAAATCACCCATGTGACCCAATCCCATCTAATTGAGCAACATGTGTATTCAAGAGCACACACTAGCACACCTCCTCGTTCTCTGTGTTGCAAGTAGGCATTGTTGCCTTCCTTCCTTCAAGGCGCCAGATGGACAAGTGACTCACAATGATAGGCAAGTCCGTACATGCACGACGGAAGAACAATGACATCTTCTCTGTGCCTTGAGATGTTTGCTTTGTTTCTCCATAAGTATTTATATGGAGATCTGAAAAGAAGCAAAACTTGGTATGTGGGATTTAAACATCCCAATTGTAACAAAAAGGAGGAGCCGGTGCCTTTCGTGTGCATCTTCTTCTAGTGAGAGAGAGAGAGAGCTTTTGATTGTCTTCCTTTCCACTCCTTATCCAAGCCTTCAACACACGTGTTGTGAGAACGGGATGGAGAACATCAAGTAAAGAAAGATGGATCCTTCCAAAGGACAAAGGAAGGACAATCGCTCGAATTAAAGCTAAGTGCATGCTTCAATTATGTTTTAGTTCTCATTATCTTTGCAACATGTTCAAAACGTAAGAGTGTGTTTCAATTATTGATAGATCTTAGGATAAAAGTACTTATTTAAGAAGCTCTTGCTTGAAATTTTGTTTTCCAATAATAAGAGTGACATCCGTTAGCTATGCATAGAGGTCGCACCAATAGAATGCATACATCAATCCATGAGTAATAAAAAGCAATGCATTATGGGGCAACCATAAGTTCTTGAAAAAGATCCTCACCAAGAATGAAAGAAACAACGAGGGTTGAATAAGTCTTTCGTTAAGTTTCTTTTCAATTTTCATGATATCCCATGCATGCTTTTAAGATGCACATGAATTGGACACATGTATAAGAAGCCCGAGAGGGACTTCAACAATGGACAAGATGATAGTTGAACCCAAAACCTCATTCTTCCTAATGGGCAAGATGGGATGGCCCAAGCCTACTTCATCACCATGAGATCACTAAAGTAAAGTCAAGGGATGGATGGAGCTTAATTTCCAAATAAGTATTTGCACCCCTTTATTTTCCTTACAGACCAAAGAACATTGAATGCATGTCATGCATAGATTAAAGTGTCATAGTTGGCTTGGTCACTATGCATCAAAATATGGTTTTGGAAAAGAAATATTTATTGTGCATTTTGATGGAAATGGTCTATGTAGTATGCATTACGAAAACTCATATGCACAGAAAGAAAGAAGCATAGAAATTTTGCACCAGCCTTTGAATGAACAGAGTTTCAATTTGGAACTTTTGCATGCTTAAAGGAGGGGTTCAACTTCTAAACCTTATGCATGCAACAACTTTTTCAAAGGTGTAAACATTTTGCATACACTAGTATGCATATGGAATATATTACATGGGTTGAGAGGGAGATTAAGTTCTTGAAGTTAAGCTTAAGTAGGATTTGATTAGTTTCTAGGAAGAATGGTGATGAGGCCGATTGGCCACTATTAACCATTTAATTTCTTTATGTTTGGCTTAGTAATTAAAAGCCAAATAATCCTAACTTCTTGAAAATACCTTAAGCTTAAAATCCCTCTTATGGAGTACTCCATGAAAACCCATGGCATGCCTGATCAACAAGGCCAAGGACTTAAGCAATAGGTCAAGATGTTTTTCTTAGTTAACCACGAGAGAATGGTGGTAACTTAGATTGACTACTTGCAAACTTTAGCAAGAGAAAATATAATTTTGGAAGATGAAGGTATTAGTGATTTTGTTCAGCAAAGTTCTTTGTTTTAGGGAACTAAAGAACTATTCGAAACTTTTCATTTTTCTTCCAAGAAAATGCAAGAAGAGAAGGTAAAACTCAAGGGTTGTAATAAACCCTACATACTATTTTCTAATGTCCTAGAAGCAAACGACTATTCAATTTGGTAAAATATTATTACCATCTACTTTAGAGATTTGATTGGCAAGTTAACTATTCTTTATTCAGATTACACATTATGTCAAAATAGATAATATCTAGTTGAGATATAAGACTAGCTCTATTATCAAGTGACATAAAAAGGATCTTTTAGAGTATATCTGAATCAGGGAATAGTTGAAAACTCAATTTTTAAGACTAGTCTTGTCATGTTGAAATTACAACTAAAAGTTGCTAAGTTATATTTTCATTGTGACATAAGCAACGCAATGGAAAAGAAACTTACAAGTCTAAGAAGTAATAGATCTTACTTTATTAGACTAAAACAAAGTTTGATCCAAAGATCCAAGCCAAGTTACCTTAACGAAAGTGGACGTGTAAGCCGGATGGTATGGGACATCTAGGTTTACACTACCACTTAAGTAGATTTGGTGGTATGGGACATCAAATTTATGGGTAATCCAAACTTGAAACTTTGCGATATTTATTCAACATTCTTGGAGGAAAGTTAAAATCTTTGAATAGTTCTTTTAACCAGGGGAACAATAAAAGATTGAAAATAAAATCTTTCAAATACTTTTGAAAGAGCACAATTTTCAAATTACTCTGAGGTAGTTTTTGAGGATGAAAACTCGAGGGGAGAAAGTTCCCTAGAAGTTGTGTCTTATGCCTTGAAAAACCAAATAGGGCATTGCAAAGTAAAAGATAACAAAATAACTTCTCTAGTAAGACAACAAACGTTTGGACAATTTCAAACTGATGAAATTTAGCAAATAATTCATGGAGTGATCATGAATTAGATGTTGCCACTCTAGCACAATGGTGAGTACCAACATGAGGAGATCCACCTCATAAATGTCAATCCGTGGAGACGTGAGGACTAGTATGAAGACCAAGAACAAGTGAATGCACAAGTGCATGAGTGAGAAGCACATACGCATGCACACACATACACACACACACATGCACATATGGTAAGAACAAAGAGAGGAACAATGGAAGAATTTCTATTAGCAAGCTCAAATAAAGTATACAAAGCTCAAAAATGTCTTCAATTTCCAACTAGCTAACCCCAAAAATGAGCTCTCTAGCTCTTTTTATAGTTGTTTGACTAGTTTTGGCCATGTCTAGACCTAGTGTCTAGCCTAGTTAAAATTTTTAGGTTCTAACTATTACGAAAGAGGTGAGTTGATCTTCTTTTGATCTTTGTGCTTGGTTCTGACTCTTGCTTCTCCTTAGCCTCTTTGTTGAAACTTTTCTCGTGAGTGAGAGGATAGAGTTTTGTGTATGTAAGAGTTTCTTGGGTACCCACATGTGTAATCACCTTTGTTGAGCTGCACCTAATTCCTTAGGCACCCGAATTTGTACGTTATTGTGGTCAGCCTTCATCGACTACTTTGGTACCCAAATTTGGAGTACTCTTTGAGATAGGGATCTTTGTTGTTCTGCTACTTGTTGCCTTGGCTTTCTCTAATACTTTTTATCTAACGAGTTTGACTGTAGTGGCATGATTGACTGCTCTTCCTTTCGTACCTAGATTTGCTTCATGCCCAAAACTACTTTCTTCTTAATTTTTGTTTGTCTATTTGATATAGAAATTGTCATGTATTGTTTTTCTTGCCTCTGTGTTTGAATTACTATGGTTGCATCAGTCTTTGAAAAAGAAGAGAGACCCACTCACCTTCAAGCCTATTCTTCCATGATTGAGTCCTTTTTCATCGTAGAGCTTTTGTACATACAACATCTTCTTCTCTAAGATTAGTCTTAGAAGAACTAAGAGGACATGTGATACCTGTTGGTATTCTAAGGTCTGATTACCATATGTTGGAAGTGGTAGTGGGCCACAATAACAATAAATCACATGTTTATAGGATCTTCCAACAGATGAACCTTAACATACACACCTTAAGACTCAAAAATAGATGAGTTAGAGATAGAGAGAGAATAGACAAGATTTCAAGTGTAATGGTAAGCTATGAGGCTCACCTACACTATCTATTTATGAATGTCAAATTACAATGCATATGATTCACCTCCATTGGAGTAGGTGCTACCCTGCAATCTTCCATTTTAAACTTGATTAGCAAATTCTTCAAATACCTTTCTTGAGTCACATATATTCCATGTTGAGTATATGAAATCTCCATTCCCAAGAAATATATCAAGTCTCCCAAGTCACTGATCTTAAACTCTTTCTCCATCTGCTTCTTAAGACTTTGTATGCCCTTCTCATCTGTACTTGTAAGAATTATGTCATCAACATATATGCAAATGTAAATAAACCCATCATCACTTGCTTTAACAAGCAAGCTACTATTTGCCTTAGACACTTGGAAACCAAGCTCTTTCAAGAATTTCACAAGTCTGTAATTCCATGCCCTTGGGGCCTAGTTCAAACCATATAAAGCTCTCTTGAGATTACATACATATTTTGGATAACATTTATCCTTGAAACCTTCTAGTTGCTCCATGAAAACATCATCTAAAATGTAACCATTTAGAAAAGCATTCTTCACATCTAATTGACATAGCTTCCATCCTTTACATGGAGCAATAGCTATGAGAGTCCTTATAGTTGTCATCTTTGCCACAGGACTATAAGTCTCATCATAAATCTACACCATATGTTTGAGCATACCATTTCACAACAAGTCTAGCTTTATACCTAGACACACTTCCATTTGCATACCTCTTTGTCTTGTAGACCCATTTGCATCCAATGATTTTCTGATTATTTGGTTTAGGAACCAAATCCCATGTCTCATTCTCCATCAATGCATCATACTCCTCCTGCATAGCTTTCTTCCAATCTCCCTTACCTTTTGCCTCATCATATGTAAAAGGATCTTCTTCTGCTTTCACCATGTAAGCATAATCTTTAGTGGTAAAAAATAAAGTATCATAACTGTACCTTATGGGTTGCTTTTTGTTCCTTTTTTACCTTCTAGCTTCTCCACTCTTTGAACTCTCTGGTTCTTCATATTCTGGATCAAACCTTGGCAACTCTTCATTATCAATTTGAGCATCAAAAATCTCTTCATCATCAAGAATTTGAATCTTTGATTTACCCTTTCTTTGGGTCATGACTTCTTCATCACCTGCATGAATATTAATTGTACCTGCACACCAAGTACGTTGCTCATCAAATGTAACATCCTTTGACACAAGGAATCTCTTTGTGGATGGACTCCAGAATCTATAACCCATATGCTTATCATCATAACCCATGAACACATATTTTTCAGCTTAGATTCCAATTTATGCCTTAATTAAGATGGTACATATGCATAAGCCAAACATCCAAATACTTTGCAATGATCTAAGGTAGGTCTCTTACCCCACCATGCCTCATATGATGTCTACCATTCAAGGCCTTACATGGAAGCATATTAACCAAATAAGTAGCTATATTCACAGCCTCAGCCCACAAATAATTATGGCAATTTTTTTCCCTTCATCATTGATCTTGCAAACTCAACAAGAGTTCTATTTCTCCTTTCTGCTACACCATTTTGTTGAGGAGAGTACCTGCAAGTAACTTCCCTTTTTATACTTGCATTCCATAAGTAATCACTCAACTCATTAGAGAAATACTCTCCCCCTCCATCTCACCTTAGTCTCTTCAATTTTTGCCATGTGATTCTCTATGCATACACATGATAATGTTTAAATGTATTGAGCACCTTTGATTTATCTTTGATCACATATATAGTGATCCACCTGGTAGCATCATCAACATACATCACATATTATCTCGAACCATTTACGCTAGTCCTTTGATGGACCCCACACATCTGTATGCACCAATTCAAGCTTCTTTGAATACACAAACCCTTTCTTACCATAAGTATTCTTGTGAGCTTTACCCAATTGACATGCTTCACACTTGTATGTCATGTGTTGACCTGCAAGATTAGGCAATCCAAGCACTTAACCATTGTTAATCATATCCTTAATACCTCTTTCATTAAAATATACAGGCCTTTTGTGCCAAAGATCTAACTCAAAGATCTTATGTTCTCCATAAGTGAACAAGGCATGACCAACATTGCCTTGAATCTTCAATGTAAAGAGCCTTCCTTCCTTCTTCCCTGAAACAATTTGTTTATATCCAAGGCTAGGGTCTTCAACATAAACTCCATCATTAGTGAACCTTACTTCATATCCTTTCTCTACAATTTGCCCTACAATTATCAGATTCTTTGCGATTGTAGGAACATACAAAACCTTACTAAAAAGAGTGCTTCCATCCTTAGCCTTTACTGATCCAATGGACTTCACATTGTGCTTTGTGTTATCACCTGTTTGGACTATATGATTATTCACCTTATTCTCCAAATCAGTCATCAAAGCTATGTTGCCACTCAGGTGATTGTTGCACCTTGAGTCAATGTAGAAAACTCTTTGATCTTCACTTTGTCTTGCACAAGTTGCATTCATAATTAAGGTTGAATCCTCTTTTTGATATGAAGCATAATTGTAGTAGTTATTATTGTAGGATTGACTTTAAAAGCCTCTTCCTGCATTTCTTCCAAAGAAACCTCTGCTACCTCTACCTCTAAAATTTCTTCTCTGATTTCTACCACCTCTTCCTCTTGAATTAAAATTTTGATTATATCCTCAACCATTGGGATTATTATGCCAACATTCATGAGATAAATTATTAATATTACCACAAATCTAGCAGGCTTTACCACCATCTTTATTGCTTTTGCCTCTTCCTCTTCCTTTGCCACCTCCTCTTCCTCTTAGGAAGTTGGTTTGACTCATAGTGCCTTCATCTTCATTCAACTGTTGCTTGCCTTTGTTAATCTTCTTCTTGTCCTTTGAATACATTACTTGATCTGTACTCTTATCAACATCACCTTTGATATCCTGCTCAAAGGTTAGCATATGTCCTAGCAATTGATTCAAATTGGGAGTAAAATGATCTAGTGACAATTTAATGGATAGAATGAATGGATTCCACTTGTCATCTCCTCTCAAACCTGTTAGAATTTGTCTTACCAATTTGTCCTCTTCAATGCCTTCGTCAACTACTCTTAATGCATCTGCAATATCCTTCATCCTTGCTACATAATCAGAAATGGATTGAGAAGCCTTCTTCTTGAATGTGGTGAATTTTGCCCATAAAGATGCCTTCCTTGACTTTGTAGTGTCTTGGAAATGCTCTTCCAAAGCATTCCATATGTCACTTGCACTTTCAAGTCCTTTAATGTGAGGTAGCAAGTAATCATTGAATCCCATGTAGATAATGCTCCTTGCTTGAGCATCCTTCTTCATCCATGTCTTCAAATATGAGAGCTCTTCCCTAGTTGGAACACTAGGATCCCTAAATTATGGTTTTTCTTCTTCACTTGTGATGTATCCTATCAAGTCTTTGCTCATAAGATGAGCTTCCATCCTCATTGACCAAGCATGATAGTTTTCTCTATCCAATTTCTCTATCTGAAGAGAATCTCCCATCCTTTCTTCACCTGTACAATATATTCTTCAAGCTTTGTGAATAATGAATGTACCTTTAATTAGAATGTAGTTCCTTTTGATCCTTTTGATAGATTTCAGGCCTCCTTCTCTAACTTTCACTTCAAACTTTCACCTTTTGAATCTTCAAAGATTGATTTCTGTATATCTGCAATAGTTGAGGTCCTCCTTTCTTCAAATGTAATGACTCTTGCTCTGATACCACTGAGGGAGATGATTAATCTCCGAAAGAACAAGTTATACTTGATGTTAGAACACCTCTATATCAAGAATAACTCATAGACTCAACCAATTTTGGAAAACTAATGCCAAATTATCAAGACTTGAGTTAATTGTGAAGAAACTCATTACACAGAAAAGACTACTACACTTAATCCACTCATTGACTGACCAAATGCGTAAAGTTTTCAATGAAAATTTATAGAAGGTGTTGGCTAGTTTTTGCGCACCTTATCCAAGTTAAAGATCTCTGAAAGAATCAGCAGATCTTGAGATTTCCTCCAAACAATGTACCTATGTCTGAAACTGTTCTTCTATGTAGTCGACTTTGACACCTGCAACTTCTAATGCATGTTTCTCCCAAACTAGAACCCATTTATTCAATGCTCTTAGCCACGAGTAGCTTACCTTTCAACTTAAATAATGAGTGTGTACTTGATCAAAACTTTACAATGTGGAGGGAGATCTGACCAAAACATTGATCATGTCTTCACTTCTACTCTTTACACATGTAAATGTTCCTACTTAAAATTCTCTCAGTTTGGTTACTATTAAGCTCTCAAAACTTGTAGAAAGATCACTCAACTATAGAATTAGACTTGTACAAAATAATTTCTCAAGAAGATAAACACAAAAGGAGCACTGTGCAAAAGATCGAGGTGCAACTTTCTTCTATATAGAGAAAATATACAGCTGATAGATAATCCATATTCTTCTCACTCTCTAAAGTCTCTAATGACTTTTAAAACTTGTCACTCGTCATCTCACCTTTGTATTACGTCTATATTCAAGTATATATAGACATTTACATCCTAAATCATCATAGACACAAAGCTTTTCATGACCTAATTACAAGAGTAATATACATGTATATACAAGTTTCCATCTTCTGATCACATACTCATCTTCAAGCCTCATATGGTGATATTTGCTTTACTTATTGACTTCAAACTTTGTCTTAATCATCAATTGATGATTCTCATGCACCAACACCGACTTTTGGTTCTTCCTGTGTATTCCTATATACCACTATCCTTCCATGTTTGATATAACCACTTTGGTGTATTGCTGAAAAGTCGTGGTATATCTTCTGGTTCTTCAATATCTCTTTCTTCTGGAACTTTGGAACCTTCTCCAACTTCATAAGTCGAAACTTCAAGATGTACTGATGATGGACTAGGTACTGATGTAGGTAATGAAATTATCGTTTCACCTGTATCTCTTAGGGTTTGAGAAGGCTCATCACCCCCCTTGTATGGATGAATATAAGTATCCAAATTCCTTTTGAAAAATGCAGTCATTGGCCTTTATGAAATCTTGAATCTCTTCCTTCTTATCGTAAATTTGACTTTCTGCAATATATGCATTGTGTGAGAGCAGGATATCACCTGTATCTGGAACATAGAATCTGTATCCTTTGCTTTCAATTGCATAACCAATAAAGATCCCTTTAATGGATTTTGCATCAAGCTTACCACGATCCTTCTTCTCAATGTGAACATAAGCTGGGGAACCAAAAACTTTGAAGTAACTCACATTGGGCTTCTTCCCATAATAAGCTTCATAAGGTGTAATGACCTTCAAAGCTTTTGACAAAGACCTATTTAGAATGTGATTAGCTGTATATACTACATCAAAGCAAAACTTGGGAGAAAGCCTTTTGGATGACATCATACTATGCATCATCTCAACAAGTCTCCTATTCTTTCTCTCTACAACACCATTCTGTTCTGGAGTGTAAGCAATAATGAGTTGATGAGAGATACCTTTGTTTTCTAATAAGGACTTAAAGTCCTTTGACATGTACTCTCCTCCTCTATCACTTCTCACAATTTGGATCTTTGACTGACTTCTGTTTCAACCATAGCTAAGAACTTCTTGAAAGTAGGAAATACCTCTGACTTCACTTTAAGATCGTAAATACATGAATGCATGGCCATGTGATACCTTGGGGCATTGGGATTGACATCTAGGCCTTGTCGCTTTAATTTATTTTACCTAATGCACTCTCTAGCCTCTACATGCACTTCTTCTCTAATCCATAACTCTTCTTCTTTTCTCTTCTTGGCAGTGTTAAGTCTCATTAGCAGATCCTCTTTAAGAGGTTATTGATATAGCTTGACTCAACATCCACTCGTATAGCTTGGCAAGATGTCACCTTCTAGAGTGGCCAATTGAACTGCATCGCTAGTGGAAAGTTTGTTAATGACCATGGGTCCATATCCTCGTTTTTCTAATTTACAAGCATGCTACTTTCATGTATAAACTAGCACTAGGTCTCCCTCTTGTAATCCTTTATCCTTGATGTGTGCATCAAAGTATGCATTTTGTCTTTTCTTTGCATCATAGATGCCTGTTGCCACTCATAGTCTAGTCTCACCTAAGCGTTCTATATCAAATATCTTGGAGGACAACTCATGTCCATTCCACTCATGCTCTTGTGATACTTTTAAAGTCGAGATTAGGAATTCTATTGGTAACACAACATTTTGTCCAAAGACCATCTAAAATGGGGTGGCATTAAGTATCATTTTGTAGGCAACTCGATAAGCCCACACAACATGATGAAGTTGTTTTTTCCAATCAGAGTGTTTATTATTTGCTAGTTTTGTCAATACATTACATAGGATCTTATTTTTGCTCTTGGCTTGTCCATTAGCTTGTGGATGATAGGGGCAGGCTTCTTATGTATCACCAAGAATTCTTGGAGAAGGTTTTCAATAACTTTATTCAAAAGAAGTGTGTGTATCTGGTGAACACATTCTCGAATAAGAACTTAGACATCATTTGAGCATCGTTCTTTTTCATGGCTTTTACTTCTACCCACTTTGCAAGGTAATCTATGGCTACAATAATGTACTCTGCATGGGATTTTCTATATGGGGGGTTAATAGGACCTACAAAATCTATATCCCACTCCGAGAATGCATGGCCTCCCATCATTGGCCTCAAAGGCGTCTCATTTTTTCTGATCGGATATTGTGCACGTTGGCATGTGTCACATTACTTCACATAGGTATGTCCATCCATATGAAGAGTGGGCCACCAAAGTCCTGAGAATAGAATGGTCTTAATTACTCGGCCAAGCCTAAAGTGTCCACTTGTAACACTACTATGTGCAGTTTCTAAGATTGTCAAATAGTCTGATTCATAAACACATAGTCTTAATTAACCATCTTTGCCTCTTCAATATAGGTTGTATCCTACTAAGGTGTAGTCTTGAGCCTCTTGCTCCATGCTTTGTTTTCTTGCTAGACTAGCCTTGTTGGGTAGTGTTCCCGATCTCATAAATTCTACTAATGGAGCACTCCATTCTGGAATCAACGACATGTGATAAAGAGTAGTATACTTCATTGGGGGTCTTTCTTGGCACATTGGACAATTCTTAATCCACTCATGTATTTCTCTATCCATACTAGGCCAATACACTCCTAAACCTTTTAGATTTTTGTTGTTTAGAATAGTGATTTCCTAGCAATCCTTCATGGACTTGTTGCAACCAACTGTTATGTTCATCCTCCTTGACACAACAAGCTAGTACACCTTCTATATCTTGTTTGTACATACTTCCTACCAATATTTGATATTTTTGTGATTTTACAATTTTATCTTTGTTTGTTTTCACATTCTTATTTGCAGGTCCAAAGGTAAGGATGGATACCAACTTATTTTCCCATTTAGGAACAACTTTTTAATTGAACAAATAAGCATTGGGGAATTCATAAGACACTCCTTGTGGTGACTCTCTTAAAGTGATGAGAGAAAGGTGATCCACCCTAAGGTGGGTCCTACCTTTCCTAACAACCACTTCAAAGTCGTATTCCATTAGTAAGAGGAACCATCTTATGAAGTACCTTGTATTGCAAGGTTTATTGACCAAATATAATAAAGCTTGATGATCAGTGAAAGACTTGAACTTGTTGGCCAGTAGATAGTGTCTAAAATTTTTCACGGCATATACCATGCCTAAGCCTTGTCTTTTGGTTGTTATATAGTTTCTTTCAGTTGCGTTCAGTTGTCTACTAGCATATGTTATAGAGAAATCTAGATTTCCTTCACCTATGGGTTGTGCTAGCACACATCCTATTGCATAATTGGATGCATCTACATGTACATGGAATGTCCCAATCAAGAGTGGTCAATATTGGTGTTGTGCACAAATGTCTCTTCAGCTCATTGAAAGAATTTTCACATTTGTCATTCCAATCAAAATTTTTCAACAAAGCATAAAGAGGTTTAGCTATCATTGCATACATGTGGATAAACCTGTAATAATATCCACAATGGCCCATAAAGGCTTGTACCTCCTTAACATTCCTTGGCCTCTGCAACTCTGTTATGGCTCTTAATTTGTCCTCATCTGTTGATATTCCCTTCTTAGAAACAATATGACCTAAGATTTTACCTTGACGTACCATGAACACACACTTTTTTGGGTTAAAAAAAACTTGATATTCTCTACATTTGCTGAAGATCTATCTAAGCTCTAGGATATGGTGTCTTCTTTTTTGGGAATGAGCACATAAATCATCCACATATACTTCTAAGCTCTTTTGCAAGAACTCTTTGAAGACATAATACATGAGCCTTTCGAATGTTGTAGGTGCATTGGTGAGCCCAAATGACATCACATGAAATACAAAGATTCCCCACTCTGTGGCAAAGGCCATTTTGTGTTGATCTTTTGGGGCAATGGCTACTTGATTGTTACCTGAAGATCCATCAAGGAAGCTATAAACTTCCTTGCCTGCAACATGCTCCAATAAATGTACGGTGATTGAAAGAAAATAGCTATCTCTTATCGTATTGTCATTAAATTTTTTAAGCTTAATACACACCCACAACTTTGCGTTCTTCTTGGGCACCACTACAATGGGGGACACCCATTCAATATGCTCAATCTCATAGATAAATCCGGCTTCAATCAATCTGTCAAATTCTTTTTTTATTTTGGTTGCATAAGTGTCATTATATGTGTAGGGCTTCTGTTTGGTGGGCTTGGCATCAGCCGTGATGGGGATCATATGAGAGCATATTTTTGGATCTACCCCCTTCAGGTCTCTATAGGTCCATGCAAACACATCTCTATATTCCCTCAATAAAGCTACAAACTCTACTTCTTCTTCACTTAGGTCTTCCCCTATGTGCGTACATCGCTCTTCATTCTCTTCAATGGTTAGTATAAGTTTTTTTTGGTTTTTTCTTTATTATCATACGCTTCTCGTATGATGGACTCTCTCTTAGGCATTCATACCAAATTTTTTTGGTCTTCAACTTCATATTTCTTGAAATTTTTTGGTACTTCGAGCAATGATTCCTCCTCTACTTGTTTCATTGGTTTTCTTTTCTTTTTCCTTTGACTACCTTCACTTTTTCTCCTTTGAATCTACAATCTTAATGCTTGTGAGAGGTTCTTCTTCTTTTTGGGTAAATACTCCTACGTTTTCTAGATAGTGCCCCTCTGAGTCAAAGCAACTATCCATCACAATGGACTCGAGATTGTTGTCATCCTCTTCTTAGAGTCACTCTCCTCTAGCAAGGGTTCACACACAAATAAGGAGATATCATAACCCTCCTCATCACAATGAGGCATCCACTATTCTTCATTGACAATGATGTCCATGGTGGCTAAGATTTTTGCCCAACCATGAGGCTCAAATTCCACACCAAGAAAGATCATCAATGTGTATGCTAGGTCACTAATTGGTCTGGCTCCTTGAGAAGTTCCTTCTTATCTCGCTTTTAGACATCTTTCCTCTTCCTCTAAGAGCTTGCACATCCCTCAAGTGAGTATCTTCATGCATCCAGGATGGATCAAAAGGACTTACAGAATGCACATAGATTGAATCTTCTTGCACCTTGTGGATAGGATTCCACTCTAGGAGTGGTACATCTCGAAGCATATAATCTTTTAGATTGACCTTGGTTGTGACCCCTAAGTGCTACAAGTACAAGGTGTTGGTTCCCCAATCTTGTACTATTTGCAATTGTCATAGGAAGGGTCTTCCTAGGATCATTCTATAGCATTTTTGCCAAAGTCACAAATAACAAAGGTATGTTCAAACTCTACACCACAAGTGGTTAAATTTATCCCTTCTAGCAATCTGAAAGGGCTTTCAATATAGCCATCAACCATTTGAAGCTTCATTCTAGTTGGTCATAATGCGGATTCGCCCCATTGCTTCCACAAGGACATGGTCACAATTGCAACAACCACACATGAATCTAGGATAGCTTTGGTTGTGTAACCTTGGTAGGTGATTGGAAGATAAGTATTACCTTCTTCACCTTCACTCATGTCTCCTATTTTTTCTAGAGGTATTTCTCGGACTTTCAGCTTAGAGCCTAATTTTGAAATATTGGAACCAAGTTCTAGAACTTGATTTGCCACATTTTTCCATAAGTCAGGTTTTACTTTGAGTAGCTCTTCTAAGGTGAGATGACACTATACCTTAGTATTGTTCATGATTTCACTATTTCTTGGAACCAGTGAGTCTTCATTTCTTATCAAAATTGTGGGATCTCTAATCTAAAGAGATTCAGATTCCCATGGGCCTATGAATTATGGCAACTCTTGTAAAGAATCAGATTCAAAATCTAAACTTTCTTCTTGTTGCTCTGCTTGGTCTTCATAAATCGATGGAATGTCTTGGGGAAATTGATTCTGAAGATCATAAATTTCAAGAATAGGAGGGGGATTACCCTTCTCCTATGCCCATTTCTCTTCTTGTAATACCTGCAAGAACTCTTGAGAGTATTGTTGAATTGAAAGAGGTATTCCATCATCTATGGAATCTAGAACATAAGATTTCATTGGTGGTGAGCTTTCTCTTTCAACAACTTGTTGAGCCTGTGGAGGTAAAGAAACCTGCGGTTTGTTTACCAACTGATCTAATCTTTCTAATAAGCCCTAGAAATCCAAACCCGGTTTGACAATTTTTTTATTAAACAATTGATTGGCCTCAAGCATAGCTTGAGCTAGTTCTACCATTTTCATGCAAAATTTTGTCCATTCAATCTCTAAATCTTCTCTAGAATAACTCTTGCCTAGGTTTGCAATTGTTGGCCCTTCTTGAAGTTGAGCTTGGTAGGCCATGAACATCATATCCAAGCCTTCTAGGGTTGGATCTGCGAGACTAGACCTTGGTTGTGGTCTACTTACAATGAGTGGCGGGGTGGGATGGAGTGGAGTGGATGGATTTTCGACATTCGAGGGGTTTTGAGATGCAATGTCTGCTATTTTATTTTTGCATCTCTCAGGTTTTCTTCTACCTTGGATAACTTTCTAGCCCACTTATGATTGGCCTTCTCCTGGGTATCCTTATAGGTTCTTGTCTTCCTCTTACTAGGCTCCCTTGATTCACTTGACTCTAATTGTTCAGCTTGTTTAGAATGTTTTAAGGCTTATGCCCTAGTGAATGCATGTGTAGGAGCCATGTTAATGCTATTTGAACTTGAATCCACCAATAAACCTACCACATTAATGGGTGTAACCTTGGGTGCACTAGAGGGGTTCCTTGGACAATCTCTCCAGAGATGTTCTTTGCTACACTCAGGACAAAAGCCTTGTATTGTGATGTTGTATCCTTGTCCTGTAGCCGGTGGGTGGGGACATTCACGAATGAAATGGTCACCCTGATATCTAAAACATGGTCCTCTAGGGGCTTGTGGTCTCATTTGTCTCACTTGGGGTATGTGATTAGGATTTGTGTCCATGACATTGGAGTATTTTGGCTCCCAATTTGGTTCCATAGGTTGTGCCTCATATTGATACGAATAAGTCTCACTATGTTCGGGTGACTTTGTGTAATAAGCTTGTGAACTATCTTCATGGGTGTAGTCAGAACTTTGAGCATGAGGGTCATTTTCTGATACCAAAGGGGTCATCAACACCAATGCTCTATTAGAGTTCTCCTCTACCACTGCACTTAACTAGAATCACATTGGCAAGAGGTAGCAGTTGGTTTCCTAGGACCGGTTGTGGCCTATATGGTGCCTGATATTGTGTTGCTATTGAGGTTGATATTGATGTTGTGGCCCATGATATGGTTTTTGGTATTGGTTTTGATACCTACCCTATTGGTAAGGTTGTTGATAAGTTTGTCTAACAACCTGCCTATTGTACATACAATCTTGAGCTATATGGTTCATGTATTTTCTCTCAATATTGCAATATGGTGCATTCAATTCTCTCACATTCTAGTTTTGCAATGGGCATATGTTAGTCATGTGGTCCCCTCCACAAGTATAACATCACTTCTATAAGGTGACCCTTGGTGCTTGTCGATTTTGAACTCCTATCTTCTTGGCAACGTGCTCAGCTATCTCATCTATCTCAAACAAGTAAAATTGTCAGAATCCTTACAGAATTTGGACAATTCTAACCCCTCACCCATGTTTTCTTCTATGTCAATACACATTCTCAAGCATTGATCTAGTGTGATTGGTTCCTTGAAATATACATATGATCTATGTTTCCCGCTTAGAAGTCCATCTAAAAACAAGGAAACTCGTTTTGCTTATGTAGGTAATTTAGGTGTGTGACATCTTTCCACATATTGTTTAAATCTACGAGGCTAGCCACATTGTTTCTTGGGGTGTCTGCTTGAAGTTATGGATCAAGGATGATGTGTTATGCTTGATGCCACTCTTCGAAAATTCTACAATGAATGCTTCTAGCAACTTATCTATATTCCTAAACCAACTTTGGTGTAGTGTTTGAAACCATGTTAAGGCAATGTTCTTGAGAGTTAGACCATAGGCATTATATTGAGTGAATAGGCCCTCAACTTGTTTGGCTCTTAACACTTGTCTAAACTCTGCTACATGATCATAAGGATCTTCTGACCCATCAAAGTAGTTTTTCAATGTCTTGACCACTTGAGAGGGTCTAAGGGTTCTTGAGTACTCTCACGATCTAGGCAATGGAAAATCATGTTCACCTCTTTGATTCCTATGTGCTCTATGTCTCTCTCTTTGAGTTCTTTCAATTTCAAGTCTTGATCTATCTCTGTCCACAGTGTGTGCAAACTTACCTCAGGTCTCTCTTTGGATCTTCCCCATTGGTTTTCATGAGCTTGGGACGGTCTTGCTCCTTGGAGGCCATGGGAGATATTAGATCTTGGAGGAGGGAAAATGAGTTTGCCCTACCAAGTGTATGCATGCCTACCATGCTCTGTTGCCAAGAACATTGTCTCCGATGTGTTATCCATATAGAAAACTTTTCCCATATCTAAGATCTTTGAACTTGTAGATGGTGACTCTACTTATTTTGCTAGGTTGATCTGGCTTGAATCTCCAAAAAGCTTTCTTTGTTTCTCTATTCAAGAATAGTTCTATGCTTTTGTTGTCTTGGGTAACCCACTATGGGGTAATCACTCTAGTCAAGATGGATTTGGCTCGAGGAGTCTTGGGTTCTCATCCTAGGTCTCCTTGCTCTAGGTCTCCTATCTCGTTCTTAGGAATTACATTTTTGAATTCATTTGTCTTGTCTGGTAAGTTGGTAACCACGTACACCTCTTCGAATTTAACCACTAGGTGTTCAAGTATGAAGGGTTGATCAGGATTTTTGACTTGGACAATTGATCGCCTCAAACCATCCTCATAGATGTGTGCACCTAATCAATTGTTCTTGATATATTCCAATTGTGTCTTATAGGGACCTTCTGATGTCTGTAAATAAGTTGTGCATGAGCTACCTGTGGGTATCTTGATGCTAAGAGACATTTATGAATCACTCGTTTTTGAACTTAGCATGTAGGGATAACCATTAAGTTGTTGAGCCCACAACCTTGCTATATAGTTGACACTAGCCCCAGAAGACCTAATGCTTTGTCTATCTCGGCCTAGGTGTGTACCTGATCTAAGGTTCATAAGCTTGTCTACTAGTCCTAATTTTCCCCTTTGTATTGCTAAAAATCCTTTGAGCTCCCTTGGCTTCCTAATCCCACCTGAATCTCAAAAAACAAATTTTGGATGAAAAAGTTATGCCAAATCAGGCTCTTGGGGGTCAAAATAGACAAACAAGATCTCTCTGGGGACACTTCAGAGCAAACAATACACGATACCTGAGCTATACAACACACGATACTTGGACTTACATAATACACGATATTCAAACATTTCACGATATGATACCTGAGGTTGACGATACTTGAAATTTCACAATACGATATAGGTTTGTGCAATGGCACAGGATACATGATACTTATCCTCACGATACGATACCTTCCGTAAGCATAATACACAATACAAGATAGGGCCACAATACACAATATATGATATTTGGACTCACACAACATGATACACGATACTGATCTTCTCACGATACATGATAGTTATGAAGTATCGTTGATAATGGATACTCGATTGGTAACGATACTCAACCTGATGATACACCATACTTAGGTATCACGATACATAGGGAGTATGAGGTATCGGTGATACACAATACCTACCAAGTATCATGACATATGCGAATTTTAGTATCACGATACCTATAATTAACCAGTCATGATACTTGGACTTAGAGAAGTCCAAATTCAAAACTTTTTGTGAATATGTGCATTTTCTTTCCTCCTTGTCACCCGTATGTGCATGCAGGTGTAAAATCCCTATGTAATCTCATGATACCTCACTCACCATACCTATCATAGGTCATTTCACACCACCTGAATGGTCAATTAATTTTTTTATGTTTTTAGAGGTCAAATCTCCTCTTCGACAGTATTTCAATGCTGAACTCTCTCTACAATCGCTCATAGCCACAAATGAAAAGTGAGGAGCAAATAATGAATATGCAATAAAAAACAAGAAATTTTTACAAAGATGAAGATGTGACAAGATGGAGGTGATGGTGATGATGGAGGTGGAGAAACAATTCAGAAATTTAATAGAAAATGACTATTTTTTACCTTCCAACATCACAAATCTATGTTTTACCATCTCGTCCTCGAAGCTCTATCCCCAACAATGGCACCAAATTTGGTGTCACTCTAACACAATGGTGAGTACCAACATGAGGAGATCCACCTCATAAATGTCGATTTGCAGAGACATGAGGACTGGTATGAAGAACAAAAGCAAGTGAAGGCACAAGTGCATGAGTGAGAAGCACGTAAGCATGCACACACATAGACACACACACACATGCATGCACACACATGGTAAGAACAAAGAGAGGAACAATGGAAGAATTTCTATTAGCAAGCTCAAATAAAGTATACAAAGCTCAAAATTATGTTCAATCTCCAACTACCTAACCCCAAAAATGAGCTCTGTAGCCCTTTTTATAGGTTTTTGACTAGGTTTGTGTTGGAGTTTGAGGTCTGCGGAACCACATGAACAACACAAGGAAGAAGAAGAAGCTTGGAGAACAAAACATAATACTAAATGTATTATTACTACAATGTACAAAGATAAGTGACCCATTAGGGCAATAGGCATATGTACAAGCCTAGGAAGAAAACCTCTTAAAGAGGGGAAAAAGTGCCACGACGGTCCTAATGTGTTCACACACATCACTACCTAAATATATCAACAAATCCCCCTTGGGAGTGATGCAGTGAATAAGGAGATGGCACTCATGTATAAAGAAGTGCCAAGGTATGCAGAATCACTCCACAAAAGGAAGTAAGCCCAAAGCTTTGCAAAAAGCTTCAAACTTCTGCCTAGGCAGAGCCTTTGTGAAAAGGTCTGCAATGTTCTCCTACGTGGGCACGTATGCCAAGCTGATGTCTCTAGTAAACCTCTCCCTGACATAATGATAATGCACCTCAATGTGCTTAGTGTGAGCATGGAACATAGGGTTCCTCGCAACTGCCAATGTGCTCTGACTCTCAGTGAAGATGGTGGTGGCAGACGACTGACCAACACCCAAATTAGCCATAAGGCATCTACACCACATACACTCAACAGTCATTGTGAAAGCTGTCCTATACTTAGCCTCACAACTGGAAGTGGCCAGAGTAGGCTACTTGTTTCTCAACCAAGATATACATGAGCTATCAATCATGAAGCAAAAGCCACTAATGGAAACACGAGTGTCATAGCAACCAGCCAAGTCAGAGTAAAAAAAAGCATGTAAATTTGGCAGTAGTGATCCCCCCTTGGGATAAAACAACCCAAGTAGTTGGGTACCACTCAAGTAGCAAAAGATGCTCTTAACCGCCTACCAATGCTTGACACCTAGGTGATGCATAAACCTACTCATGTGTGAGATAACAAACTGAATATTTGGCTGAGTAATGCAAAAGTAAATCAAGCATCCAATGGCCTGTTGATAGAGAACAACATCTCCAACATCATGAAGACTCAATCATAAACTGGTCTCCATAGGAGTGGAAATAGGTTTGGAGTCTTTAAGGCCAAAATGTTACAATAATGTTTCAATATATTTCGTTTGACACAAAGCTATTCTGCCATCAACTTTCATAAGTTGAATGCCCAAATGGTGTTTTCATAGGACCACATACATCATTGTGAACAAGCTACAATTTCTCAGTAGCTCAAACTAAACCATCTTTTGGAAAGGAGGAATGCTGCATTTTGCCCAAAATATAGTCTTCACAGACATGTTTATTGGGTGGCTCAAGTTTGGGCAAAGAGGACGCTATTTCAGATTTTTGCAGGCATAGCAAAAATCTGAAATAGCGTCCTCTTTGCTGTGACACTTTTTTCCTTCTTTAGGAGGCTTTTTTCCCGCAATTTGTATATATCCCTATTGCCCTAATGGGTTACTTATCTTTGTACATTCTAATGGTAATACATTCAATATTTTGTGTTATGCTCCAAGCTTCTTCTTCTTCTTCCTTGTGTTTTTCGCGTGCTTCCGTAGATGCCTAACTCCGAAAATTGGTATCAAAGCAGATTGTCGCTTCATCTAGGGTGTCACTGACACCCCTTCGATCACTATCTCAGAATCGTGCAAAATTTGGTGAGCATACTTATGGAGATTAGGTGATGAAAACTGCTTCGCTCTGGGGTGCTAAAATCACGATCTGAGCTTGTTTTGGCCTCTGAATGCACTATCACAATGCTTGTGTAGGATATTTTGTCTTTTGTGCCCAAAGATATACACAGGTTTTGGTTCACCAATATAAGCATCTCGAAGTCTACTACAGGTTTAGCAGAACTTGACAAGGTAGTTCTATTCAACTTTTTGAGATAAAGTCAATTTTCTACATCAGCGTATTTTAGTTAGTGGACATGGCTCAAAGAAGTGATGTATTTTGTATGTTGGTTGCTGAGGATAAGCACTTTGTACTAGGTAAGGAATGAGGCTCATGTTTCTTACCTCCAAAAATAGTTGGAGAGTGAGCACATGAATGAAGGTGATTCCATGGACAGTTTTCTAACAAAGATCAAAGACTTGAAAGAACAGTTGATTTCTACTAATGAAGTCTTGCCTGAAAGTTCACTTGTGCGGACTATTTTGAATGATCTTCTAGATTCATATCAGAGTTTTTCTTCTACTCTTCGATTGATGATGAAAGGAAATCCAAATGCCTTAACATTTGAGGAGTTAGTCTCTATTCTATTGCAGGAAGATCACTCTAGGCAGAACATGCAACATGCATAATGGATATGTTCTGCCTAGAGTGATCTTCCTGCAATAGAATAGAGACTAACTCCTCAAATGTTAAGGCATTTGGATTTCCTTTCATCATCAATCGAAGAGTAGAAGAAAAACTCTGATATGAATCTAGAAGATCATTCAAAATAGTCCGCACAAGTGAACTTTCAGGCAAGACTTCATTAGTAGAAATCAACTGTTCTTTCAAGTCTTTGATCTTTGTTAGAAAACTGTCCATGGAATCACCTTCATTCATGTGCTCACTCTCCAACTATTTTTGGAGGTAAGAAACATGAGCCTCATTCCTTACCTAGTACAAAGTGCTTATCCTCAGCAACCAACATACAAAATACATCACTGCTTTGAGCCATGTCCACTAACTAAAATACGCTGATGTAGAAAATTGACTTTATCTCAAAAAGTTGAATAGAACTACCTTGTCAAGTTCTGCTAAACCTGTAGTAGACTTCGAGATGCTTATATTGGTGAACCAAAACCTGTGTATATCTTTGGGCACAAAAGACAAAATATCCTACACAAGCATTGTGATAGTGCATTCAGAGGCCAAAACAAGCTCAGATCGTGATTTTAGCACCCCAGAGCGAAGCAGTTTTCATCACCTAATCTCCATAAGTATGCTCACCAAATTTTGCACGATTCTGAGATAGTGATCGAAGGGGTGTCAGTGACACCCTAGATGAAGCGACAATCTGCTTTGATACCAATTTTCGGAGTTAGGCATCTACGGAAGCACGCGAAAAACACAAGGAAGAAGAAGAAGAAGCTTGGAGCATAACACAAAATATTGAATGTATTACCATTAGAATGTACAAAGATAAGTAACCCATTAGGGCAATAGGGATATATACAAATTGCGGGAAAAAAGCCTCCTAAAGAGGGAAAAAAGTGTCACAGCGGTCCTTCAGATTTTTCCCTCCACAGAGGGAAAAAACTCTTTGCAGTAGTGATGTGTGTGAACACTCTAGGACCGCTGTGACACTTTTTTCCCTCTTTAGGAGGCTTTTTTCCCGCAATTTGTATATATCCCTATTGCCCTAATGGGTTACTTATCTTTGTACATTCTAATGGTAATACATTCAATATTTTGTGTTATGCTCCAAGCTTCTTCTTCTTCTTCCTTGTGTTTTTCGCGTGCTTCCGTAGATGCCTAACTCCGAAAATTGGTATCAAAGCAGATTGTCGCTTCATCTAGGGTGTCACTGACACCCCTTCGATCACTATCTCAGAATCGTGCAAAATTTGGTGAGCATACTTATGGAGATTAGGTGATGAAAACTGCTTCGCTCTGGGGTGCTAAAATCACGATCTGAGCTTGTTTTGGCCTCTGAATGCACTATCACAATGCTTGTGTAGGATATTTTGTCTTTTGTGCCCAAAGATATACACAGGTTTTGGTTCACCAATATAAGCATCTCGAAGTCTACTACAGGTTTAACAGAACTTGACAAGGTAGTTCTATTCAACTTTTTGAGATAAAGTCAATTTTCTACATCAGCGTATTTTAGTTAGTGGACATGGCTCAAAGCAGTGATGTATTTTGTATGTTGGTTGCTGAGGATAAGCACTTTGTACTAGGTAAGGAATGAGGCTCATGTTTCTTACCTCCAAAAATAGTTGGAGAGTGAGCACATGAATGAAGGTGATTCCATGGACAGTTTTCTAACAAAGATCAAAGACTTGAAAGAACAGTTGATTTCTACTAATGAAGTCTTGCCTGAAAGTTCACTTGTGCGGACTATTTTGAATGATCTTCTAGATTCATATCAGAGTTTTTCTTCTACTCTTCGATTGATGATGAAAGGAAATCCAAATGCCTTAACATTTGAGGAGTTAGTCTCTATTCTATTGCAGGAAGATCACTCTAGGCAGAACATATCCATTATGCATGTTGCAAATCAAGCTTTCTTGGCTAGTCAAAAGGGAAAAGGTCATTGTTGTCTGAGAGCTCCATAGTCTCCACAACAAGACAACTAATCAACTAGGAAGACTAACAAGCTAGACCACTCTAGGAAGAGAGATTTGTTTGCACCCAACCAACCCCTCCAATATATAGCTCCAAGACCAAGGGGGTAAGTCCCTCTCATGTCCCTTCCATCACATGGGTCCCTAAGGTGGTCACATTGTTGCCAAGCTTAGAAAATCACATGGCTTCTAAAAGAAGACTCTCCAAGCTCGCACGTACAAACCAAGTGGCTAGGAGAAGCTTCCAATCAAGTCTAAGGTACTCAACCTTAGAGAATTAACCCTAAGGTTCAAGACCCATCTAAAAGAGGTAAATAAACCATAAATCCCAAGGGTTTCACACCTAGAAACCCAAGGGTTCTACCCCTAATACCCATGTAATTATACAACATTCTCCCCCCTTAAAAGCATTTCCGTCCTCCAAAATAAGTGGAGGTATATACCTTGGGGTATTCCCCCATGCCCCATGATCAATCTCAAGCATCATGGATTTCATCTCTCTAACTCCACCTCTTAATTTGAAAGGGGAATTCTACCCCAACTAAATATTAAAAGAGGAGAATCCATGTGTGGTCTAATTCCCTTCCCCAATCATTCAAAGTTCCATGTAGTTTCCATACGAAAAAAAAGAACTGAGTCGAATGCAAATTATGGAAAGAATGAAAAGGCTAGAAGAGAACATCCTTGCCTATTTCCTCGTTTTAAGCCATGTGCCATCTGGCTCTCCATAGCTCAAACATGTGAATTAGGTGTATACAAAGTGACTTCAGCTAAATTACTACCTTGGTCCATTGCTTTGCACCACTTGTGCATGGACCTAGCAAAATAGATGAATGCTACTTAAGGTTTTCCTTATCAGACTTATCTCTCAAGTTAGAATCCAATTTGTTCTGAAAGGAAGATGAATCTTTCATAATCCCGACCCAAATCACTTCCTCTCTTTTAGTGAAATGGGTGGATTTTCTTATTTGCAATTTGCCTCCAATAAATCTAAATAGAGGGGAATTTCATTATATAATCCCTACCTAACCAATAGAATGGTAAAGGTGGATTATCTAGTTTTTACGAGGATATAACATCCTCTTTATCTTCAAAGAGAATTTAAATAGATTACCAAAAGTGGATTCAATGTTCTTTCAAAACGTTACGTAGTTTTGAAAATCCACTTTAAGGGACTAGAATCCATAGGGATTAATCTAACCATTGTAGACTCCAATTGATTGAAATCTATTTTACTTGTTCTTCCAAAAAGATCAAAATCTTTATAACTACGTCCCAAGATGGGAACTCATAGTGTACAAGATCATCTTACCTTTAAGGTCACAAGTAGAAATAGATTATTCCAATAATTTCTTCTATGCTTAATCCTTACAGATCTTTAGTTGGATCTCAAACCTTAAAGGTCTTCTTGATCCTTCCAAAGTTCTCTCCTTTATATTCTAGATCTATTAAAGATGTCCTACATTGACATCATAACTAGATCTCTCTAAATCTTCTCATTGAATTGAACTATCAAGTATCCAAAAGATGATCTTTCTTAGTACTCTTTCAAGCTTGGCCTAAGATCATCTTTATGTTCCTTGAATTCTAGGTCATAACTTTTAGATGAAGCTTTTAGAATGTCATGCTTTGGAGTTTACCTTCAAACTCAAAAAAGTTGATCCTCTCATTATTTCTAACTTTCTATGAGAGATAGATCCTTTCATATCTTTTTGGAAGAATTCTTCTTCCCTTTGAGAGGATAATTGAAGAAGATGCCTATTCCTAGACATTATCTTCCTGATGTATTCCATTGGATCATGAATCCCTTTTTCTTCTGGCCATCAAGAAAAAGTACTCAACGGGATTCAGTACCCACCGTCCCATACTAGTGGGTTCTTCATCCAATCCACATAACTATGTCTCTATACCTTCTCACCTTTTCTATCCTTTTAAATGCCCTTTGGTACCAAATTATTTGAGCAAGGACTAAGGTGCTTAGATACACCACTACTAATCATACTCAAAATATTTGGTTAACTATTTAATGTGGTGTGACTCATCTGATCAAACTTTAAGTTTGACTTGATCTTTATCCTACTTGGGTCTTTTGGCTTTTCTTCTCTTCTTTTGCCAAAATAAGACATAATAATAGGTCTTCCTCCAATAGATCCCTTCATGTTCAATGCTTTACCCACGGGTTTACCTGGGCATCTAGCTATTATGCTTCATACAAGAAGTCATATTCCTTAGGTCTATATTACTCGAATCCATAACATATGTTATGTTATCCCCATGAAGCATCAAGATACTTTTAGGATTATGATTTATAGATCATCCAACTTATTTTCCTAAGCCACTTAGGATTTATACAATCCTTATGGTGTATGCAAGTCTCCTTTTGAGAATTCCCAATCTTTGGGAACTTCGTTTAGTTGGAAGATGTAATGAAAGATATATGAAGTACTAGAATATGAGGAAGTACTTCAACTTTATCTATTTCTTTTACACCTTTAAAGAAAACCCTAATGAATCTATGAGATTGGCAACTAGAAGATTTAAATAGTATCTAGGTAGATGTCATGCTCAAGAAAGACCCTCAATACAAAAAGGATAACTTTGTTTATAGAGGGATGAGAAAATGCTCAATTAAGAAAAAAAAAAATTTTAGAAGATGTGAGGAATTGGGTGAGTAAATTAAATAAACGATTTCCTTAGAGGATAATAGAGGCCAAGATCTAATGACAACTGAATTATCTACAAACATACATAACAAACTACCTCATACCAAAGACTTGGACAAAGCACTTTCTAAACATTTGGGCTTAGGTCTTCAACACACTAATCCTCAAAGACCTCCAAACAAAAAATGTTTATGGGGTTCATCATCCCACTAATTTATGTCAAAAACCTAGAGATCACTTTTAGAGTGAAAAAAGAGTTATACAATTCTTTCAACCAAAAATAAATTGGAATACTTCCATGGGGGATAAGGATCATTTCAGACATTCTTATGTTGAAGATAGTATTGCACATCAATAATCATCATATAAATGAAAAACAAACTCATGATGTAGTTAAATATCTTAGGAAAACAACCATCCATTACCTATAAATGTAGCACCTATCATATAGATACCCATCTACCTCAATGTATTTAGATGAATCATAAGATAGATGTTCTATGTCTAACAATGAGGAATTCTCAAAAGAGGCTTGGGGGCATGCCAAAGATAGTCAATACATGGCATATGAAAATAGCAATGGAAATTATGAAATGGATCCAACCACATTTATGTTTATCACAAACAAGTCTATACCTTCACAAATAAGAATGGGAGGACAAAATCCTAGAACATTTAAGAAAGGAACATGCTATAGGTGTGAGGGAGATCACTTTATAAGGGATTGTCCTCAACCTCCTATTCTCAAAGTAGAAGTTTAGTACAAAGATTTTGTTAAAGAACATCTTAAAATAGATTGTCCTAATAACCCCAATAAATAAGTAAATACTTCTTCTCCTTTGAAAGCAATGATGGTATTAGAAAGTTGCATTCAAAATCATGAATCCATTAATGGAAGTGGTAGTGACTCAGAAGAGAATGTACTAGTGATGGCAAACTAGAGCACAATCTTAGAATTTAAGTAAAAGTAAAGAAATAAGGAATCTAATAAAGAAGACAATCAAGGAAAGATGAAGAGAAATCCATGGAAAAAATAAAATAAAAAGAAAAAACCAAGATACATAAGACAATTCAAGAATAGGAGCAAAATTTACAATTAGACAAGCAAAATAAGGACAAAAGGGGAGGATTAATGATGGTTGAATCATTAACACAATAAATGAAGACATTATTGAAGCAATATCGATCCAGATTGAATGAAGTCCCAACACTAGACAAAAATGATCTAGAATATCCTAAACGTGAAGAGGAAAAGTCGGATTGGAGTTCATAACAAAAGAATGGACATGCCCCTCTTGGTTGTTATAGCTCGACATCAAGAAAGGTTACGATATGTAAAAATTGATTGAGACTACTCAAAAATATTGGAGAAAGATCAAATGCTCAAGGAAAACAAGAATGATTTTTGAACAATTGAAGGAATGTATGGGCCAAGTGGTGTGGTAGGAACTAAGAGGAAAGAAAACAAAGAAATATACACTCAACAACCACCTATTATGGAAGTAGGTGAAAAACGTTTGAGGAAGAAAAATCGGATGAACTAAGTGTCAGCTATAGAAAAATGAGAATACATGTTCATGGGAACAAAGCTAACACTCTAGAAAAACTCAGGGATATGAAGATCACATGTAAATTTTCTTGGCAAGAATTGGTGGGTCAAAACCCTAATTTGAAGAAAAGCAACAATGAATGAAGGACACACTCAAATGATAGAATATGAATGAGGGTTTCAAATACCTTTGGATAAGATAAGTGGATATTGTGAAGGTGTGCAAGGTAATACAACCATTTGTCTCGATTACCAGGGACATCAAGTTCTATTCTAGACAGTGGAGCCAGAGTTGTTATACTAACAAAGAAAGTATGGGAAAAATGGGGAAAATGAAAGTTGAAACCTACTAAATTAAAACTTTATTTAGAAGATGGACACATGGAACATCCTATGGGCTATTGGAACAATATGATTTTGGAATAAAGTTTAAGCACACCTTGGCTATTGTAGAATTTTCAAAATTTAACACTTATGAACTTTGTACTGCACTTGCCTTTACTTGTAGAGTGTTTAGTTGATCTTAAAGATCATTGATTTTCTGATGCATAGTGGTTTTGATCTTCTATTCATCTTTCTATTGATCTTGCATGGCGTTGAGTTATTTATTGGTAGCCATAAGACTACCTTGCAAACCTTGAAATTGGGGTTTGAGCTCATACTCCAATGTCTCTTCCTGTGGTTTTGTTCTTCAGAGCTTTGCCCCATGTAGATGATGATTATTTCTACTTGTTCTTATATATGCTCTTGAGCATGTGCTCCTTCATATTTTTCTTGTGTCTCTTTGAATGCACATTGCTTGCTTGATTATTGTTGTTCATTAACTTGCAAGTTGAATTTTCATGCATAGCACTGCAATGGAGTAGATGCCATCGATACATGAGGAAGAAAAAGTGGTAGGATATAATGGGATGATGAAAGAACTAACTCATGAAGAATTCCTTGACAATCATTACACTTGATGGTGATGATAAATGATGGAGTAGTGGTTGATGAGAGATTAATGGATGAATATGATAAAAGGGATGGAATAGTGGGATGAGGATCAATGAAGGGAAAAATTAGTGGATGATGGAGGTGATTATGATGAAGGGTCATCAGATGTAATTGTTGATATATTTAGGTAGTGATGTGTGTGAACACACTAGGAGCGTTGTATTCTGCATGGGAGTTTCTAGGTGGGGGGTTAATGGGGCCCACAAAGTCTATACCCCACTTTGAGAATGCACGTCCTCCCATCATTGGCCTCAAAAGCACCTCATCTTTCTGATTGGATATTGTGCACGTTGACATGTGTCGCATTTCTTCACATAGGTATGTGCATCCATATGAAGAGTTGGCCACCAAAGTCCTGAAAATAAAATGGTCTCGATTACTCGATTAGGCCCAAAATGTCCGCCTGCAACACCACTATGTGCAACTTCTAAGACTTTCAAATAATCTGATTCGTGAACGCACAGTCTTAAGTAACCATCTTTTCCTCTTCGATATAAGTTTTCTCCTACTAATGCATAGTCTTTAGCCTCTTGCTCCATGCTTCTTTTCCTTGCTAGACTAGACTCCTTGGGTAATGTTCCCGATCTCATGAATTCTACCAATGGAGCACTCCAGTCTGGAATTAATCACACATGATAAAGGGTGGCATGCTCCACTGGGGGTCTCTCTTTGCACATTGGACAATTCTCAATCCATTCATGAGTTTCTTTGTCCATTCTAGGCCAATACACTCCTAAACGTTTTAGATTTTGCAATGTTTGTTGTTTAGAGTAGTGATTTCCTAGCAAACCCTCATGGGCTTGTTGCAACCAACTAGTATGTTCATCATCCTCGACACAACAAGCTAGTACACCCTTGGTATCTTGCTTGTACATACTTCCTGCCAATATTTGATATTTTTGTGATTTTACAATTTCATCTTTCTTTGTTTTTACATTCTTATTTGCGGGTCCGAAGGTTACGACAAGTACCAACTTATTTGCCCATTTAGGAACAACTTCTAAATTGAACAAATAAGTGTCAGGTAGTTCATCAGACACTCCTTGCGGTGGCTCTCCTGAAGTGATGCGAGAAAGATGGTCCGCCCTAAGGTGGGCCTTACCCTTTCTGACAACAACTTCAAAGTCGTATTCCATTAGTAAAAGGAACCATCTTACTAAGCAGCCTGTATTGCAAGGTTTATTGACCAAATATAGTAAAGCTTGATGATCAGTGAAAAACTTCAACTTATTGGCCAATAGATAGTGTCTAAACTTCTTCACAACATATACCATGCCTAAACCTTCTCTTTCCATTGTTGTATAGTTTCGTTCACCTGCATTGAGTTGCCTGCTAGCATATGCTATAAGCCAGTCTAAATTTCCTTCACCTGTTGGTTGTGACAACACACATCCTATTGCATAATTGGATGCATCTACATGGACATGGAATGGCTTACTCCAATCTGGAGTGGTCAATATTGGTGCTGAGCACAAACGTCTTTTCAGCTCATTGAAGGATTTTTCACATTCATCATTCCACCCAAAATTTGTCAGCAAGGCATAAAGAGGTTTGGCTATGATTGCGTACATGTGGATAAACTTGCGATAATATCCACAATGGCCCATAAAGGCTTGAACCTCTTTAATGTTCCTTCGCCTCTTCAATTCTGCAATGGCTTTTACTTTGTCCACGTCATGGATATCCCATTCTTAGAAACAATGTGACCTAAGATTTTACCTTGTCGTACCATGAATACACACTTTTTTGGGTTGAGACACACTCGATATTCTCTACACTTGTTGAAGATCTGTTTGAGCTCAGGGATGTGGTATCTTCTTTCTTGGGAATGAGCACATAAATCATCCATATATACTTCTAAGCTCTTTCACAAGAACTCTTTGAAGACATGACACATGAGCCTTTGGAATGTTGCAGGTGCATTGGTGAGCCCAAATGGCATCACACGAAATGCAAAGATTCTCCATTCTGTGGCAAAAGCCGTTTTGTGTTGATCTTTTGGGGCAATGGCTACTCGGTTGTAACCTGAAAATCCATCAAGAAAGCTATAAACTTCCTTGCCTGCAACATGCTCCAATAAATGTTCAGTGATTGGGAGCGGATAACTATCTCTGATTGTAGCAGCATTATCTTTTTTAAGGTTAATACACACTCCCAACTTTCCATTCTTCTTGGGCACCACTACAATGGGGGACACCCATTCAATATGCTCAATCTCATAGATGAATCTAGCTTCAATCAGCCTATCTATTTCTTCTTTTATTTTAGCTGCATAAGTGTCATTATATGTGTAGGGCTTTTGTTTGGTGGGCTTGGCATCAGAAGTCATGGGGATAGTATGAGAGAAAATTCTAGGATCTACTCCCTTCAAGTCTCTATAGTGCCATGCAAACACGTCCCTATATTCCCTTAATAGAGCTACAAGCTCTGCTTCTTCTTTTGCACTTAGGTCATCTCCTATGTAGGTACATCTCTGTTCATTCTCTTCAATGGTCACTACAATCTTTTTGGTCTTTTCTTTATTGTCATATGCTTCTCCTATAATGGCCTCTCTCTTAGGCATTCGTACCAAATTTTTTCGGTCTTCCACTTCGTATTTCTTGAAATTTTATGGTACTTCGAACAATGATTCCTCCTCTTCTTGTTTCACTGCTTTTCTCTTCTTTTTCATTTGACCTTCTTCACTTCCATCCTTTGAATTTACAGTTTTAATGCTTGTGAGAGGTTCTTCTTCTGTTTGAGTCAATACTCCTACATCTTCTAGATAGTGCTTTTTCGAGTTAAAGCAACTATCCATCACAATGGACTCTAGATCGTCATCATTTTCTTCTTCTTCTATGACATCACTAGGGTCACATTCTTCCAACAAGGGTTGACACATGAACACAGAGATATCATAACCCTCCTCATCATAGTGAGGCGTTCATTGTTCTTCATTAACAGCAATGTCCATGGTGGCTAGAATTTCTGCCCAGCCATGAGGCTCAAATTCCTCATCTGGAAAGATCGTCGGTGTATAGGCCGGGTCTTTAACTAGTCTATGTTCTTGAGAAGTTCCTTCTTCTCTCGTTTTTAGGCGTCTTTCCTCTTCCTCTGCGACCTTGCACATCCACAAGTGAGTATCTTCATGCAGCCATAATGGATCAGGTGAACTTCCAGAATGCACAGAGATAGAATCTTCTTTCGCTTTGTGGATAGGATTCCATTGTAGGGGTAGTACATCTCTGAAGGTGTAATCCTTCAAATTGACCTTGGTGGTGACCCCTAAGTGCTGTAAGTACAAGGAGTTAGTTCCCCAATCCTGTACTATTTGCAATTTTCGTAAGAATGGTCTTCCTAGGATCATCTTGTAAACATTTTCAAAGTCACATATAGCAAATGTATGTTCAAACTCTACACCACAAGTGGTTAGAGTTATCCCTTCTAGCAATCCTAGAGGTCTTTCAAAATGACGGTAGGCCATTTGAAGCTTCATTCTAATTGTTCTTAATGTGGGTTTGCCCCATCGCTTCCACAAGGAAGTGGTCGTAATAGCAACACCAACACCTGAATCTACGATTGCTTTGGTTGTGTAACCTTGGTAGGTGATTGGAAGGTAAGTATTACCTTCTTCACCTTCACTCATGTCTCCCATTTTTTCTAGAGGTATCTCTGGAACTTTTTGGTTAGAGCCTGTTTTTGACATTTTGGAATCAAGTTCTGGAACCTAATCCTTCACATGATTCCATAGCTCAGATTTTGCATTGATCAACTCTTCTATAGTGAGATGACACTGAACCTTAGTGTTTTTCACGACGTCAGTGTTTCTTGGAACCACAGAGTCTTCATTTCTTACCAATATTGTGGGAGCTCTGATCTCAAGAGATTCAGAGTCCCATGGGCCTGTGAACTGTGGCAACTCTTGTAATGAATTAGATTCAAAATCTGATCTTTCATCTTCTTCTTGCTCTATTTGGTCTCCATAGATTGATGGAATGTCTTGCGGAAATTGATCATGAAGGTCATCAATCTCAAGAATAGGAGGGGGGTTACCCTCCTCCTTGGCCCATTTCTCTTCTTGTATTTCCCGCAAGAACTCTTGAGAGTATTGTTGAATTGAAAGAGGTGCTCTCTCATCCATGAAATTAGGAACATAAGCTTTCCTTGGCAGTGAGCTTTCTCTTTCAACCATTGGTTGAGCCTGTGGAGGTAAAGAAACCTGTGGCTTGTTCACCAACTACTCTAATCTTTCTAGTAAGCCTTGTAAATGCAAATCCAGTTTGATAGAGTTTGTCTGATTGAACTTTTTACTAGTCTCGAGCATAGCTTGAGCTACTTCTATCATTTTCATGCACATTTTTGTCCGTTCAATCTCTAAATCTGCTCTAGGGTAACTTTTGTCCAGGTTTGCAGCTGTTGGCCCTTCTTGAAGTCGAGACTGGTAGGTCTTGAACATCATGTCCAAGCCTTCTGGGGTTGGATATGCAAGAACAGAACCTGGTTGTGGTCTATTTACAATGGCTGATGGGGTGGAATGAGGTGGTCTGGATGGAGTTTTGACATGCGAGGGGCTTTGAGATGCAATGTCTTCTATTTTTGTTTTTGCGTCTTTCAAGCTTTCTTCTAGTTTAGATAACTTTTTATTCCACTTATGATTGGTTCTCTCCCTGGTATCTTTCCATGTTCTTGTTTTCCTTTTACTAGGCTCTCCTGACTCACTTGACTCTGATTGCTCCACTGGTTTATCTTCTTTTAAGGATTGCGCCCTAATAACTACTTGTAGAGGAGCCACATTACTACAACTTGAACTTGAATCTGCCACTAGGCCTACCACATTGATGGGTGTAACCTTGGGCACACTAGAGGGATTCCTTGGACACCCTTTGGGAAGATGTTCCTTGCCGCACTCAGGACAAAAGCCTTGTATTGTGATGTTTTGCCCTTATCCTAGAGCTAGTGGGTGGGGAGATTCATGAATGAAATGGTCGCCCTGACATCTAAAACATGGTCTCTAGGGGCTTGTGGTCTTACTTGTCTCAATTGGGGTCTCGGATTAGGATTCATATACATGACATTGGAGTATTCTTGCTCCCAATTTTGTCCCATAAGTGGTGCCTCATATTGATACGAATAATTCTCACTAGGCTCACGAGACTCTATGTAATAACCATGTGGACTACCTTCATGGGAGTAGTCTGAACTATGAGCATGAGAGTCATTTTCTGGTATCAATGGGGTTAGTGGCACCAATGCTCTATTAGGGTTCTCCTCCGCCATCATATACTTAACTGGGATCACATTGGCGGGAGTTGGTGGTTGGTTTCCTAGGATGAGTTGTGGCATGTATGGTGCCTGATATTGCTGTTGTGGCCCATAATATGGCTGTTGGTATTGATTCTGATACCTACCCTACTTGTAAGGTTGCTGATAATTTTTTCTGACAGCCTGCCTATTGTACGGACAATCTTGAGCCATATGATTTGTGTATTTCCTCTCAATGGTGTAATAGAGAGCACTAGGGTTTCCTTGGGGTTGAGCCATCATTGGACAGACATTAGCCATGTGATCTCCTCTGCATGTATAACATCGCTTCAATGGGATGACCCTTGGCATTTGTCTATTTTGAACTCCTAGCTTTTTGGCAACATGCTCAGCTATCTCATCTATCTCATTAGAGGCCCTAGAGGTATGACTAGTAGAACTGTCAGAATCTTTATAGAGTTTGGACAATCCTAATTCCTCTCCCAAGTTGTCTTCTATGTCAGTGCACATGCGCACACACTCTTCTATGGATCTAGGCTCTTTCAGGTACACATATGATCTCAACTTGGTGCTCAGTAAGCCATCTAAGAACAAGGCCACTTGTTTGGCCATTGTGGGTAATTCTGGCACAGGACATCTTTCTAGGTACTGTCTGAAGCGTCTTCTTGCAAGTCGCACAGTTTCCTGGGGGGTCTGCTTGAAGCTGTGGATCAAGGATGATGTGTTATGCCTAATACCACTCTTGGAAAATTCTACAATGAATTCTTCTAGCAGTTGACCTATCTCTCTATAGTTGCGATTGTTTAGAGGTTGAAACCAAGCTAAGGAAGTACCCTTGAGAGCCAAACCAAATGCTTCAAACCGGGTGAATAAGTCTTCGGCTTGTTCAGCTCTTAGCACCTATTTAAACTCGGCCACATGATCATAAGGGTCTCCAAATCCATCAAAATAGTTATTCATTGCCTTGACCACTTGAGATGGTCTAAGGGTCCTTGAGTGCTCCCGGGGTCTAGGAAATGGAAAATCATGTTCATCTCTTTGATGTCTATGTGCTTGAGTCTCTCTCTTTCTGGTCTTTCACCCTTATGTCCTGATCTGTCTCTACCCACAGTATGTGCAAAGCTTACCTCATGCCTCTCTCTTGTTCGTTCTCGTTGGGTTTCATGCACCTTGGATGATCCGGCTCCTTGGATACCATGGGAAATGCTAGATCTTAGGGGAGGGAAAATTGATTCACCTTGCCAAGTGTATGCATGCCTATCCTGCTTTGTTACCAAGAATATTTTCTCATATGTGTTATCCAGATATACAACTTGGCCAGGTATCTCCGGATCCTTGAACTCATAGATGGTGACTATTGGGTTAGGTTGATCTGGCTTGAATCTCCAAAAAGCTTCCTTTGTTTCCCTATTTAAGAACAATTCTATGTTTTTGTTGTCTTGAGGGATCCAATATGGAGTGATCACTCTAGTCAAGACAGACTTACCTCTGGGAGTCTTGGGTTCTCATCCTAGGTCTCCTTGCTCTAGGTCTCCGAGCTCATTCTCAGTAATGATGTTTCCCAACTCATCTGTTCTATCTGGTAGGTTGGTAACCACATGTATGGTTCCTTCCTTATCAATGTATGCACCCTCTTCAAACTTGACCACTAGGTGTTCAAGTCCAAAGGGTTGGTCAGGATTTTTGAGTTGGACCACTGATCATCTTAGAACATCCTCATAGATGCGAGCACCTAATTGGTTGGTCCTGATATACTCCAATTGTTTCTTATAGGGACCTTCTCATCTTTGTAAATAAGCAGTGCGTGAACTGCGTGTGGGTCTTTCCATGCTAAAAGACATTTCTGAGTCACTTGTTTCAGAACTTAATGTGTAGGGATAACCACTAAGTTGTTGAGTCCAAGACTTGGCTATATGGTTGACACTGGCCTCAGATGATCTAATGCTTTGTCTATCCTTGCCTAGGTGTCTACCAGATCTCAGGTTCATAAGATTTGTCTTCTAGAACCAAGGTTCTCTTGTATTGCTCAAAATTCTTTGGGACTCCTTGGTTTCCTAGTTCCACCTAAGGTCAACTTGAAAATAACCTATCTAATAATTCACATACTAGTACTCCCCACGAGCTTTCCAATGAACCCAAGATCACAACAAACGGATTTCGTATGAAAAAGTTATGCAAGTTCAGGGTTTTGGGGGTTAAAACAGGGAAACAGGATCTCTCTGGGAGTACCACAAAACAGGTGATACGATACCTCTTTTTCCACGATACCACCAAGATGATACCGACTTCCACGAGACGATATTGTTATCCGCACGATATGATACCACAATCTTCACGATATGATACTTGATAGTCTCACGATATGATACCAGTAGTTAGGACGATACGATACAAGTCTGTGAACGATACAATACCACTTGACCTCACGATACGATATCACTGAACCGACATGATATGATACTAGAAATCACACGATACGATACTGACTCTTTGAGCGATACGATACTAAAGGATCGGACGATATGATACCAAAACAGGAGACAATACGATACTGCTCATGCAATGCAATTCGATACCACTGATCCTCATGATAGGATACCTCCTACTGGGCGATAGGATAACACACGGTCAACGATACAATACCAAGACCGACACAATACGATACCAGGTGGACCACAATACGATACCACCGGGGTGACCGCGATCGCGATAATAGCACTTGATGATACGATACCAAAATGGTATCGCAATACCTCAAGTGGATATGCATGATACGATACCTCAACAAGTATCGTGATACACGGGAGTTCTAGTATCGCAATACCAAAACTCAATCGGACACGATACTTGGAGATTTTGACACCCAAATTCAAAAATTTATGTAGATATACGTACCTTGTGTCCTCCTTGTCACTCCTATGTGCCTGTAGATGCAAAGTCACCCTCCCAAATCACGATACGACACTCGTGATACCAGATGTAGGTCTTGTCACTCCACAATACTGCCGCTCAGATTTTTCACGTTTGAGGTGGATTTCAAGGCTATTTCTTCAGCGTTTCATTTGTGAACACCCTCTGTGCTTCTCTCACAACCCCAAGTGAAAAATGAGGTGAAGATACAATCAAAAATGGAAAAAATCAGAGAATATGAAGAAGGGAGAAGATGGTGATGATGATGAAGATGAAGAAGAAGAAAAACTCAGAAACTGAATGGAAAATGGTGATTTTTTTACCTTCCAACGTCGCTACTCTACATCTTACCATCACACGCTCGTCCTCCAAGCTCTCTCCTCGGCAACGGCGCCAAATTTGGTGTCACTCTAGCACAATGAGAAGTACCAACGTGAGGAGCTTCACCTCATAAATGTCAATCTGCGGAGACATGAGGACTAGTATGAAGACTATGAGCAAGTGATGGCACAAGTCCGTGAGTGAAAGCTCACAAGCGTGCACACACATACACACACGCGCACAAGGTAAGAGCAAAGTGTGGAACAATGGAAAGTTTTGATTACAAAAGAAATCTCTTACAAATCTCAAATCTACAACAAGCTAACCCCAAAAATGAGCTCTAGTCCAGCCCTTTTTATAGTTTTTTGAGTAGTTTTGGCCCTATCGAGACCTAGTGTCCGGCCTAGTTAAAAATTAGGTTCCAGGGCTTATTTGAGGGCTCAAACGGAGTCTAAAAATTATGAAAATTGGTATGATGGTAATTCTAATGCTCCTCAAGCTCAAGGACTCCTTGGTTTGAACAAAATGGAATTAAAAAATGGAAAATGGTATTTACAATGGTTTTTAGTGATAAAAATCACTATTTTTATAAGGATTTCTTCTGAAAATTTGAGAGGTGCCTCTTGGAGCCCCCTACTTGCTCCTTCTTCTTGTGTGTCCACTTCCTTGATGCACTTCTATGCTTTGTCCTTGACCTTGAGCTTCAACAGGCCTCTACACCAAAAACAGAGTCTGCTAATCTTGTGCACAATGAAGAATGGGTGTTTACTATTGTTTGCAATTTTGACCCATCTTCTCATGCGCAGTGTATGTCTATAGTAGACTCATATGTTTGGTATTTTGATAGTGGGGCAACCAAACATATTACCTCGTAGCGTAGTTTCTTCACTTCACTTGAGCTTGCTCCTACAAGGAATACTGTCACACAAATCCTCTTATCATGTAATGGGAGTTAGTAAGATCATTTTGACTACTGTTGATGGTAGTTCTTTCACTTTGCCGGATGCTTTATTTGTGCCAGGGCTCAAGAAAATCTATTATCAATTTTAGCATTAGCCAAGATTGGCTTGGTTGTGAAATTTGCTGATAATATATGTGTAGTTTATGATCTATCAAAGGGCGATGTTATTATTGCTTCTGGCATTTTATGTTGTCCGTTGTATAAGCTCATAGACTATGAAAAATCTGTGAACGATTTAGCATGTGAAGTACATGATTCTTGGGCTATGTCAGATGCAAAGCTTTGGCATGCACGCTTTGGTCATCTGAATTTTGCTAGTTTGCTATGCCTACAAAAATCTGAAATGGTGTCCTCTTTGTCCAAACTTGAGGCACCCAGTAAATGTGTATGTGAAGGTTGTATTTTGGGCAAAATGCAACATTCCTCTTTTCCAAAAGATGGTTCAGTTTGAGCTACTCAGAAATTGTAGCTTGTTCTCAATGATGTCTGTGGTCCTATGTAGACACCCTCTTTTGGAAACTATCTTTACTTTGTGACTTTCATTGATGCTTTTTCTAGGCATGCATGGGTATATCCATTGAAAGAAAAGTCCAAAGTGTTTATGTGCTTCACAGTTTTTGGTTTTGGCTAAAAATCTGTCAGCATGTAAAATGGGCACCCTCCATTCTGATCGAGGGGGGGAATATATGTGTTCTGACTTTAATGGATTTTTGGGTGAACGTGGGATAAAACATCAGTGTATAGTGTTGTATACACCTCAATAGAATGGAGTTGATGAACGAAAGAATAGATCACTCATGGAGATGGTGAGTTGTATGGTCAAGAGTCAAGCTTTACCACATAGTTTTTGGCTTGAGACTCTTATGTGTGCAGCATACGTACTTAACTGGTATCCCACTAAAGCACTGCAATCTATCGCTCCATATGAGGCTTGGCATGGTTGTAAGCCATCTATTGCTCATCTGCATGTTTCTGGTTGTTTGGCATATGCATTAGTGCCTGAACAACAATGTAGAAAATTGGATGATAAAGGAGTGAAATGTATTTTTTGTTGGGTATAATTCTAAAAGTAAAGGCTATCATTTGTATCATCCACAGTCTAAACACATTCAGGTTAGCCATGATTTTCTTTTTGTGGAAGATTCCATTGAGTCATTACTTTCATGTACTAAGGAGACATATGTTAGCTCCAAAGACATGTATGATACTTTGCTGCCTCTTTTTACAAGTGGACAGTCTAGTGCTGGTCCTAATGAGGCTGTTGGCATACAAGCTAAAAGAAGAGCATACAAGGAGCAGTCATGCACAATCCGGTAAAAAGGCCTAATCATTTTTTCCATGAAGTATCTCCAACTCAAGTGATTCTCATTACTACACAAACATTGTAAATTTCGTTTTTGGTAGAATAGACTCCATTTTGTTCAAGCTGAGGAGTCCTCGAGATTGAGGAGTATTAGAATCAGCTAGATACCAATTTTAATCATTTTTAGATTCCATTTGAGACCTCAAATAATCTCTAGAACCTAATTTTTAACTAGGCCGGACCTAGGTCTGGACAGGGCCAAAGCTAGTAAAAAAACTTAAAAAGAGCTAGAGAGCTCATTTTTGGGGTTAGATTGTTAGTGAATTGAGCTTATGTAAGAGACTTTTTGACTAATGCAAAGATCTCCATTGTTCCTCTCTTTGTTCTTGTCTGCGAGTGTGTGTGTATGTGTGTGCATGTTTGTGTGCTCCTCACTCATGCACTTTGCCTTCACTTGCTCATAGACTTCATACTCGTTCTCATGTCTCCACGGATTGACATTTATGAGGTGGATCTCCTCATGTTGGTACTTGCCATTGTGCTAGAGTGACACCAAATTTGGTGTCGTTGCCGAGGAGAGAGCTTCGAGGACGAGCGTGTGATGGTAAGATGTAGAGTTGAGACATTGGAGTCATAGGTAATATCCTTTCTTTTCCTTATTTTTCTTCATTTTTTTCTAGTTTTTGCATCACTATCATCACCATCATTATCCTCACCATCTCCCACCTCCATCTCCATCTTCACAAAAATTTCAAATTTTTGGTCGTATTCCACTCCCCGCCTCATTTCACTTGTGAGATAGAGTGAGAGAGAGCTTGTGTGCGATTTGTTTTGTGTGTTTTTGAGCTTTTGCTGTAGGTTTGAGCTGTACCACCATCTCTAGCAGCTTGCACAAGTACGATAGAACTCTGCATAGGTCCCAGGACAACGATCTCTATATGTCGTGACAGACAGAAAAACTCAGTATTTTTTGAGTGCATGCTTGGCACGATAACCTACACCATTAGAGCACTCCAAATCACTAGAACTTTCAAAAAATTTTGTGTTTTTCAGTTTATCATGACAGACACCATCTATCGCGACATACAACATCTATCGCGACAGACACCATCTATCGCTATAGACAGACCAATGACAGATGACAGAGACGGTCTATCGTGACAAACACTCGTCTATCACAACAGACAGGACCCCATGATAGACACCATCTATCACGACGGACGATAGACCCCATCTATCGCGACAGACACTGTCCATCACGATAGACAGGCCCAAGAGAGATGACAGACCCTATCTATCATGACATATGCCCGTCTATCATGACAGACAGGACCACGACAGATGACAGACATGGTCTATCGTGACAAATAGACCCCTATGACAAATACCGTCTATCGCGACAGACAGACGATAGACCCCATCTATCACGATAGATAGGACCGCACGATAGACCCCGTCTATCGTGATAGACACCATCTATCGCGATAGAGAGCCCCACGCGATAGCCAATGTCTATTGTGATAGACACCGTCTATCGCGATAGATAGGCATTTTCGACAAAAATCAATGTGGTAAGTTTTTGAAAATTTGGGCTAAATTTTGGGCATATTTGCATACTCAAATACTCATACAATTACAAAGCCCTTAGAAAAATGCACTAGACTCCTGAAAGGTCATCGTTGTCTGTTTTAACCCCCTGAACCCTGAACTGTCATAACTTTTTCATATGAAATCCGTTTTTTGACCTCTAGATCTTGTCGGAAAGCTCTTGTCGAAAAACTGTTTTTTTATAAGAATAATGCATTGATTTTCAGATAGGATATTTTGAAGTTGACCCTCTGAGGGGTAGGTACACCAAGGGAGCTCTTTAGAAAATTTTTTGGCAATACAAAAGGGGGAACAAGGGTCATTAAAAGTGTCTGAAATAAATTGTCTGTCGATTGAAGATAAAGACTTGAGCTAAACTTGGAATTTTTACAAGATCATCGAGAGCTTTTGGAGAAATCAAAGCAAGTTCCATTGTGTGCAGGCTTGGGAACGTGCTTCTTGGGTAGACAAGTGTAGCAAGGAGAAACGACTTGAGGTTGGAACATCTCTCAACCCCCTCAGTCCATTCTTAGCTTAGGCTAAGTGCGAGTAGTTGTCTTGAATGACTAGGGGTACGATAGGAATACTCAAGTTCCAAGAACCTCTAATTTCTCAAGTCTAATAATAGGTTAAATTGCAATCAAGGGACAAGTTAAGGGAAAAGAACTTAAACTACGTGGACGAAGAACATCAAGTACGACACACTTAAGTGCTCCTGACGACACTTAACTAAAGACAAGAAAAAAACACATACAAAGGAACTCGAAAGGAACAAGTGATTGGTATCAAAGAATCAGCAACATGATTGTACAAGGATCATTGGGTTAATTGGAAGGGCATATGAACCTTAGATCGGGAAGACACCTAGGGAGAGAGCGTCAAAGTATTAGATCATCCGAGGCTAGTGTCAACCATACAGCTAGATCTTGGGCCCAGCAGTTGAGTGATTACCCCTACGCTTTAAACTCCCAAACTAGTGACTCTGAGATGTCTTACAGCATGGAGAGACATGTGGGTAGTTCAAGAGTGGCATACCTAGAAAAACTCGAGGGTCCCTACAAGACTCAATTGGAATATATCAGGACCAACCGCTTAGGTGCACACATCTATGAAGATGGTTTGAGAAGATCTGTTGTCCAAATTAAAAACCAAGATCAGCCCATTGGACTAAAACACCCTGTAGTCAAGTTCGAAAATGGTTCCTACATAGATAAAGAAGGAACAATGTAAGTGGTCACCAGCCACCCTGGAAGGACACATGAATTTGGCAACATAATCTCCGAACCTGAAATAGGTGACATAGAGCAAGGGAACTTAGGAAAAGAACCAAAAACCCCTCGAGGCAAGTCCATTCTGACGAGAATAATCACTCCAGACTGGGTTCCCCGGGACAATAGGAGCATGGATTTGCTCGTGAATTGACATACAGATGAGGCTTTTTGGAGGTATAAACCTGAGTAGCCTAACGAAGTGGGAGCACTTACCATCTACGAATTCAAAGATCCTGATAGTCGAGGCAAAGTGAGCTACTTAGATGTTGCTTCTAAGAGAATCTTTGTGGTCTTAGAGCATGGAAGACATGCATACACTTGGAAGGGTGAATTTGTTTTTCCCCAACCTCGATCCACTATGTCTTATGGTCACCAAGGATCTAGAACATCTCAAGCTCATGGGACTCAAAGAGAAAGGAGTAGAGATAGACCCGAGGTGAGATTTGTTAACTCATTGGGAAGAGAAAGAACGAGGACAGAGACGGATAGGATGGATAGGGAGAGACATAGGGACCCAAGGAATCCGAGAAATGTAGACGAATTCCCTCTGCCAAGGCCTAGAGAACACGCTAGAACCTTGAGGCCTACACAATTGGTTAAGTCCATGAAGAATTTCTTCGATGGCACAGGAGACCCGTATGACCATGTAGCAGAGTTTAGTCAAGTTTTGAGAGCTGAGCAAGTTGAAGACTTGTTCACTCAATACACTGCCTTGACTTGGTTTCAACCGCTTCACCAAGGTCAGTTCAGAAATATAGATCTACTTCTTGAAGCATTCATCACTGAGTTTTCCAAGAGTGGTATTCGGCATAACACATCCTCCCTGATATACAACTTCAAGAAAACACCTCAAGAGACAGTGAGGCTCGCAAGAAGAAGGTTTAGGCAATACCTAGAGAGATGCCTTGTTCCAGAGTTACCCACTCCAGCCAAACAAGTGGCCTTATTTCTAGACGGATTGTTAAGTACCAAACTGAGATCATATGTGTACTTGAAGGAACCTAGATCCATAGAAGAATGTGTACGCATGTGCATAGACATTGAGGATAATCTAAGGGAGGAATTAGAGCTCTCAAAGATCTATAAAGATTCACATAGTTCTACTAGCCTCGCTTCCTTTTTATCCACATCAATTGAGGATCTAGCAAAAAAGGTAGCTCAGAAATTAGGCATCTCTAGCAAGCAAATTCCTAGATTTGCCCCAGGAAAATGATGCTACACCTGTGAAGGAGACCATATGGCTAATGTGTGCCCTATCATGGCTCAACCCCAAGTGAACCCTAACAGCCAATACTGCACCATAGAAAGGAGATACACCAACCACACTGCACAAGACTACCCATATAACAAACAAGCTGTTAGACAAAATTATCCCCAGACTTACCCACAACAAGGAAAATACCAGAATCAGTACCCACAATAGCAATATGGTAGGCCCCAGCAATCCTAGCAATCACCCTATCAAGGGCAGCAAAGACCTCAACCAGTCCTAGCGCCGCAACCCCCTCCTCCAGCCAATGTGATTCTAGTGAAGTATGGAGCTGCAAAAGAAAGTCCAAATAGAGCTTTAGTGCTAGTGACACCATTGCTTTCAGAAAGTGATCCAAGTGATCATAGTTTTGACTCTACCCATATTGATAGCCCACAGGCTTACTACATGCAGTCACCTGAGCATAATGAGTCATAGTATTATGAAGAACCGAGTGAATCTAGTTGGGAGCCAGAATATGCGAATGTCATGTATGCAAACCCCGACTCTAGACCTCAGCCTAGGCAGATAAGGCCTCCATTTCCTAGAGGGCAATGCTAACAATGTCAGGGAGATCACCTCATTCGTAATTGCCCTCTATCGGCACCTATAGAAACCCAATCTATGACAATTCAAGGCTTTTTTCTAGATTGTGGAAAGGAGCACTTGTTACGATAGTGTCCCAAGAACCCCATCATTATGCCAAAAATTGCTCCTATCAACATTATTGGGTTAGTGGTAGACTCCACGAGAAGTGTGACTTCCACGACCCTAGTGCAAGTCATCACTAGAGCTTAGGCTCTTAAACAAAACCAAGACTTAGGCCAAGAACGGAACTCTGAGGTTAGCGAGACCGAGAGCCAGAATAAGAAGAGGACAAGAGCTTGGAGAGAAAGTCGTGAACGTATGAAAAGACAATGGGCAAAGAAGATGAGTGAACTTGAGGAAAGCGTAAGAGAAACAAAAGCCAAGATAATTGAAATCACATCTCAAACACACTCTCACACATCACCCCCACTACCATCCCCATCACCTTCCATTCCCCAACCTTCTAATCCACCACACATAACCCACCCACCACCCAGAGTAGGATCGGTCCTAGCCGATCCCACTCCTGAGGACATAGACATGATGCTTAGGGCATATCAAGTCAGAATCCAGGAAGGGCTAAATGTAACAGATCATGAAAAGTGTTACCCTGGATTGGACCTAGAGCTCGAACGAACAAGACTTTGTGCCAAGATGGTGGAATTGGCTCAAGCCATGTTTGAGGCCAGTCGCCTCTTCAATTGCTCTAGCTCCACTAGAACAGCATTGCATTTTGATGGTCTATTAGATAGATTGGAGAGGTTAATTGCAAAGTCGGGAAAAGGAGTCACCTCCCAGGCTTAAGAAGAGTGTAAGTGATAGAATAAGCATTCCACCCCAGGAAGCTTATGTGCCTAACTCCACTGAACCAGACACCTCTTCTTCTATGAATCGGTGTTCGCCATAATTCTTGCGAGAGATTCAAGAAGAGAAATGGGCTAAACAAAGTGAAGATCCTCCTCCAATTGAACTTGTGGATGACGTGCACGATCAATTCCCACAAGACATTCCTTCCATTTATGGAGAGCTGCCCAATCTCATGAGAGATTAGACTTTGAGTTTAATTCCTTATAGGAACTACCCCATTTCACAAGCCCATGGGAAGCTAAGTCCACTTGTATGAGAGCACCCACAGTCATGATAAGAAATGAAGACTCAATCATACTTAGGAATACGGAGGTAGTAAAGAACACTAAAGTGCAGTGCAATCTCACTTTAGAAGAGTTACTCAAGGTTAGGATAGAACTATGGAAACATGTAGCCAATCAAATGCCAGAAGTAGCAAAACCTCATTCCCAGGTAGGATCTCATAGAATGGTACCAGAAATACCCTTGCACAAGATAGGAGACATGAGCGAAGGAGAAGAAGGAAACACCTATCTTCCTGTTACTCATCAGGGGTACACAACCAAGGCAATTTTGGACTCAGGTGCAGGAGTTGCAATTGCTACCACTTCCCTATGGAAGCGTTGGGGCAAGCCAGCACTCAGGCCAATGAGAATGAAATTGCAGATGGTCGATGGTCACATAGAAAGACCCTTAGGACTGCTCGAAAGGATAACTCTCACTACATGTGGTGTACAATTTGAACATACTTTTGCTATATGTGACTTTAGCAAGAATCAGGCCTATGAGATGATTATGGGAAGCCCATTTATGCGGCAATTGCAAGTGGTACAAGATTAGGGAACCACTTCCTTATATTTGCAACACTTAGGTGTTACAACCAAAGTCAATCTCAAGGATTTCTCTCATACAGATGTGCCCCCTATTCAATGGAATCCCATCCATAGAGCCACAGATGATACGGAGTCTGTGCATTCCATAGGATTAGGATCCTCATGGATGCATGAAGATACTCACTTATGGATGTGCAAAGTAGCAGTAGAAGAAGAGAAGAGAGAAAAAGCAAGAGAGGTAGGTGCAAAGGAAACCCATAGATCAATTCAAGACCCAGCCTATGCAACTATAGTATTTCCTGACAAATAATTTACCTCATGGTTGGGGGCAAATTTTAGCAACAATGGATGTAGCCATCAATGAAGAACAATGGACACCCCACTGTGACGAGGATGGCTGCGACATTTTTGTCTTCACAATAGAGCCAATCATGTGTGATCCAATTATTGAAGAATGCGAACCTAGCGTTGATGCATTCGAGGATGCAAGTGACTCAGATTTAGAGTCAATTATTATGGACCCACCATTTGCATCACATGAGGAATATTTCTACAAAGTAGAAGCTCACCCTCAGAGACACAAAGAAACTACAAATGAGGTGAGATTTACCACACAAGTGACCACTAAGAACGAAGGCAAGAAGAGGAAGAAGAGAGAAGTCACACCAGAGGAAGAAGAATCTTTGTTTGAGGTCCTTGAAAATTTCAAGAAGTATGAAGTTGAAGATAGGAGAGTCATGATCAAGATGCCTAAACATAAAGCAGTCATACGAGAGGCCTATGATAACAAAGAAACTACAAAGAAAATCATAGTGACCATGGAGGAAGGTGAAGAGCGATGCACATACATAGGACACGACCTAAGTGATGATGAGGAGCAGGAGTTGATAGCCTTACTACGAGAATATAGAGATGTGTTTGCATGGAGTTATAAGGACCTGAAAGGTGTAGACCCTGACATATGCTCACATACGATCCCCATGACCTCCGATGCCAGACCCTCTAAACAAAAGACATACACATACAATGATAACTATGCTGTCAAGATCAAAGAAGAGATAGATCGCTTGGTTGAAGCTGGATTTATCTATGAAATCGAGCACACTGAATGGGTATCCCCCATTGTACTGTGCCCAAAAAGAATGGCAAATTATGTGTATGCATTAACTTGAAGAAGGTTAACGCATCCACTATCAAAGATAGTTATCCGCTTCCTATCATTGAGCATCTATTAGAAAGGGTAGCAGGCAAGGAAGTGTACAGCTTCCTGGATGGGTTCTCTGGTTACAATCAAGTAGCCATTGCACTAGAAGATCAGCATAAGATGGCTTTTGCCACAGAGTGGGGCATATTAATGTCATTTGGTCTGACCAATGCGCCTGCAACCTTCCAGAGAGTGATGTGCCCATCATTGCAAAGCCTTTGTATGGACTTTTGACCAATTTTGAGTGGACTGATGAATGTGAGAAATCTTTCAATGAGCTTAAACGACAATTATGTTCAGCACCAATCTTGACTACACCAGATTGGAACAAGCCATTCCATGTCCATGTGGATGCATCCAATTATGCTATTGGGTGTGTACTTGCACAACCAACTGGTGAAGGTAACATGGATCTTCCAATAGCTTATGCCAGTAGACAGTTGAATGTAGCTGAACGAAATTATACCACTATTGAGAGAGAGGGATTAGGCATGGTCTATGCGGTTAAAAAGTTTAGGCACTATTTGCTTGCAAATAAGTTCAAATTTTTTACTGATCATCAAACTCTACTGTATCTAGTAAACAAGCCATGCAACACAGGAAGATTAGTAAGATGGTTCCTCTTACTAATGGAATATGACTTCCAGGTAGTTGTGAGGAAAGGAAAGACTCACTTGAGAGAAGATCATCTCTCAAGGCTCACATCAGGATAGGCCCCACAAGGAGTATCTGATGTCCGTCCTGATGCTTACTTGTTTAATTTGGAAGTTGTACCACAGTGGGCCAAGACCTTAGTGTCAGTACTGACATATGGCCTAAACATCCAGTAGTAAACACTGAAGATAGGGAGGTAGTAAAAGCCCAGAAGTACCATATCATGGCAGGGAGTATGTACAAACATACAGATCAAGCAATATTAGCTTGTTGTGTGGAAGAGGATGAATACGTGAAGTGGTTGCAATTAGCACATGTGGGTGCATTAGAGCAACACTACTCGAGGCAAAGAACTTTACACACACTCAGGAGACTTGGAGTGCACTGGCCAACTATGGAAGCAGATGTCCATAGGATGTGCAAGGAATGCCCAATCTGCCATACTAAACCACCAGTGGAACATGCCACTCTTTATCAGGTGTCTTTAGTGCTAGATTGGAGGGAACCATTAGTAGCCTTTTTGAGGACGAGAACCTTTCTCCAAGGTATGACATTGGCTAGACAAAGGAGCTTAGAACAAGAAGCTTTAGACTACACTCTCATTGGAGATAATATATACAGACGAGGAAAAGATGGGTATATTAGATTATATGTCCACGAGAGCAAATATCTGAAGATCTTGGAAACTGCTCACCAAGGTGTAGCAGGAGGACACTTTGGACTAGATAGAGTGATCGAAGCAATACTTTTTGTAGGTCTTTGGTGGCCCATGCTTCACATGGATGCACATACCTATGTGAAGAGGTGTGACGTTTGTCAGCGAACTCAGTATCCTATATGTAAAGATGAGATGCCATTGAAACCAATGATGGGTGGACGTGCATTCTCTAAGTGGGGAATAGATTTTTTCGGTCCTATTAACCTCCCAGCTAAGGGTTTCCATGCTGAATACATTATTGTGGCCACTGATTATCTAACCAAATGGGTCGAGGTAAAAGCTATGACAAAGGACGATGCCCAAATGACAGCTAAGTTCTTATTTGAGAATGTGTTCACCAGATATGGGCTACCAATAGAGCTAGTAAGTGATAGAGGCATGCACTTCTTGAATGAAGTCATAGAAAACCTTCTCCAAGAATTCTTGGTGATACATAAGAAGTCTGCCCCCTATCATCCACAAGCTAATGGACAGGCTGAGAGCACAAATAAGATTCTATGCAATGTATTGAAAAAATTGGTGAATAATAAACACTCTGATTGGGACAAACAGTTACACCATGTTGTTTGGGCATATCGAGTTGCCTATAAAACAGTACTCCAAGCCACACCCTTTCAGATGGTATTTGTCCAAAATGATGTGCTGCCATTGGACTTCTTGATACCTACATTGAAAGTAGCATGAGCATGATTGGATAGGCCATGAGCTCTCCTCTAGAATCCTCGATCTTGAACGATTAGGTGAAACATGATTGAGAGCGGTAGTAGGAATTTATGCAGCCAAGAAAAGACAAAAAGCATATTTTGACACACATGTGAAGGATAAGGGCTTGAAAGCAGGAGACCTAGTCCTAGTCTACACTTTGAATCAACATGCATGGAAATTAGAGAAGATAGGCTAAGGACCAATGATTATCAATCGGATCTCCACAAGCGGAGCAGTTCAACTAGCCACTCTAGAAGACGATATTCTACCACGTTACATAAGTGGATGTAGAGTCAAGTTATATCAAGAACCCCTAACAGAGGAGATGTTAAATTGACTCAACACTGCTAAGAAATGCAAGGAAGAAAAAAAACGAATTCGAGAAGAAGTAGAGTTAGAAGCTTTAGAACGCATCCGACGAATGAAATTACAAAGACAAGGTAGATATCAACCTATGTCTACCACTCAAGAAGCTCTGAGTTATCACATAGCCATGTGTGAGGCATCAGGTGAACGGTCCCATAGGATAGTTGATCGACAACCCTTTGCGACCCTAGAGGTAGGACGAGGAGAGAGTGCAAGGACTGTAAGGGTTTTGATTGACTCTGGAGCAGCTACTAGTGTAGTCCGACTTTCTTACTACCAAGAATTGCAATTGAAGGTCAATCCTATATAGGCATATCTCATAGGGTTGGGAGGTGTGGAAACCCCTTGCATGGGTGAGGTGGAACTACTCCTCTACATTCTGGAGGTTCTAATGGCAGTCAAAGTTCTAGTATGTGAAGACGAGGATCTTACCGAACCTCTTGTCTTGGGTCAAGACTGTATCTATGATCATGCAATCAACCTCAACCTAAGAAGTGGACTTCTTCAGGCTTGGGTAGGCCAAAACCGCATCACGATTGAATTAGAAAATCAAGCACTCGGGCCACTAGAAAAGGCACCAAATCCTCGTCCCTCCAGGAACCCACATGAAGATAATGATGCTATTCTTGTCCAAAGTTCTATGGTGCAGAAGATTGTCATTCTTGACAAAGGTGCAGAAGTCAATGAGGAGTTCCCTTCTTTTCCAAAGAGGATTTGAGGAAAGCAATCCAGGCAACACACGATATAGAGGAGGCCGATGATCAAGAAGCATGAGCACCAACCTATGCAATATGAAGTACCTCTTGGCATGTAGCAGATCTCAATATGCAAGGGTGGAAAACCCACGGCTCCAAAGACAAGTTCTCAAAGATGCACCAAACGAGCTACACTGTCGAGGATTACAACGAAGGAGTACCCTAGGCAACACTCTAGACAGACCATTTATATTTGGGTCCTGAAGCGGTCACTAAAGGCTATCCCAAATGCTAAACAAATATGGGTGCCCAAGACCTTCTTACAAGCTCAAATACCTTCACCTCCATTCACAAGATTGAGTCAACATTCACAGGCACTCTAGACACAAATCCCAGGGCAAACACCTACACTCCACACCACTACATCTTCGGTCACACCTAGGAATGTCGAGAGATGGGTACTCAAAAGGTCCCAAATCCAACACAATCCAATCCACAAACCTTTACATATCATCACCACGAAAAGCTACGATTCCACAATAAAGGTTTGGAGACTTAAACCCCGTATCAAACCCCCTGACCCAATTTTGTAAATCAGTCCACTCTGATGTAGGTGCATTCTGAGTACATTGCGCATCCAAAAGTATGCATCTAGGGTGAACACTAACCTACTAACCAACATTCACACACATCACAAACACTTCACCCACTACCCCTAACCACTTGGAATGTCATGTTAGTATTGTGGAGGGAACACCATAACATCATGTTTCCTATGCAATGCTAATGAGCCTCTCTTCTTCTAGCAGATAAGCATCAACAACTACAAGCAATCTCATGGCAGAAGCAGTAGGCCTGAGCTCACAGGCAAAAGTAAGTACTACAAGGATTAATGTGGAGAGTCTACCTATTGACATGCCACCAACTGAATGACCTGTAGAGCTGCAACACCTCCAGCAAATACCTATACCAGACCCTCCCACAGGAATAACAGAGAGAGTCCATGAAAATTCTCCTTGGTTCAATGGTATGCCAGGGCCCTTAGGGGACACTAAGTATATCTAGGAGTCCAAATGTGAGTATGACAAGTCATGGGTCCGATTCCAATTCTTTTCCAAGGAGTTTGAGACTCTCCAAAACACACAAGAACTTCAAACCATATGGCAGCATGCAGGGTTGGCGGAGTACTTTGTGGCACCTTTACCCAAACCAGATCTCTTGCGATCTTACTACTTGGTCTCAACATTAGAGGTGAATGAGGAAAATGATAAACCAGGAACATTCATTCTTCCTTCTTTATTGGGCAACAATGAGTTGAAAAGGTTCAAAGTTACGTTGGAATTGGTGAGCTCTGCTTTGAACATGCATGGCACGCATGTACCGTCGGAGAAGGATGCTCTCATTCCCACTAACATGAAGAATCGGAAGCTACAAAAGTTGAAAGATATGGCGGCACTCACACCAAACGTGTCCATCCCCCTCCATATGTGCATGCAACATTTTGTGTTTCCTGATCAAGATTGATTCACTCAGCCCCACAAATGGATCTGGTTCGCTCTTTACTTGGCGGAGACAGGTGCACTACCTATTAAGCTTCCTGTATGGATTCTGAAGCAGCTATATGAATCAAATAAGAGTTCATCTAGGAAGCTAGTGGTGAATGGTTGTTGTGCAATCACGCACATCATCTACAGATGCTTAGCATATGATGTACCCATTGAACGTGCTTTAACTTGGTCACAACTACAAATGTTTAAGAGACTCAAAACTGCCACACATCAATCCAAGCGCATGAGGGGCTCAAATCCCTATGTCCAGACATGCGAAGTTTTGATGACTCTAGAAGTCTCACCACGAGGGGATTCCACAGTGCCTCCCTTCACAATTAGAATACCCAAGTCTGGCCCTGAAGGCACATCACAAGCTGCCCCATCGGCTCCTCTTGTTCCACCTGAATTTGAATTTTCTACTACCGGAGAGGTTGAGGGGATCAGCATCTTCGACTTTGAATCATTCTTGCAGAATACACAACTGTTTGATGTAGAATTCGTTTCAGACACAAAAGAACAGGGTACCTCTTCCCAAAGACGGAGGAAATCCACAGAAGGCCGCCATGTACACTAGGATGATGATCAGCAGAGAATTTCATCTCAACAACCGGGACAACCAGAAGGAGAATAAGAGGATGAAGAAGTAGAAGAAGAAGAAGAAACTACTGGAGTCCTAGCATATACAACGATACTCTCGAGGCTGTATCAAATCATGGAGCAAGTGAGGGCACAAAAATTGCTCAACGAACAAAACAGTAGAATGCTCATGGCGCAGCTCTTGGAAGAATCTGGGGTTGACTCTAAATATAGTGAAGTTCTCCTATTAATGGTAGAAACTTATGGTGTATTGGAAACAGTCATATCAATGTTACAGGGGCTTCCAGTACAATATGATCCGTGAAGATTCCAAACACGACCACGGTCTGGTAAAAACATCTAGATTCCCATTACTACGGGGGAAGAACCTATTATTACTTCTGAAGCAATTGGGACAACCTCCCAAGAAGCAAGAACTCCTGGCCGAGAATGCACAGCCACCCAAGAAGAGTCAACAGAGCCACTACCACCCACACCCTCACCATCGCATCCTCGAATAGAAGCTGAAGACACCACCTCAATTGCCCAACCCACAAAGCAAACCTTCATCTTCCATACTCCCACCTCCGGTTCAACCTTGTTCTCCTCCTTTGAAAACCCTGTCTATCAGTCCACCACCATCCCAACCGAATCTCTCATGGAGATAGCCATAGGACAACTAGCCCCCACACACTCCGTCATAGGCCATCCTAACACTAGATCCATATTCTTTGGATTCCCTGCCACCATGCCCCCTTTCATGGCCTTCCCGCCTCCAAGTTCTCACTTCCCACCCCCCATACCACCAATCCTTCAACCCGCCCATGACTACCTTTGTAGACTGTTTCAAGCCACCACCCAACCCTCCTCGTCGATCCGATTCCCACCGTCCACACAACACTTATTCACCACTATCACACACACACCACCTACCATTTCCATATATATGGTAGACACCACCTTCACCCCCACAAATGAAAGCATGGACATTTCACCACCAACGGCACCTCCCCCTCCCCCCACACTTCCACCATCCCCCATCCCCCCTCCACCAATTTCACCTACACACACATCTCTTGTAGACACAGCATTCACACTTCCCATTCCCCAATTCCCTTCCCTTGCATCTTCCACTGTACAAACCACACCTTCATCTATAGGTAATGCATTTGACACCATGATTGCGTGTATGTCACAGTTAAGGACAAAATACAATCAGCTGCATGCACATAACCAAAGGTTACAAGAACACTCTGAAGCATTACAGCAACACCTCGATACACTAGAAGAAGACAAAGACAGTCTCCAAACTCAATTTCAAACCTTACAAGAGGCTCATGGTATATTGGAAATGCAATTATAGAACGTAGATCAAGAAGCAATCCAAGGGATGGAAAGCCGGAACACAATGCAAAACTCCAATGGAATATGGTGCTATTGAAATGACACTTGGCAGCAGCTCAAGAAGAAAATAGGCGTCTCCAAGTGCAAAACTAGGAGAACTTAGAAGCAGCCATCAAAAGCACACCGGGGGCACCCATCAATCCCTCAAAATTCCAAGCAGTGAGCTCGGAGAACATCAAAAAAATCCTTGAAGATTATACCCACCTACTTGAGGCACATGGCCAGTTATCAAAGGAATTGGTTCAACTGAAGTAGCAACAACAACCGGACACAACAACTGCCCCCCACGCCACCGCCTCAACCGCTTCACTCGTCACTGACTCAGAGGCCCTACAAGACCTCCAAAAACAAGTCACAAAATTGCAGGCACGACTACTACAATACGAAAGACCACCATCCCCACCTGAGCCTCCCACAGATGAAGATATAGTCTCCATTCCTGTGGAACAAACATTTGAAGAGGACTATGATCTGCAACCCTTCCCAGAGGGATGAAAAATAGAAGAACGTCAGGATACTTTCGAACCACCACGACTCCCATGGCTACGACAAGTGGAAAAAATGGGGAGTTCTCATGAAGAGCGCACGGTAATGCAAAATCAGGCCATGAGAGTCATAGAAGAAACCATATTACAATCTAGTTACTTCAAGAACTTGTCATCTAGAAGTCTCATCCTCTCATCAAAACTCCAACACAGGCCTTAGTATATTATTCTGGCAGATTACAATGCAAAAATAGACAGAGTCACAGGAAAGATTCCTTCCTTTGCTACCGAGTTTCAACCCAAAGACCTTCCTCTAGAGGTGGAGAAAGGAAAAATCCATCAACTGACATGGCGGCAAAAACTTCTAGAGACATATCCTGAAATGCTGCGCACATGGAACCACACACCTTTACATCTACTTTACAATCCATGCTATGGCCTAGTTCCACGACGCAGATCATGGAAAGCATTCAACATAAAGTTACAGAATAATGCTCAATGTAAGGAGTGGCTCAATTATCCGTACATAGCGCCACCACAGGGACCACCATCAACACCTTACATGATGGCAACAATTCGACATTGGATCCTTCACCTGAAACCAATGCCAGATATCATGGCCCAAATGATGCTTAAAATTTTGGATATGATGCAACTCAAAACCTTGAGAAATGCAGCAGCACCACAGGTATGCCTATCGGGGTTTACCAATGGAAATTATGATTTGGTGTATGACATGAGCACCACCCCTAGCATTTGAGTGGCTTATGCTTGGCATGCACGAATCAAGTACCTTCCCGCATGCTATAAACAAATATTTGAAGACATGTTCCGATCAGGATTTTGGGAGTATCACTTGGAGGTGTTCGCACCTAAGCCAACACACCTACTCCATCTATTCACATGCAAACAAGCCATGTACTCAAAGTACTACATGACTCCGCAACCAAAAATCCCAAATGCCATCAATTGGGATGCATTGCAAGCTGACTTGGCATGAGGGTTACGCCTAGGTGAACACGAGCTAGCCACGAACGTCCTCCAATACTATATCGACCACCCTATAACAGAGCAGAGTTCTATCAGGGGTGACAGATGCTAGAGAGGGGGGAGTGTTGGCATACAAGCTAGACGAAGAGCATACAAGGAGCATTCATGCACAATCCGGTAACAAGGCCTAATCATTTTTTCCATGAACTATCTCCAACTCAAGTGATTCTCATCACTACACAAACATTGTAAATTCCATTTTTGGTAGAATAGACTCCATTTTGTTCAAGTCGAGGAGTCCTCGAGCTTGAGGAGTATTAGAATTAGCTACATACCAATTTTCATAATTTTTAGATTCCGTTTGAGCTCTAGAACCTAATTTTTAACTAGGCCAGACACTAGGTCTGGATAGGGCCAAAGCTAGTCCAAAAACTATAAAAAGAGCTAGAGAGCTCATTTTTGGGGTTAGATTGTTAGTGAATTGAGCTTATGTAAGAGACCTTTTGACTAATGCAAAGAACTCCATTGTTCCTCTCTGTGTTCTTGCCTTGTGTGCGTGTGTGTGTGTACGTGTGTGCATGTTTGTGTGCTTCTCACTCACGCACTTCTGCCTTCACTTGCTCATAGTCTTCATACTAGTCCTCACGTCTCCACGGATTGACATTTATGAGGTGGATCTCCTCACGTTGGTACTTGCCATTGTGCTAGAGTGACAAAGGCAACTTCCCAGCCTTTGCAGGTTTCATGTGATGATGTAGATCATCCCATTTCTAATGCAGATTTACATGATGCACTTGCTGATGAGAGAGCTGATATTGAGGAGGCAAAAACTATGCCAAAATGGCTGGTGTAGACTTTGCATGACAACAAATTAGATGCATCTCTATCATATTGTACTCCATCAAGCTCTCATAGGGCCTCTTTTGCATCAAACTTCTATGCTATGGCTACATCTAGTCTCTGTGAAGAGAATGAACCTATTTCGTTAGATGAAGCACAAAATTTAGAAAATTGGATGGCCATTATGCAATTGGAATATGATGATATCATGAAAAATGGTACCTAGTCTTTATGTGACTTGACTCCTGGCAAGAAGGCCATTGCACTAAGTGGGTATACAAGTTGAAGCATAAGCTTGATGGCACAATTGACAGGTATAAGGCTAGGCTTGTGGCAAAGGGTTATGCACAGGAAAGAGGCATTGATTTTGATGAGACCTTTGCACCTACATGCGGAATGACTATTGTTTGTAGCATCTGTACACTTGGAGCTCATCATGGTTGGAATGTGCATAAGTTGGAAATTACAAGTACATTTTTGAATGGTGATTTTCATGAATAAGTGTATGTTTTTCAACCCCATGGCTTTGTGTAGAAGGGGCATGAAAACCAGGTGTGCAGGTTGAAAAAGGCATTGTATGGTTTGAAGCAAGCACCATGTGCTTGGTATGAAAAGATACATGCCTATCTGATTGCACATGGTTTTGAAAACAATCCAAATGAGAGCACCTTATATGTTAAGCATGCAAATGATGTGCTTTTGATCATTGTTGTCTATGTTGATGACATGTTGCTCATTGGCCCTCATGAGAAGCATATTGCTAATTTCAAGGCTGATTTGCATGCCTCATTTGAGATGTCTGATTTGGGGCATTTGTATCATTAATTGGGCATTCAGTTTATGCAGGTTGATGGCGGAATAGCTTTGTGTCAAAAATACATTCACACATTATTGTAGTGTTTTGGCCTTGAGGACTGTAAACCTATTGCCACTCCTATGGAGACAGGTTTACGGTTGAGTCTTCATGATGTTGGAGATGCATTTGATGTTGTTCTCTATCAGCAAACACATAAAACCCCTATACACATGGAAAATAGCCTCATTTTCTTGAGGGCATACACTACGTCTAAAATACTATTGATTGTTTGGAATGTTGGGGTAGGCGCATTCCATTTCATTGTATGATGATCTACTTGACATATGTGACATGAACAGCCACATAAAGTAGCATGTTGAGAGGAGCTATGATGGTGCATTTGGTTGATGGAATCCTTAAGAAATGTGGTATGCACATTGTAAATAAAACAACTCGCACGTTGAGAGGAGCTATGATGGTGCATTTGGTTGATGGAATCCTTAAGAAATGTGGTATGCACATTTGTAAACCAGTCTTGAAGATGTCTCACATCATAAGGCTTAAGAGACTCAAACATTTGTGGTTGAAGTCTGATATCAGGGTGACATTGCAAAAAATGAATCAATAGTTCCATCTAGACAAGAAATAACAAACTTTAGCAACTAGCATATTAGCTAATATATCTTAACTAACGTGGCATTCATAAAAGGACTTAGTTAATAGTTTATAGATAATCACTTATAATCCATAGCTAGTAGTACTTAGATGATAATCCATGCTAATAGATTTAAGCTATAATAGATGATAAGAGTTAGCTAATAGTCCATAGCTAACAATTGTATTCCTTAGCTACAAACTTAACTATATTAGCATATAAGCCCAAAGTAATAGCTTTTAGCTTATACTTGTTAAGCTATCATTGGTATGGACCAATTTTGTATCCAAAAATTGTATATACTTAATTATGTGTAAATAGATTTTAGTTTCATGTAAAAGTCCTAACTCTTCTGAATCTTATTCATGCATGTAAAATTTTAACTCAAAAATTCCCATGATTGCATAAGTTAGTGGAAGTCAGGTGCATACCTATTATCTATTGATGTTGAGCTTGTAGAGTGTGTAGATCCATGCAATGATTCTCAAGTGATGTAATGTGTTCCAGTAATGAAAGAAAGTTTTACAATGCATTCCTATTTTTCCTTTATTATTGTCTATTATCTATATTTATTTTTATGGATATTTAACTAGTAGCCAAGTATTATGGTGAATGTTTAAGTAATATATAGGATTATAATCTATTAGTGTTAAGGAATAGAAACACATGTTCTATCAGAAGCAGCAAGTAGTTAATTAGCATTTTGATCCTCTCATGGAGATTGCATGCTTAAAGTGTATGTTATCCTTTATTGATAATCATACACCCTCTTCCTTCTTAGCCAATCATGATTTATTGATTACCTTGAATTAATCTATCAGAATATTTTGCCTATTTATCTAAATGTTGCCATCCACATTGTCATTCCTAATACTGAAGCAAGAAATCTTTCACTCGTGACTTTCTTTAATAATGACTCAATAAGGAATCTGGCTACGGGTCTTTCACTAGCTTTTTTATATGTATAGATATATGTTCTTTTTTCAAAAAAAATTTGTTTAACTCTAGTATGGTCAGAGTTTAGACCCATTGAATATGGCCCATGTCTCGTCCATTTTGATAAATGTTATGCCATACTACTACTTTAAGACTAGGAACCACAAAATCTGTGGGAGAAATATCCTCTAATACATAAGCTAATTTAAATGGAGTTAATTGTTGGGGTTCGCATTCAACACATCTCTACTTTTTTCTAAACAATCAAACTTTAGCATTGATCTACTTCACACAAAGAATACGCTTCCAACATATTTTAGATTTAGCACTGTTACACTATGACAAAATCTCTCTTCAATGAACATAACACAAATAGACAAGGATTCATGCTTGTGCTGAATGTACATGAGTAAATTACTCCATTAGAGTTCTTCTACATCAGGTATTACATGATAGAAAAGTTCATTAAAACTTTTGACTATAGAAAATACATTATGAAATAGGTAAATATGCCTCTGAAATCAAGATTTCGTCATTTTTGTTTCACCATTATCTTGCACCATTAGAAGAATGGAGTCTCTTTCTCTTCTGGCACTGTTCTCTCTAAGGATGCTTCTTTCTTTTTTCTTTTTGGAAAGATTTCTTCTTGCCTCGTCTGGTTTCTTTCGCTCTCCCTCTTGGAGACGCTTCTTCCCCTTCCTAACCCCCTTCTCGTGAACGAAATACAACTACTCTCTTTATTGCGACATCAACACCTAACAAAAAATAACTGTCTATTAAAATCCAAGCAAGAAAATACAAATTCAACAAATTTTCGACTCAGCAACATCCGATTGAGTAATATCTGAGTTAGCAGACTTTCAGAATTCAGATTAAATATTTATCCTCAAGATTCCTCTATCCTCAACACCTGGCACAGTCCGGTGGGGGATTTTTCAAAAAAAATCAGACCTGAATTTACAATCCCTTGATCGTACAATATTATTTCCATCGACTGTTTAGGACTGTTAGCTTCCTCTGTTCCAACTTCTTGACTCTGCAGTACTTTCACATCCTCCTCAGTACCTTCTGTGCTTCCTACAGTTCCATTGAATCAGCTAATTGTTGCTGCTCAACTATTGCATCCACTTTCTGCTCCAAATCTCTTTGCAAAAATTTCTCTTGCAGTTGTTTGATTGTTTGCACATGCTCATCAATCTGATTCTGATATTCTTCAACCATATGCAGTGAATCCTTCTCATGCTTTGAAACAAAACAGTTCTATACCTACTCAATCTGATTTCTACACAGACTTTGCAAACGACCTTGAACCACCTTCCATATGTCTTGAACATATCTCTGCACATGCTACTTTAGTACTCCAACATCCGACTCTGACATTAAAACTGCATTAAACTCCACATCCTCATTTTCTAATGTTTGTTTCTCTAGTGACAATAATGCTTCCATCCGAGATCTAAGTACTACGACTTCTGTCTACAAATTAGCATTCAATGTAGAAAACCCATTCATCTCGTTTTAAATTTTTTCCTGTATAGTGCTCTTCCACTCATCAAACTCATGTGATGACTGCTTCACTTTTGACAACTCCATTACCTGCTGCATTTTACTTTGTTGACTGTATTCCTCCAACGCCTATGTTTTCTTGTTTACCTCTTCCTGAAGTAGTTGCACCTGCTTCTGTAAGAATTGATAACTTTCTATATTAACAGACTCTTTAGCTTGTTCATACTTTTTCAATTGTTCCTCCTACCAGTCTAAAAAAACAAAAATTTCTTGCATTTTCTCCTTCATACTCGATACATCAAAACTTTTTTGAAATATTGATTGTTGCTTAACCTCTTCCCCTAGTTTATTCTTCATTGCCTGCAACTGCACTTCTAACTTTCTCTTTTTAGATAGTTTAAATACCTTACCTATTACTTTTGGCTGCTCCGCACTATTCGGAACCTGCAACAACCTATCATCATTTAGCATCTGTTTTTCATAATCAGTCTAAAGCGTTTGCATAACTGGTGCCAATTCTTGGGTCATATATCCCGCCTTCAGCAAATCCGTACACATCTCTAGCGATCCTTCCACTTCTTTCTCCATTACCTGCACTTGACCCCAAAGTCCTAACTCATCACCTGGAATTTTGGTTTCCTTAGGACTTGGTAGCCCCTGATTATCCGTCTTCGGTACAAACTGAAAAAGTGCTTCCATATGCGCTGACATACGACTGTTCAACAATGTTTTGCGCCTATCTCCCATAACAATTTCACCATGCATGTGCTCATATAGCTAGTGCACCCAACTCACCCTACCATTTGATTCAGCATGAGCTAATGGTGCAAATTTTTCTCTTGACATGTATTCATACTTAATAATAAAACATAATCTTTCTAAATACCACTTTAGCTGCTCCCGACATGCATATCCTGCATTTTTCATCATATAATACTGTCTTCCACCTTCTCTTGTGCCAAATTCTTTTCTCAATGACTCCTCTGAACATTTCGGAATAACCACATCCTTATATATTGGTAGCCTAAACACCTCCGCCACTAACTCAGGCGAAAACTTTACCTGTAATGTCAATTTTCTTTTCGTCTTCTTAAGAATCTCGAGCTGACTTTTGGCATAGTAATTGCATCGCCATTGTGACCACGGCAGCGCTACAAACTATAGTAAACCTATCTTGTGGAGCCAAGCCACATTAATAGGACAATGTATATCAATCTCTACCTTGAAATCCGTAAACGGATCCATGAGGGTCTGCATAAACTTCATCGCGATGGATGGTGTTGAAACCTCCTCCACCTCATCGTGAAGCAGGCTGTCACTCTCCTTAGTTTTTGTAACCTCCTTACGCGACACTGCTTCTCATCTTTTACAATGCCCCCACATCACTGCTGTCTCCCGCAATGACACACTAGAACCTGTGACCAACATCACCTTTGGAGCCATGAAATAAAACGAAAAAGGCAGGTATAAGCAGTGCAAACTTTCAAATTGCCACTGAGCTGAGAACTTCACGTACTTGATCACGTACCAACACATGCAACTAAATAATGTTTGGGCATAAGTTACCTTAAAAACCATTAGGCGCACCTTTACGCACATTTCCATGCCATGAGTAAAAGTTATTCTACACGAGCAGTTATTCGCATTAAGGCTCATGCCCAAATCGAGAATAATTAACTGAGATCTCGTCCCCTTCACATTGCATTTTCCGATCCACCACCATACAAGCTCCCACAAAACCTTCTGACACCATACAACTTGCTGCTTAACACTCAAACAAATAACTGATTTCATCTGAGAGTCCAACTGAACCTGAATCTTGCTCCCTCTTACCTTGTTCAGGTGAAGTGTACTCTCCAACGGACAATAAAACTGGTATCCTCCGTTATCTGCATATCCACCCAGGAACACCGATCCATGATGTTGTTGGCTGCTTGCTATCATCAGTGTCCATGTGCCTTGAGTTACATCTCTTGTTGCTTCTGAATATTCCTCTAATACTTCAGACCAATTCACCAACACTCCCTTCTTCATTGTATGTTGATGAATAACTGCTAACAAAAATGTGAGCCTCTGAGTATAACCTATCCCCCAATGGATTCGTAAGAACGCGCTTAATGCCATTTTTGACCAACAACAATCAAGGAAACATGTCACCAAGGATGAAAATGCAGATAAATAAGCCTTGTTGCTCCGGTGATCAGACATGTTAGTAATATGATTTTCAGACTTAACCATTACTTGCACTACATTAGAAGGTAACCAATCCAAATGTGGTGGCTTCCCTTGAAATTTCTTTAGCCAGAATCCATTAATTGGTTTTTCCATCCTTGTGCCAAATACATCTGCCAATAGAAAAGTTCCTTGCCCTAAATCCTACACAATCTGATATGGACCTTGATATCTCAATGTGAGCTTTCTCGGATGTGGTCCTAGCTTAGAATTATACACCATTACCCAATCTCCTTCTTTAAATAACTTAAACTTCACATTCTGATTCACCCAAGCTTGTCTTCGTATTTGAATTACCTCAGTAATGTATGCACTTACCAAATGATCCTCTTCAAATTGTAGAAGATATTTGCTTCTGTGTTTAACCGATAAATCAGGAGACATCTTTTCCACTGTGATTCGCAAACTTGGAACCACAAATTCCATGGGTACCACTGCCTCCAATCCATATACGAGTCGGAATGGATTCATACCTGTTGTCACTTTGAATGCTGTTCTAAATGACCACAAAGCTTAGTCAAGTAATAAATCCCAATTTTTCTGATTGTCATGCACAAGCTTCTTAAGAATATGCATTAATGTTTTATTTGTACTTTCAGCCTGACCATTCACCTATGGATGATATGCTGTAGACTTTTTATGCATAATCAAATGAGTTCATGTTAATTCTGAAAATTACTTCATTAAGGAAATGAGCACCTCTGTCACTTACCAACTCAATAGGACAACCAAATCTGGTCATAATATTATGATAAAGAAATTTTGCCACACTTGCTGCCTTATTATCTTTCAATGCCACTGCTTCCACCCACTTTGTACAATAATCTGTAGCTACTAAAATATATCTGTTGCCACACTGAGTAATTGGTTTAATAGGGCCCACAAAATCCATTCCCCACTTTTGGAATGGATCCAATGGTAAAACCGAATGATCAGACATCCAATCTGAATTGCTTGGTTGGCCCATCTTCTGACAAATCACACATCTTTTTGCATACTCATGTGCATCCTTTAACACAGTAGGCCACCATAAACCTGCTTGTAACACTTTCTTTCCTGTAATGTCCCCAGACAAATGACCTCGTGCTGGACCTGAATGTGCCTCTTGTAACACTGCTGGTTGCTCAAATTTTGGTACACACCTCCTAATAACCTGATCCACCTCTTTTTTATATAATGCACCGGCTATGATCAAATACGGTCTGCTTTTAAGTGCAAATTTCTTTCTCTGATCAGGTGAAAAATGTTGTGGTAATGACCCATCCGGTAAAAATACCAATAACTGATCATACCAAGAATCTGGTTCAGCAACCTGCGCATTAAACAATTCCGCATCGGGGAATTCATCATTGACACCTGAAGGTGCCTCTCCTGATTCCAACTGATTGAAATAGTCAGCCATTGCGTGCTCTTTGCCTGGAGTATGAATAATCACAAAATCAAACTCTTGCAATAAAAGCATCCACCTGGTTAGTCTTCCTGTCAACAAAGGCTTCTTAATCAAATATATCAAAGCCTGGTGATCCACATGAAAAACCACTTTATTTCCCAACAAATAATGTCAAAACTTGTTGAGAGAATATACCATTGCTAAAGCTTCCCTTTTAGTCACCGGATAATTCCTTTCGGCTGAACACAATACCCTACTAGCATAATACACTGGTCTATACCATCCTTTCTCCTTTTGCTGCATCAAAACTGCTCCAACAGCCACATCAGATGCATCAACAAATATGTGGAAAGGCAATGACCAATCTGGTGGTTGCAAAATTGGTGCCATAGACTCCATCTTCTTCAAGAGTTGAAATGCTTTTTCTTGAGCATCCACCCATACGAATGGAACATCCTCTTTTGTCAAATGTGTAAGTGGTAAAGAGATATTAGCCAAATATCATAAGTATCTGGAGTGCCACTTAATCTGACCCACAAACCGCATTATTTCCTTCACATTTGTAGGTGCCTTTGCCGTCCTAATAGCTTCAATCTTCTTAACATCTATGGCCATACCTTGTTCAGAAATGACATGTCCCAATAAAATACCACTTCTGACTGCAATTACACTTTTAAACGGATTTAACACCATTCTAAACTGTCGACATCTGTCAAAACATAATTTCAAATGCTGCAAATGCTGAACCTTCTTACCAAAGATCGAGAAATCATCCACAAACACCTGCATAAACTCTTGTAGGTAAGGTTCGAACACTTTATGTGCCACATAATTAAATGATGGTGGTCCATTCTTCAACCCAAAACTCATAACTGTGAACATGTAAGCACCAAATTCTGTAATAAATGCCGTTTTATGCTGATCCTTTTCAGCCACACTAATTTGATTGTACCCTGAAAACCCATCCAAGAAATTGTACATTTCGTGTCCTGCTATTGCATCCAATATGGCATCACAAAACGGCATAGGAAAAGGATCAGTAATTGTTGCCGCATTTAACTTTCTATAATCCACACAAATTTTGAGTTTCCTATTCTTTTTGGGGACTACAATAATAGGAGAAAGCCAAGTCACCTAATTAACAGGTTTAATAAATCCAACAACCAATAGTTTATCTTTTCTTCTTTCACTTGTTTAGCAAAATTTGGATTCATCCTATACGGCTGTTGCACAATCAGCACTGCATCCGTCTTCAAATTAATCCGATGTGCAAATCCGGATCTACTCTTTCAACAAACAAACAAGATCCTCCATAAACTGACCATCGACTGCTTTACTGATTCTCACCATCTTAGGTTCAATTTCGGTCCCTAAATTGACTTCCTGAAGCTCTTCCTCCTTTATCCTTGCCAAACCTGCATACTTCTGGTCATATATCCATTCAACCAGACTTATTACTTCTTTTTCCTGTTGTTCTAGCTTCTGCTGCACTGGAGTTGTCATACTTTTCTCAAACATCCTTTGTATTTGTACTCCTTCAACTTGTTCACCCAGAACTGGCCCATCTACTTTCTGCACAATCGGATCATCCTTACTCAATACTCCTGCGACATCAACCTACAATACCGGTACTATCGTTGGATTTGCTTGCAAAAATTTTTCCTCTTCATCATCTTCTAACTCATCCGCCAAATTAATAGTCTGATCCATAAGTGGCTTATCCTGCACCGACATATTCCTTCTTCCTCGCATAGGGATTGTCACCTGCTTTTTCCCTTTTATGATCATTACCACATTCAGACCCTAATCTTGCTTGACTTTAGCAACCTTGAACCAAGGTCTTCCTAACAACATTTCATATGGATAAGCTGACTCAGACATCCTAATGACCACAAAATTAACCATAAATGACATTCCAGAAATAATGATCTGTTGCTGCTTCAGAATGCCAACAGGCTGAACTCAAGTTTGATCCGCCATCTTCACTTGAAACGGTGCTAGCGCCAATGCCCTTTCTCCCATTTCTTTAAAAATATGCTCAGGTAATATATTCATCCCTGAGCCCCCATCAAGCAACACTTCATCAAATCCTCTTTGCCCATACTGTACCTGAATTACTGGCACGATAAAATCTACATTTGTTGGATCAATATTATTGGCTAATGTTGAGGGTACCGACCTAAGTGTTGGCTCAGAACGCTGACCAATCAGCTTCTTCAATAATTTCTCCCGAAAGGCTAGTACAAGGATAATAATTGGTCTAAAGACAACTGTAATGGTGAGTTAATGATTACCTCAAACCAGTCTTTATCAGCATCTTACTTGATTGGATTCTTATTTTCGGTTGTTATTAGCGGCACCATGCCTGCATCCTGCTCTTCCTCGGCCGGATCTATAAATTTCACTTGTTGATGCTGCTCTTGTTGAACCTTTTTTTGCACTTTGTCCCTAACTTGTCGTTGTTCTTGCCAATTAATAGGACCTTTGTTCTTGGACCTTGTGACCGCCAACACTTCCACTTCTTTTCCTTTCCCACACTGCTTACAATCACAGCACCACTGAGAGTCATGCTTTGCATTTACCATTTTCGATGTACTAGGAGCTATCTCCTTTCGACACTCCGGTTGTGGTAACTCAATAACTATAGCATTGGCTTGAGCAGCCTATTGTCCCTGTTGTGGTTGTTGTCCCTGTTGATTAGGTTGATTATACCCAATTACTGGTATGCCCCTTTCTTCTCTATGTTTTACCCATAATGGACAATTGTGTCCTATCCAATGATCAGGCGCTGAACAATATCCATAAGGCATCACTCTTTGTGGTTGCCCTTGCTGATGACCTTACTGATTATGTCCTTGCTGATTCCCATGATCTCCCCATAGACGTCTTGCTTGCTACTGTCGCTGAAAATTGCCTCTCCCTTGCACAGGCATAGCCTGATTGGCTGCCACATCAGTATTATTCCTATTCTCTTTCCATGAACTTTGCCCTCTATTCTTGGGGTTGTACCAACATTGGTTTGTTGTATGTCTGTCTTTATCACAAATATCACAAAATCTCCTTTCTTTTGGAGCTACAATGGAATATCCATGTCTTTTTAACTTACTAATCCATGATTCCTCTTTACTTTGCTTAGCCTTATGCTTGCGATGCTTGCTCCCTACTACTTCTTCATCTTGGATATCAGAGTCAGAATCAGTTGAACCTTTGTCTGACTCCAATTCTGAATCAGAGTCAGCCTCTGAACTAGAATCAAAATGTCTATTTTTAGCCTGTCCAAATCTTCTTTCCACGCGTGCAGATGCTAACACTAATACATCAAATCCATTTGCAATATCCACACTTGCCACTGCATGTCTAATGGTACTTCATAATCCTTTTAGAAAATAACCTGCCAACATCTCGTCAGTAGTTCTTTCATTACCTTGCAATCGTTCCGTTAAGGTTCTGAATTTCTGAGCATAATCTTCCACTAACATGGTTTTTTGCCTAATAGCTCTCAATTTCCGTAACACATCGGAATGAGTCTTCTCTTTTCTAAATCGTTTCAAAAATTCTATTTTTAATGCATCATATGTAGCAAAATGAGCAATACCATATTGACTGAACCAGCTCATTGCTCGTCCTTCCAACGTGGCAGCAAATTGTTGAAGTTTAATGTCATCACCATATATAGCTAGGTATCCATTAGCTGTCCATTTTATCTCAAATTGAGCCACATGGAAATTAGCAACTTCTTTAGAGCCTCCTCTAAAATGAGCTGCTTTGACTTTGGGATTGGGAGGTGGTTGCACCATTGGTTGTGGTTGAGGTGTACGCTTAGTTCTTTGACCGGTCGCCCCTGCAAGTGGGTCGAACTGGAGTCGTCTTCTTACTCCTATAGTTGCTTCTGTTAGGAATAGCGCTCCAAGTATACCGCCCACTAACCTTACCTTTGCTGCACCTGTTTCTCCCTGTTCCTCTTCTATTTCCAGATTAGCTTCCTCCTCGGCTTTGTACCAATCGTAGAATTTTGAGGATGACTCCACGTTAGCTGCCTTTGTCTGTGCTCTTGTAAAATACACTTTACCAAATCATTTCCTTCTTTCCTTCATGCATTTCTTGCTTCATTAGAAGCACAGTAGGATCGCCAAATGTGTTAAGGCTCGCATTCAACACATCTCTACTTGTTTCTGAAGAATCAAACTTTAGCACTGATCTACTTCACACAAAGAATACGCTTCCAACAGATTTCAGATTTAGCACTGTGTATAGTTCTTCTACATCAGGTATTACATGATGGAAAAGTTCATTAAAACTTCTGACTATAGAAAATACATTACAAAATAGATAAATATGCCTCTAAAATCAAGATTTGTTCATTTCTGTTTCACCATTATCTTGCACCATTAGAAGAATGGAGTCTCTTTCTCTTTTGGCGTTGTTCTCTCTGAGGACGTTTCTTTCTTTTTTCTTCTTGGAAAGATTTCTTCTTGCATCATCTGGTTTCTTTCGCTCTCCCTCTTGGAGACGCTTTTTCCCCTTCCTAACCCCCTTCTCGTGAACAAAATACAACTACTCTCTTTATTGCGACATCAGCGCCTAACAAAAAATAACTGTCTGTTAAAATCCGAGCAAGAAAATACAAATTCACCAAATTTTCGACTCAGCAACATCTGATTGAGTAATATCTGAGTTAGTAGACTTTCAAAATTTAGATTAACTATTTATCCTCAAGATTCTTCTATCCTCACCATTAATATGATGACAACTTTATAGGTTGTTCAGTATACTCATATCGCATTGAAAAATATTGTTCCCACTTCAATGGATGTTTCACTAGCTTTTTTTGAAGCATCATCATTAAGATTTTATTCATATCATTGGCTAAACCATTGTCTCAAGGCTAATATGGAGAACTAATTTATGTTGTATACGATAGTAATACGTTTTAATAACTAGTTCATAAAGTGCATATCGGTATATTTTAGTAATGATGTGTATGAACAATTAGGAATCTTAGGGAATTTTTTCCCTCTTTAGGAGGTTTCTTCCCTCAATTTGTATATGCACCTATAAGCCTAATGGGTCACTCATCTTTTGTACATTCACTTGGTAATACATTCAATATTGTGTTGTGCTCCAAGCTTCTTCTTCTTCCTTATGGTTTTTGTGTGCTATTGTAGACCTCAAACTCCAATAACTTGTATCGGGACAAGTCACTCATTCATCTAGGGTTTTGTTTATACCCCTCCGATCATAGTCTTATAATCACATGAAAATCGGTGAGCATACTCGAGGCAATTAGGAGTTCAAAACAAGTTCTCTTTGTGGTGTCAAAATTCTTATTTGAGCTTGTTTTAGCATTCAAATGCACTATCATAGTGACCATGAAGGCAATTTTGTCCTTTTGTGCCAAACATATATACAAGTTTTAGTTTGCTAGTACAAGTGCCTCAAAGTTATGCTATATTTTTAGCACACCTGGATAGGTGTTTGTGTTCAACGTTCTGAGATACAGTCAATTTTCTACATCAAGGTATTTAGTCACTAGCCATGGCTGAAAGCAATTATGTATTCAGTATGTAGGCTCTTGAGGATAACTTGTATGGTACTAGTTACCCATTATGGGTAACTAGTACCATAACTTGATAGTGTTGAAGATGATGATCTTTAATCACTACAACAAGTGACCCTCTATAGCAACAATTGATGTGACAAAATTTCATTGCTTCATGATTCTTCATAAATCGCATAGAGTGTCAAGCATGCACCATCTATTGAACGATGCTACCATGGGTGCTCAGTTCAAGGCTTTTAATGAAGGTCATTAGAGCATCGCATATGCAATGGCATCGCATATGTGATGCTCCAATGGCCATCACATATGTGATAGTATGTGAGAGCCTCATATGCAATGCTTGAAAGTATTGCATATACGATGCTTTTTAGAGTCTCATATGTGAGGATGGATTTGAGCACTTGAAGAATATGAAATGGTGCTGCAAAATCTTTGCACTACACAACCCAAATGAACTCTAGAGATATGTGGTGGGCCCTTTTAGCTTGCCAAAGGATGTATTAGACACCCTATGTACCTTGGAAGGTCAATCTCAAAAAGATGAATCAAAACAGATATGTTGGAGTTGATCCAAGAACAAAAAACTTGTTATTTTTGTTCTTATACCTGTTCAGTGTTTTGAACCATTCTCTGGGCACAGTAGAAATTGGCTTAAATCCTTTTAGGGAACTATAATTAACTTATCAAGCTAACAATAATGAGTGATTTCATCAAAAATGATGGACTACATGTAGAGAAAATTATTTAGCAAATCATATCTCCATCCTGACATTCACGGGCTACTATAGTCATCAGACCAGTGGGCAAAGATGTACTAATATCTGACGATTCCGAGAAGCAATGCTGATGAAACTTTATAGGATTCTAGTAGGCATTATGTTGTTGATTCTATCATGCTTTAAATCATGGCAAATGATCAACTATACACTGAGAATAAGCTCTGAGAAGATCATTGTTCTGATGGAGTTATAACAGAGAAGTAAAATGACAATATAATGATCATATATGTATTAAACATGTACAAATACAATGTCACTGCCAATCACGGATTGCTCAATGTGTGAGAGGTGAAGGATCTATGAGGTGACCTCTCATTTCACAATGAAATTACTACAAAATTATCTCTCTACCTCGAGACACACGTGGGTCTTCTTGATCCTCTTCTTATGGTTGAACTTGGAGCCAAAGTTTGAATTCAAATTCAAACTTCTATCTAAAAAGGTGAATGCTAACATATAGGATAGATTCTCTCATTGCTCAACAACCAAGTGATACGTGATTTAGAGCTTCCTAACTCCTCCTCGGTGTAATCCACTTTTACAAGGATAAATGTGAAGTACTTTTAGAAGAGGTTGATCATATGAGGCCTTTCATGGGTTATGCCAATAAGTTAAGCATAAGTGAGTTGATCAAGCATGTGGGCTTGGGTATAACTGCAGCAATAGCTCCCTCTCAAGCCTAACATGCTTGTTCTTCATTGCTCCTTGATTTCCTGCAAACCAATCATCAATTTGAACCTGCTCATCTTTGTTCCATCCAATGCCTTGGTTAAAATGCATGCACATTGTTGATGGGTTGACACATAAGATAGCTGAATTTCCTTGCTCACAATCTTCTCTCTTACATAGTGGTAGTGTACTTCAATATGTTTAGTCCTTGCATGAAAAATTGGATTGGCAACCAAGTGAATGGAACTCATGTTGTCACCAAAAATACTTGGAGTTCCAATCTCCAATCCAAGATTTGTAAATAGTGTCTTCATCCACATTGCTTCTTGAGAGGCTATGGCAAGACCTCTGTATTCAGCTTCAGTAGATGAGAGAGCAACAATGGGTTGCTTCTTGGATGACCATGAGACAAGTTTCTATCCTACAAAGGTAAGATATCATGAGGTGCTCCTTCTGTCTTCCTCGGATCCAACCCAATCTGCATCAGAGAACAACTTTAAACTTAAATTAGATACATAAGGGTAGTGTAACCCTTCATTCATGGTCCCTTTGAGATATCTAAGTACCCTCTTGGAAGCTTCCATGTGAGGTTTCCTGGGTGTGTGCATAAATTGACTTAGCACACTCACACTATAACACATATCTGCTCTTGTCAATGTGTCATGTTCAAACTACCCACAAGACTTTGATAACCTGTGATATCTTCTATAAGTTCACCTTCATGTGAGCTCAATTTATGATTAACCTCCATTGCAGTACCTGCAATCCTGCAATCTTGCATCTTGTATACACACAAATAGATGACTTCAGAATTATTCTTTTTGATGAAGAGTGATGGATCTGCCTTGCTAGGTTGAAATCCTTTGTCCTGCAAGATAGAAACAAGCATGTGATTCCAAGCCCTTGGGGCTTGTTTGAGTCCATATAGAGCTTTATTAAGTTTACACACATAACCATGATGTATTTGATTCTCAAAACTAGGTGGCTATGCCATATCCATCTCTTCTATTATCCATCCATTAAGAAATGCATTTTTTACATATAATTGAAGTATATTCCAATTCTTGGAAGAAGCAATGCTAAGCAAGACTCTAATTGTGGGCATCTTTGCCACAAGAGAGAAAGTCTCCTCATAATCAATTCCCTGAGTTTGTGCAAAGCCTTTTGCCACAAGCCTTGCCTTATACCTGTTAATGGATCCATCTGAGTTCTTCTTCAATTTGTACATCCATCTTGAGCCTATCACTTTCATTGATGGAGACTTGGGAACTAATTCCCAAGTGTTATTTTCCTCAAGAGCTTCAATTTCTTCTTCCATTGCATGCCTCCATTCTGATTTCTTTTTTGCTTCCTCAAATGTCGAGGGTTCCTCTTGATTTATGTCCTTTTCTAGATAAATTGAATGTTTAGTAACTAGAGAAGTATCAAACCCATACCTCTCTGGTTTTCTTTTCTCCCTCATGGACCTCCTTAGGCCATGATGTGATTATTTTGCCTCTTGTCCAAGTTCGTGCATTTTATCTTTACCTTTAGACTTCCATATTTTGAGTTTTTCAATCTGCATTGCTTCATCATCTTCTGAGGTATCCTGCTCTTCAATTTTAGGAGGGTTGTCCTTGACAAGTTTTGGAAAATCTTCTTCAAGATCATAAGGTAAGTTGATCTTCCTGCATGAATCTTCATACCAAGACCTATTCTCATCAAACACTACATCTCTACTCACCAAGAATCCTTTTGTTGTTGGGTTATATAATATGTAGCCCTTTTGGTTGTTGTCATATCCAATGAATACACATCTTTCATATTTTGGATCCATCTTTCCTCTAACATGTGAAGGAACATGAGCATAAGCAATACATCCAAAAATCTTATAATGATCCAATCTTGGTTTTCTTCCATTCCAAGCCTCATATGGTGTCATGCCATCAAGTGATATTGAAGCTAACCTATTAATCAAATAAGTGGTTGTGGATACAACCTCAACCCATAAATAATTAGGTAAGTGCTTCTCATTTATCATAGACCTTGCAGCTTCAAAAATTGTCCTATTCCTACTCTCTACCACTCCATTTTGCTCAAGAGTGTACCTTGTAGTAATCTCTCTTTTGATTCCCCTCTCTTGAAGAAAAGAGTCAAATTCATGGGAGAAGTACTCTCCCCCTCCATCTGACCTTAGACTTTTTAATGTTTTACATGTTTGATTCTCCACAAGAGCTAAATATCTTTTGAAGCATGAAAAGATGTCATCCTTGTGTTTCATAAAGTATATTATAGTCCATCTATTGCAATCATCAATGAAGGAGACATAATACCTTGATCCAGATATTGAAGCATCCTTGCTACGTCCCCATACATCTGTATGAACCAAATCCAAGAGATCTCCATGCATATATCCTTTCTTCATGAATGGTAACCTATGAGACTTTCCAAATTGACATGCACTACACTTATAAATCATGCGTTGTTTTGAAAAATTAGGGAGTCCAAGTACACTTTGGTCCCTGCAAATTTGCTTTAATGATCTTTCACCAATACGTGCTAACCTTTTGTGCCATACTTCCAATTATGTGAGTGTTTGACTACCATAATTAAAGAGATCAATGTTCCTAGTGTCTTGCAATTCAAATGTGAATAATCTACCTGTCATTTCACCCTTTGCAATTCTCCTTGAATCCTTGACTTGGATCTTCAACAAATGCTCCTCCTTTTGTGAACCTAACTTGTAGATCTTTCTCCACAATATGTCCTACACTTATCAAGTTCTTTGTGATGGTAGGGACATAGAGTACCTTGCTAAGTAGGTTGATGTTTCCATCAGGTGCTTTTACATTTCCTATCTTCTCCACCAAATGCCTTGTATCATCACCTGTTTGCACTTCATGTTGTTCCTTGGATCTTCTAAATCTGATAGGAGGGCCACATTTCTTGCCACATGATTGGAACAACCTGAATCTATGTAGAAAACATGCTCATCAGATTTACATTGAGGTGTTGCCATATTCATTATTAGCAATGAGTCCTCTTGATTTGACTCTTCTATGTAGTTATTGAAGTCTCTTCTTCCTCTATTGCTTCCTTGATAGTTTTAATGGTTGTAATTGTTGTGGTAGCCATTGAAGTTGTTGGTCCTTCCTCTAGAGTAGCCATAACTTCCTCCATTGTAGCCTCTACCTCTTTCATTCCTGGAATTCCTAAAGAAATTTTCATTTGTATAACTAGTTAAGCCACAAATAGGACAAGGATTAGAGTCTTGGAGTCTCCCCCTACCTTGTCTTCCTCCTTTGCCTCTACCTCTACCATGTCTTTCTCTACCTGCATAGTTAGCTTGATGTGTACCTGCTTCATCATCCACTTTCTTTCCTCTTCCTTCCTTCTCTTTGGACTTCTTTTTATCAGTAATACAAAGCAAAAGATTGATTACCTTTGGAGCCTTCTCCATTCTTGATAAGCTTGACCTCTTGAGTAAGCAGTTATTTTATGAGTGTATTGAAATCTGGTACATGCATATCCATGTATAGATCCATAGTTGTGGTGAATGCTTCCCACTTGTCATCTGCCTTTAAGCCATTGATGACCTGCCTTACAATTTGCTCTTCTTCTATTACCTCTCCAATGCTTCCCAATTGATCTGCTATGTCCTTGAGCTTTGTGAAAAAATCAGTCACATTTTGTTTGGGAGATTTCTTGAGAGTTGTAAAGTCTAGCCATAGTTGATGTTTCTTGGCCTTTGTACTTGAAGAAAAGAAGGCTTCAAGTGCATTCCACAATTCCTGAGATGTTTTACAACTTCTAATGCGAGGCAACAAATAATATGAGATAGATTTGAGGAGATAAGACCTTGCAAGTGCATCCTTGGAGCACCATGTGCTCAATCTTTCTTGATCTGCTTGTGTAGGTTGACTTTTATTCCTGAAACTTGGCATTGTTGACGACATGATCGCTCCTACTTCATCTACCTTTGTATCCGCATGAGTGCATCTCCATTTTGTATCTAAGAGGCACTCCATTTCTAGTCTATTTCCATTTTATATTGTACTTCCTTTGTATTTGGGTACCTTGCCATGTGCTTCTACCAGTTGTATTCATTCTCCTTTCAGGAGACTTATCCCACATATGATGTACTTTTGAGATCCCCTCCCGAATCTATATAAGGAGGGCCTCTCCCCTCATTTGTACTTGGTTAGAAGCTTCAGGAGCCTACTCCATGCTCTTGGCAAGCTCATTTCTAATCCACATGAGTTTACCCATTTCATGGTCTACTCATTTTGTGTCTCACACATTCTTTGTTTTGTGAGAGTACTTTACTTTTCATTTTGCTTCCGCATGCGTACTCTCTACATGGTATCAGAGCGCTAGGTGGAGGTCTTGGTGGTGCGTTTGGTGGTGGTTTTGGTGGGGGTGGTGATTGAGTGTTGGTGGTCTTGCTTTCTCATCATTGAGAGAAGCCTTTGCCATCAGTTTTATACTCTTTGGGTCTCGTTTTGCCCATTTGCCCACCCTCCCACCCTTATCACTTATCCATTTTGTAATCATTTTACCCCATTTTCCCTCCCACCCACCCTCTTTTGTGACAAGCTTTGTTGGTTTGCTTCACCTTTCTGATTGGTTTCATGGAGTTGATGTAACATCTCTGCCTTGTTTATAAACATGTTATTTGAACTCCCTTCACTTTGGAATGGTTATTTGAACATGCTCTTTGCGGGTTTCACATTTTGTTATATGCAAACACATGTTATTTGAACTCCCTTCACTTTGGAATGGTTATAATGATTTGGTTTCACTATTGTTCATGCAACTCTACTCTGTAATACACACAACAATAGTTCATTCTTGTTGAGCCCGATATTGGTGGCAGTAGAAGTGAAGTGTTGTTACATAAATATTGCACGAAAAACTCCTCGTGTTCAGCTCATCTATGACTGTCCTCCACCTCTGTATGCCGCCAAATAGATTGATTTCAGCCAAGCTCGCTCTTCTCCCGTGATTTCCAAGCATTGCACTTCTCGGATTGCTCTTAAACATTGTGTTTCTATTGTGCTTCTGAGCTCGAAGTTCTTTATGGAATCTTGCTCAACTCACCGCCACCTTCAAGCATGACAATCTCCATCACTGCAAAAAAAAGAGAATGTGTCAACGTCAAAGAAAGGCCCTTGGACAGTCGAGGAGCACCACGCATTGTTGCTAGCAAACGACAATGATTACATCTCTTATTGCTCGCGCCACTGTGCAATAGCTCTCTGTGTGAGAGAGAGAGAGAGAGCGATCCAAAGAGCGAGATAGAGAGCACTTTACTCTATCCCTTGATAGCCTGGACCTCCTGCTAGGCACAATCCTATCAGAGCGAGTATCATGATAATGCGAGTGCAGAGATCATGCAAATCACTCCACCGTGGGCGTGCTCCCTGGGAACTGTAATGGGCTTTCCAAAACAACTGCTGACACACTCAAAGAGTGCTCAATTGGGCAAGAAGGACTCTTAGAGGTTTTGTTCATAGGGCACAAACAGAGACCCTCTGATAGTCTCTTCTCACACCGGTTTCCTGAGAATGCAGCTAACAAAATGCGCACAAATCTTCATTGGCTCGCTCATCGAGCATCTCTTATGTCTAGCCTGACTCACAGCTATGCAAATTGACTCCACAACAGCAGAGCAACGGAGCACAACCAATCCAGCGATGTCCACGCTGTCAAGTTTGGTGTTGTTCTGGGCCTTGGATATCATGGCGTTGAAGAAGTAATTGGCGTGCTTCCAATTATGCACAATAGCAGGAAACTGTCCTCTGCGCCTTGTCAGAAGAAGCACCAAACCATTCACATCCACCGCTAGTGACAAACGCTCAGTGTCAGTTCCAGGTGGCATAGTGGTCGCTAACCTCATATTATGGATATTTTCCTTTGTGGAGCATATCCACTTTACATCACATCTGGGCTTATCTCTCGTGGCTATGCGTTTCACTCGTTTGAAGTCCATACATATTGGAAGGTTCCTTATTTTTGGCTCTCTTCACACCTAATTACGAGGATCCTTATTTGATCACACATTTATTATCAACTTTGTAACTCTCCAAAATGTGTACCTCACGTTTGATCAATCACTTGGCACTCATACTTTACTTCACCCTTTGACATCTTCTCTTCCATATAATCCTCCTCTCAACTCCTCATTGTATTCTACAACCAAAACCTTGTGACTAAGGGATCATTTTGTCTTCTCCAAGGGTAACAACCCTAGACTTTTGCACATTTTGGCACTAAGTGCCCTCTCTTGTAAACTCAAGCAATAAAAGAAAAAGTATTGTGTGTGTATGATTGTGGGATTGGAGGCTAGTCTAAGCCAACCCACAAGTTCTCTTTGCGCATCAAATCTCCCCACTCCACGGTATCTCTCTTTGCAAAAGTGAAGGGCTACTCTAAGCCCCACCCCCCCTCCCCAAGGAGTTTTTCAATCTGGTATCGAGTCGTTCATTTCAAGCTTTGCAAATTATTTTGTTGTAGCATTTTTGGCAAAAGATTTTGGTAGTGTTTCTAAAACACTTTATCTTCAAAAGCTTGGGTGTTTGGCAAAGATTTTGGTAGTGTTTCTAAACACTTTATCTTCAAAAATTGTAATGACCAAAAGTGAAGGTAGCTCATCATCTATGGCTAACTTCTTACGATCTTTCACCCCTATGTTTATGCCTAAGGATGAATGCCTCAATGGACAAAATTACAATCTATGGAAAGATATCATGCCCGCCTATCTCTATACGAATCTTCTTCATGAGGTAGTAGATGGGTCAGACCCCGAACCCAATAGGGATACCAACTTAGACAATTGGCATGTGTGCAATGTCAAGGACAAAAGAGCTTTAGGTCAGTTGTTACTTGCCTACGACAAACTAACGAAAGGACATATCACGGCCTGCAAGACGTCCAAGGATGCTTGGGATATGTTAGCCGCTTTGTATGAAGACAAGACCCCTTCGAAGATATATGCATTAGAGGCCGAGTTTCATAATTGGACCATTAGGCCACACGACACAATTACCAAGGTCATAGCCCAATTTGAGGACCACCAGCATAAATTAGCACTATGTGGTAGGCAGATCTCTAGTGAAGACATGGCCATTAGGCTTCTTAACAAGTTACCTAAGTCATACGAGACATTTGTCATAACTTTGTATAATCACGGCCAAGTCTTATCTTGGGAAGAGGTTCGTCGACTATTGCTCCTTCACGACTCACGAGCCAAATCGACTTCCTCACAAGAGTCAGCCATGAAGGCCAAAGGGCCATTCAATAACGGCAAAACCATAAGTCCTCATGCTAGCAATGCATCTAAGCAAGGATCGCGTAATCCCTCGAAGAAGTTCACCTATAATTTTTGTGGAAAATCAGGACACTTAGAAAATTTTTGCTATAAAAAGAAACAATCATCAAAGGCTTCTACGTATAGGCAAGCATCCAAAGGATCCCAACATAGATCCCACTGCTCGAGTGAGGAACTTTTCATCTCCACCGAAGCCAATGCACTAGTTACTTCTAGCTCCCCACATGAGTGGATCTTTGATAGCGGAGCTACCTCCCATATGTGCAAAGACAAGGACTCCTTTCAAGAACTCGAAGAACATATGGGAGAAGTCTATCTTGGCAACAACAAAAGTTTACCCATCGAAGGAAAAGGGAAAGTTCAAATTTCCAACCATCAGGGGGAATGCAAGTCTTTGTCCAATGTTCTTTTTGTACCAAATTTATGTATGAATCTACTTTCCGTCAAGGCCATTACAGATCAGGACAAACAAGTATGGTTTGATAACACCTCAGTTAAGGTAGTTGATCCCCATACAAAGGATGTCATTGCTCAAGGTATTGAAGAAAAGGGCCTCTACAAGCTATCTTGCTTTGTATCCAAAGAATCCAACTCAAGTTTGTGGCACCAAAGATTTGGCCACACTTCTTACTTATCAAAAATCTCTTATTCCCAACTTGGGAAGGGATTGCCCAAGATAGGGCAACTTACTAATGTCTGCCAAGCTTGCACCCAAGGCAAGCAACACAGGGCCCCGGTTCCCAAGGAAGCTTCAACACGAGCGAGGAACCCACTAGCCCTTATCCACATGGACTTACGTGGACCTATGAACACCCCATCCCTGAGTGGATCCCTCTACTTTTATCTTCTAGTAGATGACCACTCTCACTTAATTTGGGTATACTTTTTGAAGTCAAAGGCAGACACATTCTCTAAGTTTCAAACTTGGATCAAGGAAGTTGAGAATGAAGCTTCAACTAAAGTCAAAACCATCAGATCAGATGGAGGTGGCGAGTTTATCAATCATGATTTTGATAACTTTCTCACCCAGAAAGGGATCAAAAGATAAGTCACTCAGCCTCATACTCCATCACAGAATGGAGTAGCTGAAAGAAAGATACGCAGTGTGATGGAAATGGCACGAACAATGCTTCATCACAAGGATCTACCCTAGAAGTTCTGGGCAGAAGCCGTGCATATTGCCGTTCACATTCTTAATCGAGGATTTACAAGGCCATTACACAACAAAACACCCTTCGAAGCCTACTATGGAAGAAAACCAAATGTGAATTACTTTCGAGTCTTTGGTAGTGAAGCTTTTGTCCATGTACCAAAAGGAGATAGAAACAAGTTACAATCAAAGTCCAAGAAACACATATTCATAGGCTACAGTGACCAATCAAAGGCATACCGTCTATATGATATGGAAAACCACTCCATCACCATTTTGAAGGATGTGATCTTCAATGAAGCTTCCTCACACTCAAGAAAAGATTCAAGTACAAGTCATAGTCCACCTATCTACACTTTAGAGGGGGACTCAGTATTTCCAAGCACCAACTCAGAAGCAAGTACTTCACAACAACCACGCTGATCTCAAAGGCTTCTTGATAAGCGCCAATGCGAATAAAGTCATTATGTTAATTAGCTCTAATGCACCAAATTCAACAAATTCTAGATCCATCCAACTACAAAGAAGCTCAAGGCCAAACACGGTGGGAAACAGCTATGAAAGAGGAACTCGATGCAATAGCAAAGAACAAGACTTGGACATTAGTTCCCAAACCAACCAACCATCAAGTCATAGGATTCAAGTGGATATACAAATTCAAATACAAGTCTGATGGAACTCTAGATAAATATGAGGCAAGATTAGTCGCTAAAGGATACAAGCAAAAACATGACATTGACTATGAAGAAACCTTTGCTCCTACTACAAGATTCACAACCATAAGAATCATCTTAGCACTAAGTGCTCACTTTAAGTGGCCAATTTACCAGCTAGATGTCAAAAGTGCATTCCTCAATGGAGATCTTCAAGAAGAAGTATATGTTGAACAACCTAAAGGCTTCAAGATCAAAGGCAAAGAAGATCAAGTCTACAAGCTTCACAAAGCACTTTACGGACTCAAGCAAGCTCCCAGGGTCTAGTATGAAAAGATTCACAAGTTCTTTAAAGACAAGGGATTTCACAGAAGCAATGCTGATGCTAATCTCTATATCTACCAAAAGGAGTCTTTAGTAGCCATCATCATTCTCTATGTAGATGACTTGACCTTGACAGGCTCAGATGAAGAACGCATCCAGTTCATCATCACACAACTTCATCTTGAGTACTCTATGACAGATCTTGGATTACTACACTACTTCTTAGGTATGGAAGTTTGGCAAACAAAAGAAGGTATATTCCTATCACAGAAGAAATACTGCTCTGATCTACTTTCCAGATATAACATTGACCAGTGTCCCTTAGTTTTTACACCACTTGATCCCAACATCACGCTTACACTGTAGGACTCATCATCCCTTATGGATGTGCATACCTATCGACAGCTTGTTGGCTCATTACTCTACTTGCCAACACTAGACCAGATATTGCTTATGCAGTTGGTATACTCAGTTCGTTTGCACATCAGCCTCATCAGACTCATTGGGATGCTGCTCAGAGACTACTTTGATACCTTGCCCTCACCCGACATCATGGTCTTTGGTATAGAGGGGGCATCGAGCTCGCCGGATATCCAGATTCAGATTGGGTTGGTGATCCTAATTCTCGACGGTCTACTTCTGGGTATATATTCTTGCTTGGCTCAAGACCTATCTCTTGGGCAAGTAAGAAGCAGCCTACAATTGCACTATCATCTACCGAGGCCGAGTACCGAGCATCCAGCTTTGCAGCATGTGAAGCCATCTAGCTTCGATGTTTATTATCTGACATTGGTGTTTTGTAGGATACTCTGACATGTCTTCGCACGGACAGCCAGTCAGCCTTGGCCATCGCCAAGAATCCAATGTTCCATGCTCGGACGAAGCACATCGAGATCTAGTACCACTTCATCCGCGAGAAGCTCATATCTCAAGAGATTACTCTGGAGCAATGTACCTCTCAGGAGAACCTGGCAGACATGTTCACGAAGGCTCTACCTCCAGTACCACTTCAGCACTTGGTGGACCTCTGCAGCATTCAGCCGCTCCAAAATGGAGCTGCAAAGGGGGTGTTGACGACATGATCGCTCCTACTTCATCTACCTTTGTATCCGCATGAGTGCATCTCCATTTTGTATCCAGGAGGCACTCCATTTCTAGTCTATTTCCATTTTATATTGTACTTCCTTTGTATTTGGGTACCTTGCCATGTGCTTCTACCAGTTGTATTCATTCTCCTTTCAGGAGACTTATCCCACATATGATGTACTTTTGAGAGCCCCTCCCAAATCTATATAAGGAGGGCCTCTCCCCTCATTTGTAATTGGTTAGAAGCTTGAGGAGCCTACTCCATGCCCTTGGCAAGCTCATTTCTAATCCACATGAGTTTACCCATTTTATGGTCTACTCATTTTGTGTCTCACACATTCTTTGTTTTGTGAGATTACTTTACTTTTCAATTTGCTTCTGCATGCGTACTCTCTACAGGCATTTCATCTCTAGCTATATACCCATATAGATTCCTGCCTTGAAGATAAGCTTTCATCCTTAAAGGCCAGGCTGAGTAGTTACCTCTATCCAATTTATCAATTGATGAAGGAAATCCATCTGCCATGTTGTCAAACCTTGCTCTCATACCACTGTGAGGATGGATTCGAGCACTTGAAGAAGATGAAGTGGTGCTGCAAAATCTTTGCACTACACCAGCCAAATGAACTCTAGAGATATGTGGTGGGCCCTTTTAGCTTTCCAAAGGATGTACTAGAAAATCAATCTCAAAAAGATGAATCAAAATAGATATGTTGGAGTTGATCCAAGAACAAAAAACTTGCTAACTTTGTTCTTATACCTTTTCAGTGTTTTGAACAATTCTTTGAGCACAGCAGCAATTGTTTTAAATCCTTTTGGGGAACTCTAAAATTAATTATCAAGCTAACAATCATGAGTGATTTCATAAAAAATGATGGACTCCATGCAAAGAAAAGTATTTAGCAAATCATATCTCTATCCCGACATTCACGGGCTACTACAGTCATCACATTAGTGAGAAAAGATGTGCTAATATCTGACGATCCCCAGAAGCAATGCTAATGAAACTTTGTAGGATTCTAGTAGATAGTATGTTGATTCTATCATGGTTTAAATCATGGCAAATGATCAACTACACACTGAGAACAAGCTCTGAGAAGATCACTGTTCTAATGGCGTTATAAGAGAGAAGTAAAATGACAACATAATGATCATATATGTATTAAACATGTACAAATAAAATGTCATTGGCAATCAAGGATTGCTCAATGTGTGAGAGATGAAGGATCTATGAGGTGTGCTCTCACTTCACAATGAAAGTACTACAAAATGATCTCTCTAGCTCGAGATACATGCGGGTCTTCTTGATCCTCTTCTTATAGTTGAACTTGGAGCCAAAGTTTGAATTCAAATTCAAACTTCTACCTAAAAAGGTGAATGCTAACATATAGGATAGATTCTCTCGTTGCTCAACAACCTATTGATACATGATTTAGAGCTTCCTAACTCCTTGTGGGTGTAATCTACTTTCACAAGGATAAATGTTACAAGAGGTTGATCATATGAGGCCTTTCATGGGTTATGCCAATAAGTTAAGCATAAGTGAGTTGATCAAGCATGTGGGCTTGGGTATAATTGCACCAACATCATACGCCATGCTCCAGACAATCCCATATGTGATGCTCATAAGTGTCGCATATACGATGCCTCTCCAAGCTCGCTTATAGGATATCTTCTAACATCTCATACACAATGGTTCCAAGACTCACATATACAATTATGTACATCGCTTATATGATGCTTTTCAAACAACCCTAGAGCTCAAAAAACAAGCTTTGGATGAGAAAGTTATGTCAATTCAGGTTCTTGGGGGTCAAACAGATAAACAGAACCTCTCATGATATTAATGTACTTGTTTAAGGCAGCCAAGGTTGTGTGAAATTGTCACGATTGTCTAAGAGAATTGCAATTTATGAGAAAATCGTGATGTTGTGACAACTAGAGAATCACGACTTTGTGAAATCACACAATCACGATGCTGTGAGATAATCGTGATGTTGTGACAACTAGAGATTTGCAATTTTGTGAAAGAGACAATCACAATGCTATGAGATAATCATGATGTTGTGACAACTAGAGGATTGCGATTGTGTGAAAGTTAGACAATCGCGATGATGTGAGACAATCATGATGTTATGAGACAATCACAATTTTGTGAATTATTTTAGGCAAGAACTTCCAATACTAAGGCGATCATGATGCTCTAAAAAATTTTGAATCTTTGACAAAGTCGTGATTTTTTCCACAAAATCACGATTTTCTTAGATTTTTGGCAAGAACTTCGAAATCGAGCATCGAGGGCATGTGTCATGTTGACGGTGGTGGCAAGCTTTGTACATGCAGATGATCATGAAAATCATAGAGACTTGCACAAACAATCTCTCTCTCTCTCTCTCTCTCTCTCTCTCTCTCTCTCTCTCTCTCTCTCTCTCTCTCTCTCTCTCTCTCTCTCTCTCTCTCTCTCTCTCTCTCTCTCTCTCTCTCTCTCTCTCTCTCTCTCTCTCTCTCTCTCTCTCTCTCTCTCCCTCTCTCCCTCTCTCCCTCCCTCCCTCCCTCCCTCCCTCCCTCCCTCCCTCCCTCCCTCCCTCCCTCCCTCCCTCCCTCCCTCCCTCCCTCCCTCCCTCGCTCCCTCCCTCGCTCCCTCCCTCGCTCCCTCCCTCTCTCTCTCTCTCTCTCTCTCTCTCTCTCTCTCTCTCTCTCTCTCTCTCTCTCTCTCTCTCTCTCTCTCTCTCTCTCTCTCTCTCTCTCTCTCTCTCTCTCTCTCTCTCTCTCTCTCTCTCTCTCTCTCTCTCTCTCTCTCTCTCTCTCTCTCTCTCCTCCTCTCCTCCCTCCCTCCCTCCCTCCCTCCCTCCCTCCCTCCCTCCCTCCCTCCCTCCCTCCCTCCCTCCCTCCCTCCCTCCCTCCCTCCCTCCCTCCCTCCCTCCCTCCCTCCCTCCCTCCCTCCCTCCCTCCCTCCCTCCCTCCCTCCCTCCCTCCCTCCCTCCCTCCCTCCCTCCCTCCCTCCCTCCCTCCCTCCCTCCCTCCCTCCCTCCCTCCCTCCCTCCCTCCCTCCCTCCCTCCCTCCCTCCCTCCCTCCCTCTAGGGTCATCAGGGCAATGTTTTCCCTCTTTAGGAGTTTTTTCTCCCCCCCTTGTGTATATGCCTATTGCCCTAATGGGCTACTTATCTTTGTACATTCTCTTGGTAATACATTCATTATTATGTGTTGTGCTCCAAGCTTCTTCTTCTTCTTTATGTTGTTCACATGCTTCCATAGACCTCAAACTCCAAAAATTGGTATCAAAGCAGGTTGCCACTTCATCTAGGGTCTCGTCCACACCCCTCCGGTCACAATTTCAGAATCGCATGAAATTTGGTGAGCATACTCAGGGTGATTAGGAGAAATCATGATCTCAGCTTGTTTCGGCCTCCGAATGCACTATCATAGTTCTTGTGCAAGCAATTTCGTCTTTTTGTGCCAAAGACATATACAGGCTTCTGTTCGCCAGTATGAACATCTAAAAGTCTGATACATGTTTAGTAGAACTCAACAAGATATTTCTATTCAACTTTTTGAGATACAGGCCTTTTTCTACATCAGGGTATTTTAGTCAGTGGCCATGGCTAAAAGTAGTGATGTATTCCGTATGTTGGTTGTTGAGGATAAGCTGGATGGTAACAATTATCGATTATGGGCTTATATGGTGTGTCATATATTGGTTGTAAAAGGACTATGAAATATTGTGCAGGGTGTTGAAAAATGTATATTACACTTGCAAACACACTTGCTCAAGGTGATGCAGACGACGTTGAAGATGGTGATATTCCTCAGATTCTTGTTGTGGTGCTTGCTTCACCTACTATAGAATGAATCTTTTGGGATGGTAGAGATGATCAGGCACATGCATTGATAACTTTATCTATCAAACATGCCATTATTCCTCACATTCACTCTTACAGAATAGGTAAGGATGCTTGGGATATGCTTAGCACGTTACCAAACAAGGAATGAGGCTTGTGTTGATCACCTCCGAAAATAGTTGGAGAGTGAGCACATGAATGAAGGAGATTCCATGGAAAGGTTTCAGACAAAGATCAAAGATTTGAAAGAACAATTGATTTCTGTTGATGAAGTCTTGCCCGACAGTTCCCTTGTGCAGACTCTTCTGAATGGTTTTTCAATTCATATCAAAGTTTTGCTTTTACTTGATGAAAGGAAATCCAAATGCCTTAACATTTGAAGAGTTAGTCTCTATTCTATTGCACAAAGATTGGTCTAGCTAGAATAAGTCCATTATGTGTGTTGTAGATCAAGCTTTCTTGGCTAATCAGAAGGGAAAAGGTTAATGGAGCTCTTCTACTAGTAAGCAAAAATCTTCTAATTCTACACAATCAAAGAAGGATGACAGAGACGAGAAGAAAACAGAAAAGCAGAAATTATTTTGCAAATATTGTAAAGGAAATGATCATGTCATAAAGAGTTGTCCAAAATTGGTTGCTAAAGAGGCAAGGAAGAAAGAGGTTGGAATGGTTGTTGGAGAGACCTCTACACCCAAAATAGAGTTTGCTAATCTTGTGCAGAATGAAGAATGGGAATTCACCACTGTTTGCAATTATGATCCATTTTCTCATGAACAGTGTATGTCTGCACTAGACTCAAACGTTTGGTACTTTGATAGTGGGGCAACCAAACATATTACCTCGCAACACAGTTTCTTCACTTCACTCGAGCCTGTCCCTACATGGAATACTGTCACATGCACCAATAAATCCTTTTATCCTATCATGCGAGTTGGTAAGATCATTTTGACTACTGTTGATGGTAGTTCTTTTACATTTTTGGATGCTTTATTTGTCTCGGGGATCAAGAAGAATCCGTTATCAGTATCAGCTTTAGCCAACATTGGCTTGAATGTGAAATTTATTAATGATAGATGTACAGTTCATGATATGTCAAATGGGGATGTCATTATTGCTTCTGGCATTTTATGTCGTTTGCTGTATAAGCTCATAGAGTACGAAAAATCTATGAATGATTCAACATGTGCAACACACGATTCTCAGGCTTTGTCATATGCAAAACTTTTGCATGCACACTTTGGTCATCTAAATTTTGCTAGTTTGCTATGCCTACAGAAATCTGAAATGATGTCCTCTCTGCAAACTTGAGGCACCTGGTAAACATGTCTATGAAGGCTGTATTTTGGGCAAAATGCATTGTTCCTCATTCCCAAAAGATGGTTCAGTTTGAGCTACTCAAAAATTGTAGTCTTTTGGAAACTATCTTTACTTCGTGACTTTCATTGATGATTTTTCCAGGCATGCATGGATATATCCATTGAAAGAAAAGTCTCAAGTTTTTATGTGCTTCAAATAGTTTCTGGTTTTGGCTGAAAATTTTGTCAGCATGTAAAATGGGCACCCTCCGTTCTAATCGAGGGGGGAATATATGTCTTCTGATTTTAATGCATTTATGGATGAATGTGGGATAAAACATCCATGTACAATGTCGTATACACCTCAATAGATGGAGTTGTTGAATGGAAGAACAGGTCACTCATGGAGATAGCGAGGTGTATGGTCAAGATTCAAGCTTTACCACATAGTTTCTAGCTTGAGGTTGTTATGCGTGCAGCATATGTGTGCTTTGATCAAGTGATCTATTTATTCTTTGATTTTTGCTGTGTAATTATTGTTATAAGTGTAAGATTTTTGCTTGTTAGGCTTGGCTTCTAAGGACATGGGAATTTAGTAGGAACAAATGTCTGGGTCAACTCCCTTCAAGTCTTTATAGCTCCATGCCAAGATACCTCTATATTCTCTTCGTAATGAGATCAACTCTTGTTCTTCTTCTTCACTTAAATTGTGTCCTATGTACGTACCTCTTTCTTCACCATCTTCCATAGTCACTATAATTTTCTTGGTCTTCTCTTTATTATCATAGGGTTCTCCCACAAGTGCTTCTCTGTTAGGCATTTGTATCATGACTTTTTGATCTTCTATCTCATATTTCTTGAAGTTCTCTAGCACTTTGAATAGTGCTTCTTCTTCCATTGGCTTGGTAATAGGTTTCTTTCCTTTATTTTTCTTATTTGGATCGTCCCTTGTCATTGTCAAATTCTCTTCTTATATTGTTCATGTTCTTGGGTCCTAGCTTCTATTAGGTAAAGTTACTCTTGCTCAGAGGCACAGAAAGGTTCCATGAGGATGGATTCCTTGTCTTAATTGCTGACTTACACAAGAGCAGATGTGCTAGGATTGCATTCCTCTATAATTGAATTACACATGAGTGGTTCTATTGTAAAGATTGAGATGTCATAGCCATCTTCATTGCAATGTGGGATCCACTGCTCCTCATTGACAACTATGTCCATTGTGGCCAGAAGTTTTGCCCAACCATGGGTTTCAGGTTCTTCATCTAGGAACACCATAGGTGCATAGGTTTGGTCCTAAACTGATCTAAGGTTCTCACTAGCTCCTATGTCCCTAGCTTCTAACATTCTATTTTCTTCCAGTGCAACTTTACACATCCATAAGTGGATGTCTTCATGCATCGATGAGGAATCTGATCCTATGGAATGCACTGACTCTGTTTCATCTAATGTTCTATGGATTGGGTTCCATTGCAAGGGGGTATATCTCTATGAGATTAGTCCTTGAGATTGACTTTGGTTTTGACACCCAAGTGTTGTAAGTACAAGGAATTGGTTCCCCAATCTTGCATTATCTGCAATTGCCTCATGAAAGGTCTCCCTAAAATCATCCCATAGACGTGGTTTTTTCGAAGGACGCATATGGCAAATATATGTTCAAACTCTACACCACAAGTGGTAAGAGTATCCTGTTGGGGATGTAAGGCTCATGTGACCTTACCCCCATATTCATATATATACATCATATATAGAGCATTGCCTCAAGAGAGTTCATTATGTGGGTTTTGAGGCTCCCACGCATGTCCGCGCATCTCTCCTCTCTTCTCTATCGCTCCATCTCCTCCTTCCTCCTCTTCTTCTGCACACCAAAGACCTTCATTGGTATCAGAGCATGTTGAAGGCTGGTGTGCAATAAGCTTTAATGGAAGCTTAGGTCAGAAGGGGTAGAAGTGCAGGTCGGCATCTCTTGACAGCTGTTCAGTATTTTGGTCATAACTCGAGCTACGAAGCTAAGATTGATGCGTTTTAAAATTCTGTGTGTAGCTAACACACAGAGCTACAACTTCACAGAAGGGTGCAGAACCTGGTTCGGACTTCTGAAGTGCCGAAAATTCGAAAAGCGCAGAGAATTGTAGAAGGTGAATCTACATTGAATCGGTTTTTTTGTCATAACTTGAGTTCTACAACTCGGAATGCAATGATTCAACTTGCTGCTCGTAGCTTGGAAAGATAGCTACAACTTTGTAGAAGAACTCAGATTCAGATTCTCAGTGCAAAGTCACCGAAACTGCAAAATACAAAGTAGTAGTGTTGTGGGTGATAGTGAAATTGACAGCAGGTGCTTGTTTTATGCATATTTTGAGCTACGCACCTCTGATTGAGGTGTTCTCTATCTCGTTACGTAGCCAAGAGTTAGATCTTGAAGTTTGTTGAAGACCAAAAGTTCAGATTCAGAGGTTATCACCACTGAAATAGCAAAACACAGAGCAGTAGATTTTTGTCAAACGAACCCTAATTACTCTTGGAGGTTGAATTTGCTTTGGAACTTCTTCGAGAGAGAATTTATGGTGTGCAAGCTCTTATTTTCAGAGCTTCAAAGCATTGTACATGTATGATCATTGTGGTAGCTCCTCCATATGAGAGTAGAGCATGATCTTGTCATGCGTTTGGCATGTAAGATGACATTGTGGTATACTCTTTTTTGAGGTTTATGTCATCATGAGTTTGATCATGGATGTATAGTGGCATTGTGGTCTATATCTTGCTTATGCCACTTGGTTATGGATTTAATTACCGGTTGCACACAATTCTATGAGAGTTGATTATGGATCTTGGTTGGTACTTGTATCTTTGTTTTCTTTACAGGTACAAGATCCAGATTGGAGCCTCAGTTACACATTCGTTTGTCATCATTATTAGCATTTGGTCATTGATTGATATATATTTGCCAGTGTGATTCTTGGCATATGTGGATGGTGATTCCCACATGGTTATTTTTGTTCTATAGTCCGAGATGCTGCCGAAATTTCACCAGCTTTTATGCGAGAAAGGAGCTCTAGTGAATCTTGAAGCTTGTGTGATAGCTTTGGATCATTGTTTATCTCCATTTATTTGGACTTGGTCACAGGTTATTTGTGATAGGTTGGACCATCTTGCAGGATTCATTCTTGAGTGGGAGGTGCATCACCATTGTATTGGCGTGTATTGCCATTAGTTTTTTGGCACATGTAGTTGCCATTATCTTCTTGATTTGATCAGTGACAGGTGGTGACAGATTACTTATTGTTCTTTCATTATTGGTTATCTTGTTTGATTGCTCAGTTTACAGGGGATACTTTGTCATTTTCCCAGGATTCTTTCATATCTACTTGGTCACTTTGGAGACTTGGTGAGCAGTCTTATGCTCATGGTTTTATGCGCATGCTAGATGCATGATTATGTGACAGGTGGTTCACATGGTTTTCTTCTCCAGTGAGACATATGTGATGTGAGTTATGCATATGGATATGCCGGTGTGATCCTATTCAGGATAGAGTATTGTTTCTAGTCTCTTGTTACATTGCTAGTTTATTGGATTGCAAGCATGGTGTCTTCTCGATTTGATAGCACTGATTTTTCGAGATGGAAAGCTTAGATGTGGCATACATTGGTTCGTGCAGGGTTACATATGTATGTGCATAGAGATGCACAGAGGCCTCGTGACATGCCCGACCACGTATGGATGGATATGGATGCATTGGCCAGCTCCACTATCCGATTACAGCTTATGGATTCTATATATGAGTCTTTTATGTATGAGGAGACGAGTAGTGCATTATGGCAGAGACTACATGACATGTATGCGAGTCCATTGACTCATGTGAGACATAGATCACATCGACGACTTCGATGTTGGCATTGTGGTCATGAGGGCCATATTCGACGACGTTGCTTCAGACGGATGTGACGACGATGTCAGAGATATTCACGTGATGCAGATCATGTAGTGGTTTCAGGATAGAGTATTGTTTCTAGTCTCTTGTTACATTGCTAGTTTATTGGATTGCCAGCATGGTGTCTTCTCGATTTGATGACACTGACTTTCCGAGATGGAAAGCTCAGATGTGGCATACATTGGTTCGTGCAGGGTTACATATGTATGTGCATAGAGATGCACAGAGGCCTCCTGACATGCCCGACCACGTATGGATGGATATGGATGCATTGGCCAGCTCCACTATCCGATTACAGCTTATGGATTCTATATATGAGTCTTTTATGTATGAGGAGACGAGTAGTGCATTATGGCAGAGACTACATGACATGTATGCGAGTCCATTGACTCATGTGAGACATAGATCACATCGACGACTTCGATGTTGGCATTGTGGTCATGAGGGCCATATTCGACGACGTTGCTTCATATGGATGCGACGACGATGTCAGAGATATTCACGTGATGAAGATCAGGTAGTGGTTTCAGGAGAGTCTATGGCTGTTGATTATGCTAGTGATGGTGATATCACTTTCTCCTATGGTTCATCTCAGGATTCCTCTTGTTCATTGGATAGCACGCATAGGGCTTGGTTGCTTGATGCATTAGCCAGTTTTCATGTTACTCCACATCGTGAGTGGTTTTGTCGATTCTCAGGTGAGAGTCGTGGATGTGTGCAGTTGCCTGATGGTACGACATATGACATTGAGGGTGCAAGAGATATATGCCTTATGCTACCTAGTGGAGCATCACTTATACTCAGACATGTACGCTATGTGCCTTCATTCCCTATGAGCTTGATTTCAGTTAGCCAGTTACAGGAGAGCAGATGTTATGCATTCCTTGGTGAGCATCATTTTCAGTTGCAGTTGGGACAGCTTATGCTTGTCAGAGGTGCTAGGATTGGGCACATGTATCCACTGCACGTACTTCATGTGAGAGAGAGTCTCGTCTCAGTGGGAGTTCAGCCTTATGTGCGATGTGAGACTCGTCATGTCTCATTTTGTCTACCTACACATATGTCTATTAACATTCATGATGCACATGTATGGCAAGATTCAGATGCTCAGATGGATGCATATGTAGAGCATGTTTCAGATGCTCATGATGTTGATGTAGAGCATGATTTTGTTGATCATATGGATGCTCTTATGGAGCACACTTCGGATGATCAGTTGGATGCTTTAGAGCATGATGTAGATGCTCATATAGAGCATTATGATGATACTCAATTAGAGTGTGATCATCAGTTTGACCTTGGTGTTGATGTTGTGCAGTTAGCTCATGTGGAGCATGATGATACACTTGGTGTGGTAGAGAAGGATAGCTCTTATGATACACAGTGTATGCCAGAGCATTCTAGCTCTTAGGATGCACAACTAGATACATCCTTGGTTGCGAGCATGGCTGATTTAGATGTTGAGGAGTCAGCAGTCATGCAGTCATTCTTGGATTCGCTCATGCTAGATGTTGACACAGATATGTCAGGACATGTTGATCTTGATGATGGTGCTTTGGATGCCTTGGATATAGGCATGGCTGACATACTTAGGTTAGCCAAGATAGCAATGTTTTGTTAGCATTCGGGAGTCTGATGTACGAGTTGTTATGCTCGAGACCAGACATTGAAGTTGCTATTGGAGCATTTGCACTTGGAGTTGTCAGTCATTCGATGATTGACATAGGCATAGAGCGAGTGGGAGCTTTGCAGGAACTTCATCAGTTCTTGCATCAGTCATATGTGAACTCGACTCTTGTCGATATGAGTCTAGAGCAGTTTGAGGTGAATGGATACACCTTCTTCGAGGCAGTTGGTGTAGGCTGATATGGTATGGGTAGAGATCCGGACTCTTCCTGTACATTCTTGTATAGTCCTACATCATTCTTTGTATATTTTTCCACTTATGGTCACATTGACCCTTAAGTGGGAGATTGTTGGGGATGTAAGGCTCATGTGACCTTACCCCCATATTCATATATATACATCATATATAGAGCATTGCCTCAAGAGCGTTCATTATGTGGGTTTCGAGGCTCCCACGCATGTCCGCGCATCTCTCCTCTCTTCTCTCTCGCTCCATCTCCTCCTTCCTCCTCTTCTTCTGCACACCAAAGCCCTTCATGTTGGGGATGTAAGGCTCATGTGACCTTACCCCCATATTCATATATATACATCATATATAGAGCATTGCCTCAAGAGAGTTCATTATGTGGGCTCCCATGCATGTCCGCGCATCTCTCCTCTCTTCTCTCTCGCTCCATCTCCTCCTTCCTCCTCTTCTTCTGCACACCAAAGCCCTTCATATCCCTCCTACTAACCCTTCGGTCTTCTCGATATGTCCATCTGCCATTTGCAATTTCATTCTCGTCAGCCTGAGTGCCGGCTTGCCCCAACGCTTTCATAGGGAGGTGAAGACAATCACAACTCCTGCACCTGAGTCTAAAATTGCTTTGGTTGTGTAACCCTAATAAGTAATAGGAATATAGGTATTTCCTTCTTCTCCTTCACTCATGTCTCCTACCTTATCCAAGGGTATTTCTAGCGGAGTCTTGTGTGACCCTACCTAAGAGTGTTCTTAGCTAACTCCGGCACTTGATTAACTATGTGTTCCCATAGTCCAGGTTTAATCTTGAGTAACTCCTCTAAAGTCAGATGACACTACACATTTATGTTATTCACTATATCTGTATTCCTAGGTAGAATTGATTCCTCATTTTTTACCATGACAATGGGGGCTCTCATTGAATAGAATTAGACTCCCATGTGCCTTTAAAATGAGGTAGTTGCTGCAGGGAATTGGATTCAAATTCTAGTCTTTCATAAGACTGCACATCTTTCTGATCTCCATAGATAGATGGAATGTCTTGAGGAAGTTGATCGTGAGGATTGTCCACTATCTCAATAGGCGGGGGATTATTTTTCTCTTTGGCCCATTTCTTCTCTTAGATCTCTCGCAAAAACTCTTGGGAGTAGTAATTTACACAAGAAGAGATTCCATCATTCGCGGAGTTAGGATCTCTCCAATAGTCCTTCAAAGTGTAATTGATTATGTGTTGAGCTAGTGTGATTGAAGAGATGGCTTGTATTGAACATGGCATGAGCTAGTTCTACCACTTTTGCACAAAGCTTAGTCCTCTTAATTTCTAGGTCTACTCTTGGATAACAGTTATCTAGCTCTGCCACATTTGGTCCTTCTTGAATTCTAGCCTGATATGCTTTGAACATCATGTCTAAATCTTGAGAACTGGAATCAGCTAGGATTGATCCTACTCTAGGTGGTGGTGGTACTAAGGGATGGTTCGGGTGTGATGAGGACAGTGAGGTTTGAGAGTGTGTAAGAGATGTGATCTCTATCTGATTTGTTTCCTTTAGGCTCTCTTCTAACTCACTCATCTTTTTCGTCCATTGTCTCTTCATCCTGTCATGGCTATCCTTCCAAGCTCTCGTTGTCCTCTTAGCAATGTTCTCAGTCTCACTGGTTTTTTAATTCTTCTCTTGACCTAGGCCTTGAATTTGTAGTAGTTCATGAGGTCTAGTCATTACTTGCATGGGGGCTAAAGTTGTTATGCTTCCAATAGAGTTTACAACTAAGCTAATAAAATTGATTGGTGTAACCTTTTGTGTATTGGATGGATTCTTGGGGTAGTCTCTTAAGAGGCTCTTTTCCACACCCTTCACAAAAGCATTGAATAGTCATTGTCCGGATAAAGGAAGTGGACATTCATGAGTGAAATGATTACCTTGACATCTATAGCATGGTCCTCTAGATGCTTGTGGTCTCATCTTCCTTGGTTGGGGTCTAGGGTTATGATTGGTGTACATCACGTTCGAGTATTCGAGTTCCCAATTTAGTTAATTAGGGGTTTTTTAAGGATAGATCTTAGTATGCTCTGGTGATTCCATGTAGTCAGCTGGTGGGTTGTCTACATGTGTTGAGTCAAAGCTCAGAGCATTGGGATCACTTTTAGAAATCAATGGGGGTATTCGCATTAGGGCTCTACTCAGTTTATCCTCTATTGATGCATACTTGATTGGGATAACATTGGAAAGGGGTGGAGGTTGTTAACCTAGCATCGGTTGAGCTCTACTTGGCTTGGTATGGAGGGTGATAAGGTTGTTGGGCCTAAAGTATGGTGGTTGTTGATATGGATTTTGGTATCCCTCTAGTTGTTGATAGTATGGTTGTTGGTAATTTTGTCTAACCACTTGTTTGTTGTAAGGGAAATCCTATGACGTATGGTTAGTGCATCTTCTCTCTATTGTGTAGTATTGGTTATTAGGGTTCCCTAGGGGTTGAGTCGTGATTGGCAAACATTAGCCATGTGGTCTCCTCCACAATTGTAACATTGTTTCACCAAGACCATTCTAGTGGTGTGTTTGCTTGAGACTCGTAATTTCTTAGCTACGTTTTCTACTAAATCGTCAATTAAAGTTGAAGGTTTTGAAGTAAAACTAGCTTAACTATCTGAGTGCTTATTAATATTCGAGAGTTCTAACTCGTTGTGAGATTTATCCTCAATGTCTATGCACATTCTCACACATTTCTCTATGTTCCTAGGTTCGTTCAAGTAGACATATGATCGTAATTTTGCACTTAACAAGCCATCCAAGAATAATTCCACTTGCTTGGGTGGTGTGGGTAGCTTTGGGATGGGACATTTCTCAAGGTATTGTCTAAATCGGCATCCTGCTAGCCTTATTGTTTCTTGAGGTGTTTGCTTAAAACTATGAATCAGGGATGAGGTATTGTGCCTTATTCCACTTTTAGAAAACTCAATGATGAATGCTTCTAGTAACTGGTTAATGTTCTTGAATTGACCTTGATGCAGTGGTTAAAACCATGCCACGTTAGTATTCTTTAGCATTAGACGAGGAGCATTATGTTGAGTGAAAAATTTATCAACATGTTCAACTCTAAATACTTATCTAAATGTGACTACATTATCATATGGATCTCCTATTCCATTGAAATAATTTTTCATAGATTTGACCAATTGAGTAGGCCTCAAAATCCTAGGGTGTTCTTCTAGGTCTTGCAAGGGAATCTCGTCCATGCCTCTGTGATTTCTTGGACCTCTCCATCTCTCTTGCTTTGCTTTACTATCTCTAACCTTAATCTTTTGCTTCTTGAGAGGTGTGCATAACCTATCTTTGATCTTTCTCTAGTTCTTTGCTTTTCACTATCATGAATCTGAGATGACCCAACTCCGTGTTGACCATGAGAAGTAGGCTAACCCTGAAATACCTATGGGTCTTTCCATACTAAGTGACATTTTTGAATCAATCATCTCTGAACTCAACATGTATGGGTAATCGTTGAGTTGTTGAGCCCACAACCTAGTGGAGTGATTGACACTAGCTTTAGATGACTAGATGCTTTGTCTATCCCATCCTAGGTGTCTACATGACCTAAGGTTCATATGATTTGTTGATTATCCCAATTTTCTCAAGTATAACCACATTGCTAGTTCTTTGTATCAAGCACTTGCTCTTTTTATGTTTTTATGAACGTATTCTTCTTCTCTTCGTGTAACATCATAAGTATCGCTTAAGTTTGCCATATTTGTGATTGTTTTTTATCATGTTATGTCCATTCTCTCTTGATGTTATTTGCAATTATTTTAGATTAGCTTTGGACTTGAGAAATTACTAGATCTTGAATTCTTTTGTTCCTATCATAACCCTACGTTAATCCAAGTATCTATTCACTCTTAGCCTAGGATAGAAATTTACTAAGAGGATTTAATGAACTTCCAACCTTGAGTGAGAAGCTCTTATCAATGTTTCAATGCCTAGGAAGAGTGCTCCCAAGCGTGCCCCATATGCTAACTTGCTTTACCTTGCTTGGAAGCTCCAATTGCTTGCAAAAATTCCATATTTTAGCTCAAAATTAAAATAATTTGAAAAAGCCTAAAAATGGCCGAAATTGGTTGTCTGTCATGATTGATAGAGACTATCTATCATGATGGACAAAGTGACTATCATGGCTGTCTCCCGCGATGGACAAAGTGTCTGTCGCAATGGAAAAATCTATCGCGATGGACATAGTGTCCATGGTGGTTGTCTGTCACAATGGACAGAGGCTAACTATGGTTCTTGTCTGTCATGGACTAAGTCCATGAAAATTCTATCTATCACGATTGATAGAGGCTATCCTCCGCGATGGACAATCCTATCCATCGTGGTCTATCAATTGTCCATTAGTGAAAAACACCTGTCTATCGTGATGGACACAAAAAATGCTTTTTTTTTTATTTTATATATTTAACATGTGCATGTGGTCTAGTCTACTATTGTGCACTTTGTTTTACCAAAAGCTCTAATTTATTATGTGTTGTGATGGATAGAGCTTTTCCCCGGGGTGCATGCACATAGATGGCATACATGTTGTAGTTGTTGCTTCTACTGCTGTTGTGGATGCCAATACATGTTAGAAAGCTCAAGAAACACACAAAAAATGTAGCACACACAATCTCTCTCTCTCTCTCTCTCTCTCTCTCTCTCTCTCTCTCTCTCTCTCTCTCTCTCTCTCTCTCTCTCTCTCTCTCTCTCTCTCTCTCTCTCTCTCTCTCTCTCTCTCTCTCTCTCTCTCTCTCTCTCTCTCTCGTGAAATGAATGGAATACAATGGAAGTGGGGATATGACCAAGGAGGTTGATTTTTTTGTGAAGATGGAAATGGATGTAGGAGGTGAGTGGAGATAGTGGTGGAGTAGAAAAGTAAAGAAAGAGATAGAAGTACCTAATTACCTATGATTCCAACATCGAATCTCTATGTTTTACCATCACACACTCATCCTCAAAGTTTGATCCCTAACAACACTGCCAAATTTGGTGTCACTCTAACATTTAACTATGAAATTGAGCACATCAATTGGGTGTCCCCCATTGTGGTAGTGCCTGAAAAGAATGGCAAGCTACACATGTGCATTAACTTGAAAAAGTTAATTTAGCCACTCTATGGAATAGTTATCCGCTTCCTATCACTGAACATTTATCAGAACACATAGTAGGAAAGGAAGTCTACAACTTTCATGATGGATTCTCTGGCTACAATCAAGTGTCCACTGCCCATGAAGACCAACATAACACAGCTTTTACCACAAAATGAGGTATTTTCACCTTTTGTGGGTTGCCTTTTCGGATCACCAATGCTCCTACTACATTCCAAAGAGATCCTCGGTGGACTCATCTTCATTAAGCAAGCAAGGCAAGTCTGTAGGCCAAGTACTCAAGAGAGGATGACCAAAATACACAAAAAGGCAAGGTTTGTAGATGGAAAACAAGGCAAGTTTGTAGGTCAAGTACTCAAGAAATAATGGCCAAGATATACAGAAAGGAAAAATTTGCAAAGAGAAAATGAGGCAAAGCTATAGTCCAAATCCCTAACAAGGAGCGACAAGGTTAAATAGCAAGGCAAGGTTTGCATTTACTAGAAAAAGAAAGGCTTTTCTCTAGTAGGTAGTGATTATACAACAATGCAAGGTCTACAAAGAAGAAACTTGGTTCCAAATCGAAAACAAGTTGAGAAAAAGGTTTGATGTTTCTATCCATAGCACATCATAAAAGTGACCAAGTAGGTTAAAGAGAATAAAGTGGTCAAGTGGACCAAAGTTATATGTTTAAGTACAGAAAGGGTGAAAAACAAGTCAAATGGAAGTTTACACAGAAAGGGTACACACACCAAGTCTATAGGCAATTATGGTAGATCTATAAGTTTAGAGCCATCATTGATGAATCTATTTAAGGAGAGTAAGATCTCTCTAAAGCAAACAAGTCAAGTCCATTTTCCGATACAAATTGGAAAAGATAAATGGAACGGAAAGGTTTGAAAACAAGATATTTCAATAAATTGGAATAGTAAACATGATTGATAAGGACAAATGTGACTAAGAAGAAATTTAGAAATTCAGAAGTATAGCTTTGTATGTGGCAAGGTCAATAAGAAAAAAGAAGGAATTGGGACATATGGTCTAGTACATCCTTAAAAGAAATAGAGTGTGTCACAAGAATCAAGAATACATTAAACAGGATGAATTCTATTCATCCAAGAGATAGTATAAGATCCACCAGGTGTCTACATGACATATCTTTAGATCATAATTTTGCAATATCAATTTTCTTAGCAAAAAGAATGATATGAAATTTAGCCTTATGTAGAAGATAGTGGAACACTTACAAAAAGGTAAAAGTTTCACCCTAAATATCTCCAGGTTACATAAGATATTTAGACTGAGATCCATAGAGTAACATATAAATATGATCTCTCGATATAGTGTCAAACCCAAAAGATTAAATAGATTTCAAAAGATGTGTAAAGTGCAAATATGTTAGTAGAGAAGATAGAACTATATTTCATAAAACTATCCTAGCCATATGCAAAAGGCAAGGGAACTATTGGCAGATAGTTAGCAGGTTCACATAGAATGCCTTTTACATGTGTCTTAGGTGGAAGATCCACATAGTTTATAGAATTTGAAGCAAAGGCCAAGAATTATCAAGGTTTGCTAAGGCCAAGGCTAGACTTCTCATAATTTCCCATCATAGTAGAGAGGTGACACCAAATATTCTAGAAGAGATGCTATATAAGAGAATTACATATAGAACTAGTTTGCTCTAGAGTATTTGGTATCTTGGAAGGGTGTCCACTCTTAGTCTCCTCTTAGATCATTGAGGACAATGATCTTTAAAAGGGGGAGAGAATGTTAGAAATAGATCCAAGTTGGATCATATATCAATGTGTGTTGGAACAAGAGCATGAGTTGCTAAGGTTCCTAGCTCGAGGGTTATCTTAAGATTCCACCTTAGAAAGTAGAGTGAGTGTGCATGATGGCCACATGTCACACTAGGGCACTCTAGAAGCTTTCTAATCTTGGAGAAAGAGGGAAAATGGGATGGGAGGAGAGTGACACACACATCATTTTCAAGTCTCTTTTGTGAGAAGAGTCTCACAGATTCGGGTCACAAGAAATATCTATAATCCCATAAGGGAAGTTTGGAGAGTCAAAAACTATAATAAACCCCTTGATCCTATGATGTAAATTTCCTTGCATGAGGATAGATACATTTTGAGTACAGTTCACATCCCAAGTATGCATTTAGAAACATCAACTAACCTTCTAACATCCACACAAACATTCACACGGCACCCCTTCATTAACCCAATAACCATCACAAATATAATGTTGGTATTGCAAGGGGAACAAGGTCTCATATATTCTCTGATGCAATACTAATGTGATTTTCTTCTTCTAGTAGATCCAAAAGCATCAGTTACTACTACCACTATGGCTGACGCAACGGGCATGAGCTCTCAAGGAGAACCTAGTCAACAAACAATAGAAATTGAGAGCTTACCTATTGTAGATGTGCCTACAGAGCGATTAGAGGCTCTTAGAGATCTGCAAGTGATCCCAATTCAACATCTACCAACGAGTCACACAACAAGAGTGAACAAGAATTCCCATTAGTTTAGTGAGATGGTCAGAACTTTGGGAGAAGCTACTTACCTTTGGGAGGCCAAGATTCAGTATAACAATGTATGAGGAAAATATCATTCTTTTACTAGAGATTTGATTTTGAGTGCTTCCAAACCATTTGGCATAAATCAAGCTTAGTAGAATACTTTAGTGCAAGGCTTCCAAAGCCCAATTTCATGCACTACTACGATCTTATTGACACTTTGCAACCCAACAAGGACATCTTTGTCCTACCATCTTTTACTACACGACAATGAGTTGAAAATTTAGGCTAACCAACAAATTATTTAGAGAAGCTTTAGATATGTACAGTATGCACATCCCACAGAAAAGGATGGATTGGTCCCTGATAACATGAAGAATAGGGATTTGACCAAGCTTAAAGTAGCAGTGACCCCCGGATATTATTGTCCACCTTCGTATGTGCATGAAAGACTTCACTTTCCATGGGCAAGATAGGTTCACTACTCATATTGCCGACCCTCAATTGATTTTTTGCCTCCGTGCCATCAGATTTAGAGTTTCCTGGTGGGATTGGATTGGAAGAATTAGGCAATGTTGACTTCAAGCACATCCTCAGATATGTGAATCTTCAATCAAAAGAAGAAGCAGGAAGCGATCATCAGCAGCACGAAGAGGAATATGTTGATCAACAACAAGATGAAGAGCAAGAAGAAGAGAATGATGAAGATGAACATGATGAAGAAGAACCTGAAGGAGCCCCAACCTATATGACACAAACTCAGTGATTGTACGACACCATCCAGGTGTCTAAATGCGAGAGAGACTTTCACTTCGTAGCATTCACATACTCATCAATCAAATACTAGGAGAATAAGGTATAGATCCCCACTTCATTGAATCACTCCAGCTCATGATAGAGACATGTGGAATGGTCGAAGCTGCAAATACCATGTTGCAAAGACCATGACCTCAATATGACTAGCGATGCATCGACACAAATCCATGACCTAGAAAGAATATTCAGATTCTCATATCTCAAAGAGAAGCATTCATAGTCCAAGAAACAACCTTGACAGCAACAATTGATCTCACTGCTGAGATGTTTGTTCATACCTCACCATGTCTGGTCTTTCTCCATTTTCTCCTTCTATGCTTAATCAATTGAGAAATCCTTTTGTACATGTCTGAGTCCATAGTTGATGCATCTATGGACAAGATTTGAGAGCCTAATTGTAATCAGGATGAGAGAATTGTGAGTAGGAACATTTATATGTGTAAAAGGTGATGAGAGATTCCTGAAATAGGCGCAATCCCGATGGTCAAAGAATTGATCATGTCTCAGTGTAGAGTGTAAAGTTTTGCTCAAGTAAGGAAAATCTAAGTTGGAAGTTAAACCATCTATGTCTAAAAGCATTTGATTAAAAGATTTGTAGATTGAGAGAATCACGTGTTTAAAGTTGTATATGTGAAAGTCACATATAGAGAAAGCTTGTTTCAGACATAGGTTTACTTATTGAGGTAAATATAAAGTTTTCTAAGTTCTTTTCACTTGGAGTAGTTGCATAAACAGTAGGAGAGTGTTGTCTCAAAGTTTCATAGAAAACTTTAATCATTTCATCATTCAATGAGTAAGTTTTGTGAAGAAGACTTTCTTGAGTGAAGCTATTTCTCACAGAAGAGTTAAGTTTTCATGTTTTGGTAAAGACTTCCAAATTGGTGAAATTCTTGAGCTATGCTTGACATAAAGGTATTCTAAACTCAATTATATCTTTCCCTTTGGAGATTAATCATCTCCGTCAGTGGTATCAGAGCAGGTTCTATCAAAATTGAAGGAAAACTGACTGTTGCAAACATAGAAAATTCAACATTTGAAGATTTAAAAGGATAAAGTTTCAAAGCAAAGGTACATTCATTACTCATAAGGTTGAGGATTTGATAGTACAAGTAAAGAAAGAATGGACATAGCCTTCAAATTCAGAAATTGGATAGAGAAAACTATCCATCTTGGTCCATGAGGATGGAAGCTGATCTTATGAGCAAAGATCTGATGGGATACATCACAGGGGAAGAAGAAAAGCCAGATTTCAAAGATCCTAGTGTTCCAACTAGGGAGGAGCTTGCAGAGTTTTCAAGGTTTGGATGAAGAAGGATGCTCGAGCAAGGAACATTATCAATGGCAATAAATGACTACTTGCTTCCTCATATCAAAGGACTTGAAAGTGCAAATGATATATGGAATGCTTTCGAGGAGCATTTCCAGAATACAACCAAGTCAAGGAAGGCATCACTATTTGCAGAATTTACCACATTCAAGAAGAAGGTCTCACAATCAATTTCTAATTATGTGACAAATATGAAAGACATTGCTGATTCTTTAGGTGCAGTTGATGAAGACATTGAAGAGGATAAATTGGTAAGACAAATTTTTTATAGGTTTAAGAGGAGATGAGAAGTGGAAGCCTTTCAATGGAACTTTCACTGGATCATTTTACTCTTGATTTGAATCAATTACTAGGTGATATCAAAGGGGATATTGATAAGAGTGTAGGTCAAGCAATGTATTCTAAGGATAAGAAGAAGAATAGCATAGGAAAACAACAATCAGTTGAAGATGAAGGCACTCTAAGTCAAGCAAACTTCCTAAGAGGTAGAGAAAGTGGCAAAAGTAGAGCAAGATGCAGAAATAACAAGGATAGTGTCAAAGCTTGTTGGACATGTGGTAAGACCAACTATCTAGCTCATGAATGTTGGCATAATAATCAAAGCATTGGTAACTTTAATCAGAATTTCAATCAAAGAGGCCGAGGTGGAAGAAATCATAGAGGAATTTTTAGAGGTAGAAGTGGTAGAAGTTTCTTTGGAAGGAATGGTGGAAGAAGCTTCCAAAACCAATCCTACAATAACACTACTACAACTATGCATCAGATAAAAAAGAAGACTCAACGCTAATCATGAATGCAACATGTGAAGTTCCAAATGAAGACCAAAGGGTATTCTACATTGATTCGGGATGTAGTAATCACGTGAGTGGGAACATTGTTTTGATGACTGATTTGGTACATACGTAAAGGCGTACTCAATGCCTTGTCACCTTGCATATTGAACATGTGAAGAACTTTGGATATGTACTCACTTTGAGACAAGGATACATATCTTTTACTCCTATCATGAGTAATGTGCATGCAAGAATATGTTTGACATTCCCCAAATACTTCATATCAAATGTCTCATGCAACTTCTTTTTTAGCAATGAAAAATCATCACAAGACTTCCCAACAGTCAACATATCATCAACATAAGTATCCAGCATATCAGGCTCCATCTAAACATCTCTTTGTAATCCTAATTGCTTCACGAATAGCCTTGAGACTTCATAAAAGCATCAAAATTTTGTTACCATTGTTTATGGGACTATTTAAGTCAATATAAGCTCTTCTTTAACTTACAAACTAGATTTTCTTTTCTTGGAACTACATAACCCTTTGGTTGTTCGATATAGATCTCATCTATATGATCTCCATGCAAGAAAGCATTTTTCACATCCATTTGAACTAGCTCTAAGTCCTTGATTGCGATGAATCCAAGCAACATGTGTTGTGTAGTCATAAACTACTGGAGAGAAGATTTCCTAAAAATTGACACCATGTTGCTCAAAACCGTTTACAATCAATGGTGCTTTATACTTTGGAGAAGCACTATCCGATGTGAATTTCAGCTTATATACCCATTTATATGGTAAAGTTTTCTTTCCCTTTGGCAAAGGTACCAAGTCCCCAGTACCATTCTTGTGAATAGAATCCAATTCACTCTTCATGGCACACTCCCACTTGGCATGATCCTTTGTCTTCATAGCCTCTTTGTAGCAAGAAGGATCACCAACATTTGTTAGCATAACAAAATTCAAACCTAGAACTTATATATCAGGTGGATGTGAAACATGTGCCGAATGTCTCAATGGTTGTCGAACAAGAACATATGCCAACTCATTTGAGTGGAAATTATCTTGAATATCCCTATGTATAGCATTCTCATGCATGCTATTTGGAGGACTGGTATCCTCAAACACCGATATGCCCACAACTAGGGACCTTGGCCAATGTTATCCCTTGTCTCCACACACACATGTAGTGGTCTCTATAGACCAATGTATGGCACCAACTAGACAAGTAGGCATAGTCCACCATGAATGATAATCCAAAAATTTCAGGTTCTTCTAACCAAGAGTCCGAAAAGACCCCTAAGGAAAGAAACTATAAAAATAAAGAAAGTTCTCTTGAGAGACCCATAGAAAACAAAATTAATGACTCAAACAAGAAAAAGAAGAATTCATGGAAGGTTAGATGGGAGAATCGAATCAATTATCTTAAGAACAAGCTCACAATGTTGAAAAACTCTCTCTCAATCTAATGCTCAATTACATGAAAAAGAGATGGAATTAAGAGTGAGATCAGATGAGCATGAAAATGCAAGTCTCTACTAAGAGAGAAGCATGGCAAGCTAAGTTATTAGCAACTCCAATGCATGAAGACTTGCAAATGATGTTCAAAACCTTTCAGGCTAGGATAGCAATTCGACCTAAATGAGTCAAGAAGGGAAGAAATAGTCTTTGATATCTTTCAACATAATGAGGAACTTGCTATCCCATAACAAAAAGAGGTTTCACCAATCCTAGATACCCCTAGAGTGGAAAAATTTCATGACCCCATAGAACCAAAGACACAAAGTCCTAGGAATAAGGAATTATGTGATCATCAAAAAAGAACTATGACATGGAATCAATCATTCTTGCTGTTGATGACTCTTGGCAAGAGAAGCTTTGGGATGAAGTGCAAGACGAACGGTGGAACTAAATGAATTCCCTAAATCCAATGAAGTAGAAGTCAAGTCATTAAACTTCCTTACATGTCTGATATGCAAAGTGTGGCCAATGTGAGTGAACAAGTGTTTGACTTTGACAATTCTAGTCTCAATACACTTCCAAGGTATTTAGAAGACTATGAGAATGCTTCATAATGGCAAAAGACCACTCTTTTAAAATTCAAGAAGAAAAAGCCAAGTGGATCCCAAGAAACCATTGAGGGACTTAAAAGTTAAAGTTAAGTGTAGATTGATTGTGGAGGAGCTAGTCAAACTTAAGCCTCACTATTGGACATTAGTAAATAAGTAGAGATGGATCCAAAGACCATGAAGCTAGAGACTCATGTTAAGCGTATACTACTAGATAAGGTGGGCAAATATAGTGAATGAGATGAGCAAAACACTTGTATTCCCATCACCTTCAATGAATATACTTCCAAGACCTATCATAGACTTTGTTGTAGGCATTGCCACAGGCACTAAGGCCATATGCGTTAAATGGGGCAAACCGACACTAAGGCCCACTCGAATGAAACTCGAGCTAGCTGATGGACACATGGGCAGACCTTTGGGATTGCAAGGAGTTATCTTGAAAACCTATGAGGTGGAGTTTGAGCACACCATTGCTATCTACAACTTTCCCCACTCTCCTATCAGTAATGAGGCCATGATTCAAGGAAGGTCTATTACCTGTGCTGAGTACTGCATGGCTGTAAGGGAAGGTAGTGAGACTTTCAGATTCTGGTAAACCCAATTGACCAGGAGCCAGCCTTACAGTCATGGGATAGAGTCATTTTCACCCATGGGAATGACACTCGACAAAAAATACGTGTTGATCCACTTGCCCTATTAGACACATCATCTTACCTAGCAATGAGAAAAATTCATTTCCTCAAGGCTTCAAGAAAGAAGAATACATTTACTTAAACGACATCTATGCCATAGAAGATGACAAAATGGCATAGGGTTCCGCAGCTCAGAATGTAGAATTGTGCTAAAGCCTACTCACGAAGCAAAAGGCAATATATGTAAGATGCTACTTGTTCACTTGGATGGATGCACGATGGAAATGCCTTCACAATTCCTCAAACTAGACCTCGAGCAAATAAAGATGCAATGACTTGATGACAACATCTATGAACCAAACATAACAAAAGATAACATTCATACTCTGACAGAACAAATAAACAGGTAATGTTTCACAACTCATCTACATGTAGAGATGTAGTACTAGTTCACGAAGCATAAGGGAAATACTTAGGAGGAAAGGTGTTTGTTGCTTTCCCAGTCACACAAGTGGGCCATTTTAACGAAAACCTCAAATCCTTCTGTTCAGCTCTATGTCTCAAACAGCTTTCAAGCTGATTGCACAATGAGATCCAAACCATGCATGGGCGTTTTTCTCAAATGACAGTCCAACAAAACAACCATGTAACCAGCCCATCCAATCAGCTTTTCTATGTAACAGAACCGTTCCACTCACAAATTGGCCCTTTTCTTCATGAGCAGATTGTAATGTATCCATATTCTTTGATGACATGCAGAACATCGTCGTCCATCACACTTTTGTCCAAGCCATAGGTGCCATGAACAGTCACAACCATTTACCCAACATCACATTTAAGGGTGAAAACCATTTGTCAATCCTCTACTTGCACTCAAACCACCAAATAAGACTAAATCTTGGAGAGAGAAACTCGTCAATAAATGCCCAATAGAACAATGTACCCAAGGAAAAAGACCATCAACTGGAGATGAGTGTTGCTTGGAGAGGCAATTGGCTGCTTCGCAGCACTTTGAAATATCATTGGGGGCAAAGCCATCTGGAAAATTTGGAAAGAAAGCACGGTCAACTTTGACAAAACCCCTAGGGAATGGTCCATAGAAAACTCACTTGACTTCTCAGGCAGATGAATCAGGAACTATGATAGCTCTCCCCTCTTTAAACACCAGAGGGTGTTTGTGCTAGAGAACAGCACACTCATAAGCAAATGGATCCCTCATGAAGGGGATGCCAGGATTATAGGCCTTCTCTGTGCCTCTATCTAATTCTGTTATGTTTTTCTCCTTTATAATTTGAAGCTTTGCTGCTATTAAAAATAAATAGATAAAATAAAAATAAAAACAAGGAAAAAGACCACATGCCATGCCTCATCATCAAGTGGAACCCCTTCAATTTGATCCATGAGACACTATTCTTTAAAACTGCGAGGTACACTTTGGAAGCATCATGGAGCACATGATAAAAGTACAGGAAAAAAAAGAGTGGGGGGAGGTGAAGACCTGTGAGAAAATGGTACATATAGTAGAGAGAAACAAATCTACATACTCTCGTAAAGAATGAGATGTCTTGCTTTCCACACACAAGCACTCAGCATGTAGCACTTACAGATTGTCTTTATGATAACAAGGCATTTGGACCAACACATCACAGGGACATGTCATTACATGAATCCAAAACCAGGCAAAGGATCACAGATTGAAAAAGCCAACTCATACACTAAATATCATCTCTCATATAACACAAATCATGACTAAAATGCAATGTTTATACCAGAACTTCCTCTGAAGTCCTTATGAGTTAGTCCAAATATATGGTACAAAGTCGTAACACTACAAGTACCTGTGACCCATTCTATATTTGATATTTGCTTTCTCAAGATAGTCAAAGAGCAGTACTGATAGCTTTACAGTTGGAAGATTCATCATCAAGGCTCTCAATGCATGGAGAACATGGCCAGAATGTAACTGTTTAGTCCATTAGACACCTATCATTAGAAATCTTTCTTGCCATGATCGATTTAGGCTGAAAAATCTCACAATGCATGCTGGATATGGCTAGAGATAGCTGCATAGTCTAGCAGAAATCCACCAATTATAAAGCATTTTGCCGTTTCATAAGCTAAATGACTCTTTCTTTGAATGTACATAATCCTACAGCTTGTCAGAGTAACACTTGTCTACAGAGTATCCTTCCACAAGCCCTGACATATTACTGCATAATCTCCAGAGATTCACGTGATCGACCAAGAATCTTGAGCACAGATGCTGCAATATGTGCAGCAGTTAATCCTGCTAGAGCCATTTGATCTGCTGGGGCCCCATGGTCAATATAATTGTCAGGCATCACAATGGGCCTCCACTGCAATCAAAGATATGTAAATGAGAATACAGAATTTCAACCCACAGCATGCATGGGACCCTAAATCTAAGTTCATTATGACTACAGAACTGTGAAAATACATATGGAACCATAAAAGTGCATACCTTGACCTTTCCATCCAGTAACCCATCAAGGGCCATAAATTGGGCTACATGTGACCCAAAACCACCTATAGAACCTTCTTCTATAGTTATAATAGCCTCATGATGACTAGCTAATTGCCTGATAAGATCTCGATCAAGTGGCTTGCAAAATCTTGCATCAGCTATAGTAGCGGATATCCCATGAGCTATCAAGATATCCCTTGCTGCAAGAAGATTTTGCACTATGGTTCCATAACCCAACAGAGCAACTTGAGTTCCCTCTGCTAATATTCTACCCTTACCAATCTGTAACAAAAAGCATGCTTTTTAACCTCACATATGCACCCTTTTGTGACTGAAGATGAAACATCAACATGAAACATACTTCTAGCGGGACTCCCTTGTTTCCAGATGGGAGAGGTATACCAACACCATTCCCTCTCGGATAGCGGAAACAACTGGGACGATCATCAATGGCAGCTGCTGTTGCAACCATGTGGAAAAGCTCAGCCTCGTCAGATGGAGCCATAACAACCATGTTGGGAAGGCAAGCCATGTATGCAACATCAAATGCCCCACAGTGTGTAGGTCCATCAGCTCCCACGAGACCAGCCCTATCCATGGCAAATCTCACTGGCAACTTTTGTAGATCCACATCATGCACTACCTGAAGGCATGCATATGAAATACTGAGGGATAATCAACAATATGTTGAAGTATCTATGCAGAAACATTAGAATATCAGAACTCACTTGGTCATAGGCTCTTTGAAGGAAAGACGAATAAATTGCACAGAAAGGCTTCAAGCCCTCACAGGCAAGCCCAGCTGCAAATGTGACTGCATGTTGTTCTGCAATGCCCACATCAAAACATCTGTTTGGAAACCGTTTTTGGAACATGTTGAGACCTGTTCCTCCACCCATGGCAGCATGTATAGCAATAACTTTGGGGTCTACTTCAGCCTCTGCAATAAGGGCTTCTGCAAAATAAGTTGTATATGCTTGTGTTGGACTTTTGCCTTTAAACTGCTTCCCAGTCGGTGGATCAAATTTCACCACTCCTGTATCGAGTCTAGATATTAGCATTCTTCCACACTGGAATGATTATACCACCGTAATGTTCGAAAAGTAACAAGCTAAAACTTTTGGCATGCTCTACACCTATCTGACAACTACTCAAAGGCACGCCGTGAATCATAGCACATACAGATGCAGATGAGCCTGGATGTAGGAAGTTCAATTCCGATCCCAACATCACTGGATGGAGATATACTTGGGCAGAAAACACTCCGAACACAAATGGTCTGATTAAAAGCTCAATCTGATTTGGACATTCAAGATAGAAATCCCTTTGACAAGAATTACCACCTCAACCCAGACATCACCTTCTCTCTGGGATTTCGTCACCACATGATGTATAAAAGGCAACCCCTCAGAGACGCAAAAAGTAGTGACTCTTACCATGATACTTATCTGCAGCTCTTTCAGCATATGGATAGCCACGACCCTTCTCAGTTACTACATGGATCAGGACAGGACCTGTTGTATGAGTGGCTTTGACTTCTTTCAGTATAGTTACAAGGTCATCAATATTGTGTCCATCAACTGGGCCAATGTAGTAAAGTCCCAACTCCTCAAAAAGTGTTGATCCGGAGCCGCCTATCATTCCTCTGGCATACTCATCAACTTTTGCAGCAAGGGAATGCACTGGACCACCAATTTGTTTGCTCACACCCTGCATCACATCGAATTGGCCATAATGAAAATTACTCTCGTTCACAATGGAAACATTCGAGCAAATTAAGATTTGATATTTACATATTAAATTGCACGATGAGGTGCAACTAAAAAACAACGTAAATTCCACATGAACAAACCTTTGCTACTTCCCGAAGCTCCCTGAGTGGTTTACTTGATTGTAACCTGCTTAAAGCACTGCTTAAAGCCCCTACAGGTGGTGCTGGGCCATCAAGAGTTGCTGTGGGCAAGGAGACCTGTTTATTGTCATTCAGTATCACAATCATGTTTGAATCTAGATAGCCTGCATTATTCATCGCTTCATAGGCCTGTCCAGCAGTCATTGCTCCATCCCCAATAATGGCAACAACATGATTCTTCTTACCCTTGAGATCTCTACCAACAGCCATCCCTGCAGAGATTGAATTCGGAAGGAAAAATTTTATTAAAGAGAACACTAGCATACAAAAGAAGGGTGCTCCCAAGACTAGAAGAAAATGCCAGTGATATTATCAATATGAGTTTAATGGATACACATGCAAACAAAATTTCATGAGCTGTAGAAGATACGACAGTAGAGATACCTAAACCAGCAGATATACTCGTTGAACTATGCCCAGCCCCGAAAGAATCATGGTCACTTTCAGAACGTTTTGTGAACCCACACAAACCATCTGTCTGCCGTAGTGTGTGCATTCTTGACCTTCTTCCTGTCAAGATCTTGTGTATATAGGCCTGCACAGGGTGAGAACACAGAAAATAACTCCAACTTTTAGCTCGATTCTCACAAGAAACAGATTACATCAATCATACAATAAAAATTTGAGTCTACTAGGGGATCAACTAAAGGTCTCTTCTCGATATGTTGCACAGCATTCAAGAAATAGGGAGCAGTTTGGAAAGGTTGAGGTTAAAGGTTATATAAAAAGACAACCGTCTAGCTCAATAGAAGAACGAAGTCAATGGGCAGTGTTCATTAAAATGTTCACATAAAAAATTCCTCAGTCCCAGAGACCATCCAGAACCTTGTATCCCTCCATCGTATGAGCTTCTTCTTATGAATTTTCATGATAGTTCAGAGTAAGCTCTATTCATATAAAGCCACTTCTTCAGAAACCAGATCCTCGTTCAAAGCAACTACGTTGAAGAGCATTCTCGAGATCGTTTCATACCTGGTGCCCAACATCCCACAAGAATTTATCCTCAGGTGTGTCGAAAACATAGTGAAGAGCCACAGTAAGTTCAACAACGCCTAAACTGGATCCAAGATGTCCACCAGTCTTTGATACAGAAAATATAACATCAGATCGCAACTCATCTGCAAGTTGCTTCAATTCCTACATATGTCAAGTAAACGCAAAGGTTATTACGCGTGGCAAAGATCAATCCTAAATTAATGAAAGAAACAAAGAACTTCACCTTGATACTCAGATTCTTCATGTGAATGGGATAGTTTATTGTGTCCAGAAGGGGCGTTGGAGGCTTTTCAGAATAGTACTCTCCCGTCTCGCTCAAGACTGCTACAGCAACACCCTACTCAGGCCAGAAATTAATAATCGGTGAATATATTTGCCCATTTTAATCGATGGAACTAACATTTGCAATGACAGTGCATAACCAGTTATCAGTGGGCCAACAAAACTTTTAAAAATCCCCTCTTTCACATGATCTAAGAGGAACTACCATGGATCGAATGTAGAAAATCATTGTGGAATATCAAATTAAACGCAGTAATACTATGATGAGGAAACAATCTCCAAACTGTAACAACCGTAGCTGATATAGTTTGTGGCTGTAGCTTAACATACGAAAAACACTGCCGGACCCAATGATAGTAGTCTCACAAATTCGAATATAAATCACATCTGAAACAAATAGGACACTAATCTACAAGCAACCACAGCCGTCCAGCATTCTGTATTTAGAGAAGATGCCTTCATTGTCCAATTATCAGTGAATAATATAAAATCTCTATCTGCAATTTACATCATCGTTTCACGTTGCGTGGATGCCACTAAGGTAGCTCAGTGATGCTTTCAGCGACGGTGAAGGGACTAAATCTTTGAGCTTAAGGAGGAACAAGATGATTTAGATCAGTGTGAAATTTTCGAAGTGAAATGTCTGGTGGAATAACTTTGGATAAAATTTACTGAATGACATACCGATATAAGAACTATCATGAAATCCGCGCGTGAAGGAGAACAAAGAAACAAACTGTAGAAGATAAGCTTTACATGTGTCGCTGCATATGATGCTTGTGATGGGTCTCGCAACTTAATCGGACATCTACTCCAGAATCAGAACGTCTCAGAGTTAGCAGTCCGATGGGATAAAAAACTGTCACGACGATTGGATCTTACTGAAGATATGTCGGTGAACCAGAATGTAAAACCTGGCTTCACACTTGAATCTGTGCCTAAAAGAGACTAAGGTAATAATTAACAGTGCTGAAAGAAAAGCTTGTGTTTGTGTCTATGCTGTGCCTGCAGATGATTATGCAAGCCCTTACATCAGGTAGATTTTCTCAATGCAGTTCCTGTAACACCGCAGTAAGAGCACTGGAAAAGCATTCAAAGAGCAGAAGAATCGAGAACGCATGCGCAGGTACAGATTACGAATCTGTTACTTAATAGAATGATGTGCTACTGAATTTATCAGCTTTCGACAGAATAAAATGAATTAAAAGGCACTCTGACGAGCCAAGTTCGTAAGGATAATTTCCAACGAAACCCGAAGGTGGAGACCCGCAGACATTGTGTGAAACTGGAACTCATCTGAAACCTACGATGAAGGCTCTAAAACTTGCAATCACTAAACAAACGTCAAAAGCAAATGAACTTCGTTCAAGACTTAGTGCACTGGAAAGGTAGAGAAAAAGAAATCAGGGGCAAGCCAGGTCACCTCATTCATTCGTTTCCTACTCGACAATGTGGGCATCTGGATGCCGAAGAGCTGAGAGGAAGCCATGGAGACCGATGAGGAGCCCCCCAGAAGAGGCTGCTGGTGAAGGCATGGCTGCGATAAAGAGAGGGCAGATGGGTAATGAGAGACCGCCATGGTAATCGCAGCGGAACACTCTATGATCTGCTATTTTGCCGGCGAAATACACATACAGTGTTGGTTGTAGCCACTCTCTCTACTCACTCACAGACACAGATACACAGTTGTCCACAATATGCTGAAGCAGGGAGTGACTCGTTGGAGGAGAGCTAGAGGATCTAGCCACAGCACAGCGTGGCTGAAGCTGGATTTTCTAGTGGCTGCTGCTCCCCGGTGCATCTCTGGGTTCGCCAATCATCGCTCGCCACGTAAAATATCAAGCTATGATGTGCTTTATGCGGAAATGGCCTTATCCTGCTCCGTCATGAGCTTAAGTGAGGTAAACCCTGCTGATTCTAGCGCTTTAACCATCGATTGAAGCCCATTCCTCCTTTTGCAGCGTTCTCATCTCCTGCTTCATGGACTTCATAATTGCTCTTGAACACTTGCACGCACCACTAGATCCAGAGTCCCCCCCCATGTGACTTAATACATCAGCTGATGGGAGCAATTGATGGAAGCTCTCCATTCCATGAGTAATTTGACCTTCCATCACCTAGAAATGTGACCTCCTTTCAAAGGAGACGGCCATCATCCCAACACACATTTACATTGCAAGCTCAAATTCCTAGAGAAGATTACATGAAGAACTCTCTATGAGGGAAGAGGCTTCAAGCCTTGAAGGGAGTACTCAAGAATTTGAGGTCCTTGAACTAATTATTTGGATCCACACTTGCCATCTTGTAGAAGGTGTATCATATATAGTTTCAAAAGATCCTTACTATTTGGTGACCCTCCAACCCCTATAATAGGAGTGACCCTCCAACACCTATAATAGGAAGGGTCCATTGTAGAGCTCCCCGATCTTGTCAATGTAAATCTTGAATGTCCAACCAATTGTCTCATCTAATTAGCCAGTTACAAGTTTTACTTTAAGTCCTAGTGGTTGATGCTTTGAATCTCTGGGAGGAAGTCCAAAGTTCAAATCCTGGCTAGATATATCCATGAGTTCTCCAAGATGGGTGTTCTATTTTCATCTTGCCTTGACCTTACTCTTATTTTCTTTTTCAGCCTATAATATCAAAGCATGACATCTTCTTTATTCCCTATGTTGTCTCCTTGTAATGAAAATTTTATCTTATCTTTTAAGCAAAATCCATTCCTTCCACATCAAACTAGCACAACTTGTAGGTACAACCAGTTCATATCCCTACCCAACACCACGGAGATTCCACTTGAAAAACTTAATGGCATCACTTTAGAATTATTTAGCTTAGATTCAAGACTCGAATGAATACCGAGTCCGACTCTAAATAGAACATCCCATGCATTCCCATATTCCACATAAAAAAATGAAAGAATATATCCGATATTTTTTAGGGAAGAAGAAAAACGAGAATTTTAAGAGCGTAAACAAAGGGAAAAGTAGCCCATGTACGAGCAAAGTAAACAAAGGGAACAAACCTTGAAGATGGATCATGGGATTACTCAAGAATCCCCAATTAACCTCTCTTATGATATTCTTTTGCAAAAACAGCTTGTAAATATTTTGTCAAGGAGTCTCTCACAACCCCTACAGGGCACCTATTTTCCTACTAAAAAAATGGCCCATTTTTGTTCTATCCCTAGTCATTTCCATCTAATGTAATGAGCACAAAGTCCTATGTATAAAAAGTAGTTTGAAACCACGCCCTATTTTCCTACTAAAAAAATGGCCCATTTTTGTTCTATCCCTAGTCATTTCCATCTAATGTAATGAGCACAAAGTCCTATGTATAAAAAGTAGTTTGAAACCACTTCAGAAAGACTCCTCAATGAGAATGCCTTCTTCTTGTTGTTCTTTACCTTCTTCTTCTTACATTTAATGTGTCTAATAAACTTGTTTTTCAAACTTCTTCGATTGACCTTAAGGAATAAAAAGATGAAAAAATGCCCCAAATTGGGCTACTCGACTCCATAGCTTAATGCGCGTCTTCATTGCATGAGCGAATATCTACAAGTAATAGCACCTTATTATTACTATGTTTTTGTATTGATTCTCAAATTATAGATTTGTCTCATTGCAACTACATTTCTTCCATGTAACTTTTTAAGTACTTAAAAGAAAACACCACTCCATTGGATCCAAGGTGTGAGGATGCACACAAAAGATGCAAGGAAGAAGAAAAAGCTTGCGAGAACAATATACAATGTATTATTAAGTGTGGACTTTACAAAGATGAGTAGCCATTAAGGTTCTGGTCTATACATAAGCCCAAGGGAAAATTAAACTCCTAAAGAGGGAAAAGATTGACCCAATGTTCCTGAGTGTGTTCATATACATCATTGCCAAAATATGCTAACAAATTCCCTAATGAGTGATGCAATTACCAAAGAGCTATACATAAGCCCAAGGGAAAAAAAACTCCTAAAGAGGGAAAAGAGTGCCCCAATGTTCCTAAGTGTGTTCATATACATCATTGCCAAAATATGCTAACAAATTCCCTATGAGTGATGCAATGTTCCTAGAAATCAAGTATAAGGTAGCACCAAGCTATGTGGATTGAGATCAATCCGCAAAAGGAATTAAGCCCAAAGCTTTGCAAAAAGCTTCAAACTTATCATGAGGTAGAGCCTTTATGAAAAGGTTTACCATGTTATTTTGTGTGGACACATAAGGCAATTTGATTTCTTTATCATGAAGTCTCTTCTTGACATCATGATAGTGCAGCTCAATGGGCTTGGTGGTGTTGAGATCCATGTTCCACACTTTTGTATCCACATATGTTGCCCTACAACCATTGAATCCTGCATTCAATTTATTCTCTCATAGACTCACATGCATTCTCATGCAAGCTCACATTATCCCACATAGTTGATATTTTGTCATCTATACCATATAAGGAGGGCCTCACATCTTTTCTCATAAGTTCATTCACTCTTGCTCTTCTGCAAGAGAGTCCTCATTCGCATAATGGAGGCAACATTATCATAGAGCATTTTATTCAAGTTTTTTAATTAATTTACTTCATCATGTTTACATTTTATTTCTTCCTCCATAGCTTGTTTGGTGTGATTAATGATAGAGTATGAGTAGTATTTCTTTATTTCAACATGGTATTAGAGTCACTACTAGAAACGGGGGGGGGGGGGGTAGCAATGCCCCCCATTGAAAAAAAAACTAGTCCCATCGCTTATGTGATGCTTACTCCAGAGAGCGTCGCATAAGCGACAAGACTATTTTTATTTTTATTTTTTTAAGAGAAGAACCATAAGCAATGCATAGCGTCGCTTATGCGACACCATTGGCCATCGTCGCAAATAGCATCGGTAATCAGCGATGCTATCAGCGATGTTGACACGCTGCTTGTGACACTTTGGAATCATTAAAAAAATTGATTTCTCTCGACACATTTGTGTTGGGATTGAGACGAGAGAGAGAGAGAGCATGCGCACGCACAAAGAGAGAGAGAGAAAGAGAGAGAGAGAGAGAGAGAGAGAGAGAGAGAGCATGTGCATGCACATCCAACAATACGATCGGAGAGAGAGGTGAAGGTATGCGCACACACACAGATTTACACACACACACATAGACACACATAGACACACACACATACACACATAGACACACACACACATAGACACATATACACATACATAGACATTTACACATACACAAACATTTACACATACACACACATTTGCACACACACATACACATGCGTACACACACATATATACACATACACACATATATACACACATAGACACACACACATAGACACATACAAACACATGCACACACACATACACATAGATTTACACACACACATACACATGCATACACACACATATATACACATACACACGTATATACACACATAGACACATACATACATACACACAAAATTTTACACACACATACACACACACATATACACACACACACACATAGACACACACACACATACACACATAGACACACACACACATACACACATAGACACATACACACACATAAACACATCCACACACATTTACACACACACATACACATGCATACACACACATATATACACATACACATGTATATACACACATATACACATAGACATACACACACATACACACATAGACACACACACACACATAGACACATACACACACAGAGATTTACAGACACACATACACATGCATACACGCATACACACACATATATACACATACACCTATATACACACATACACACACACATACACACATAGACACATACACACACATACACACAGATTTACGCACACACATACACATGCATACACACCCACATATATACACACATAGATACCTGCTCAGAAATGGGCTTTCCTTGGGAGTTTGAATCCTCACCAAGATTCTTTTCTTCAATAATCAGCATGGATACCAGATTAGCAAAATTTGAGAATATTTTCGTTGGTCTATATACAAGTGCAAAATTGCTTATATGCAACTCCTTAACCACGAGGGCATACTTCCACCTTATCATCATCATCTACATTCATGCCCATAGATGCAAGTGACTCACATATGCTTTTGATTCAGGGTGTAGTCACTTATCGAGATGCCCTTGTTCTCCAATGTATGCAGCTCGTTCTTCAGTTGCAATTTTTATGACTTTGTATTGGTCTCATACAATGTGACCAAACTATTCCAAGCCTCTTTCGGAGTCTTGGCATCTTGTATGTCCCCAATCATGCTATCATGTATGCTAACAAATAGCCAATACATTACCTTTCATGCTCCTTGATTCCATTCTTCTTATGCTCTTAACTGCTCTACAGTCTGATTCCTCTCTAGTAACTATAGAGTGTTTTCGTTCTCTCCTTCGATGTACTTCTAGTAGCCTTTTCCCATCAGAAAATTCATCATCCTGAATCTCCAAACATGGAAGTTGTCCTTGTCCAACTTATTGCTCATAAGCTGACTCATTCCATCTGCATTTGCCATTTTTGCAGCAATTCACAACAATACAAAACATTACAAGCAACTTCTACTTGAACACTATCGCACTATGACGTGACAATTCGATCTCAGAAAAACAAGTTTTCGTGTATCAAAAATACATGGAATCGCCTGAAATTCTAGATCTGGAATATATAAGTGTTGTCGAATTACAGTTTTGCAAACTTTCTATGGGCCCCACCTTGGGGCTCCAAACGGAGGTCGAGATGGCTCCGAAACTCGCACTTTCATAGCAATCTGAGGTTGTTTGTGAATCCCACTTTCTCCATGCCTTCTCGTGTACTCTTCATCGTCGACCTTCTCCATGAGCTCTCTATAGCCACACTGGCTCTGATACCATGTCACAAGGAAGGAGATAAGAAGAGAGCTCACACACACACTCTCACAATCAAGGAGAAGCACACACATAGATTGAGGCAAGAAAGAATGATCTTCTTCTTCTTCTTCTATTACATAAAAGGAATGTACAAGAATGACATAAAAACAAGAATACAAAAAGTGCAATATATCAAGACCAACACATAAGGAGTAAACCTAATGTCTGTGAATGAGTGAGCTGGCAAGAAACAAATGTGCCATCACTCTCGGTAGATAAATCTAATAAAGCTCAATGAAGTGTCCCTGACATATACCAGCATGACCACTATACATGTCAAAGAAATGAAAACGTGATACATGTTACCCTGGATCATCACATGTTGAGCTTGATATCTACATAGTTACATACATGTATATACTCGAACATGCATAGACAAGCAGACACATAACTTTACACATAAATTTACCTGCACACACATATATATACATACATATATATACATACACACACACACATATATATATATACACATACCTTTACATATTTATATACACACAGATAGAGACACATACTCACACATATATGCATACACATATACATACACACATATGAGAACACACATAGACACACTAAACATAAATATGCATACACACACATAGAAACACACATGCGTACGTATGCATACATAATGCACATGTGTATGCATACATACATGCATACACCCACATACACATATACACATACACACACTCACATATACACCATACACATACACACATATACGTACTTACATATACATACACATACACACATGCATATACACATACACATTGCACATGCATACACATATAGATATACAGATAGAGACACATAATCACACATACACATGCATACACATATACATACACACATACACACATATGAAAACACACATACACTAAACATAAATATGCATACACACACATAGAGACACACATACATACATGTACAAACATGCATACGTATTCATACATAATGCACATGCATATGCATATATACATAATGCACATGCATATGCATACATACATACATACATGCATACATACATGCATACATACATGCATACATACATGCATACATACATGCATACACACGCATACACACCCACATACACATATACACACATACACAGACTCATATATAGACTTACGTACACATACACACACATATACGTACTTACATATCCATACACACACATATAGATACACTCACATATACACACTCACATATACACCTACATACACATACACACACATATATGTACTTACATATACATGCACACATATAGATACACACATGCATATACACATACACATGCATACACACATACACATGCATACACATACATATACACACACATACATATACATACATATATGTATACGCACATAAGGTCACATGCATACCTGCCCACAAACATACACACATACATACACATGCATATATATGTACGCATGCATACACAGTGCACACATACACATGCATACATAGTGCACACATACACATGCATACACATATACATATACATACACATACATATACACGCACATATACATATACATGCATACATATGTACACATACATATATTGATTTCTAACCCATCTTGTTTTATATGTATATATAGTATGGATCCTAGTAGAGAGAGAAAGGCAAAACTCACTCTCATAAAAAGTCTTATGAGAGCAAGAGTTCCGCCTGATACCTTAGGGATCGTCATGCACGAGTACTCAAAAGTGCATGATGATGAGTTGGATTTTACGATCCAGATGCTTACCCAGCAACCAGAGGAGGGCTCTTCTGCAGCTCCACATGTAGAAAGAGAACTATATGCTTATAGGTATGTTTTTCTTTCACAATTCTTTTAATGATATTATAATACATATTTTTATTTATTTTTGTTTATCTATTTTCAAGACACCTATACCACCTCCAGATCATGAGAGCATAGCACAAGTGCCTATGAGGACATGCATAGGCACCCTAGGACTAGAGTGAAATATAGAGCCAGAGGGCAATATAGTGTATATAGGGAATGGATTGGAGTTCAAGAGAAGAATGTGATCATTATGCGACTCCTACCTGCACCTTGTCCACTTGCAATGGAAATAAGTATCGTTTAACATATAAATTGAAATAAATATCTTATGTTTTATTTACATGATTTTTTTTTTATTTTTGTAGTGAGCATGATGAGAGGGATAAAAAATATGTAATTAGTTTAGTTGAGACATAATTTTGGACTGGGCGGTCGCATAAGTGGTGTCTAAAAGAGATGCGAACACTTATGGATCATCTTCTTGATAATGCACGATATGCATTGCTTTTATTTGTTATATTTATATGTGTAACTATATATATATATATATATATATACACACACACACACACACAATATACACATATATATACACACATATTTACATATATATTTATACACATATTTATATACACAAACATACATGCACATCAAGTCACATGCATACATGTGTATGTGTGTATGTATATATATGTGTGGATATGTGTATGTGTGTTTATGTATGTATGTATGTATATGAGAGTGCGACTCGAGATACGCATACATGCATACACACACACATACACATGCATGCAGATACACACATATAATGAATACACACATAGACACATACACATACATAATCATATATATATATATATATATATATATATATATATATATATATATATATATATATATATATATATATATATATATATATATATATATATATATATAGACGTGTGTGTGTGCGTGTGTGTGTGTACTGTTATATATATGTATATACAAGATATATATATATATATATATATATATATATATATATATATATATATATATATATATATATATATATATATATATATACATGTATGTATGTATGTTTCCTGTACACACACATAGATTCACAGTGTGTGTGTGCGTGTGTGTGTGTACTGTTATATATATGTATATACAAGATATATATATATATATATATATATATATATATATATATATATATATATATATATATATATATACATGTATGTATGTATGTTTCCTGTACACACACATAGATTCACAAATCATATATATATATATATATATATATATATATATATATATATATATATATATATATATATATATATATATATATATATATATATATATATATATATATATATATATATATATATATATATATATACATATTTCATGTGTACACACACACACATACATATATACATATATATATATATATACATATTTCATGTGTACACAGACCCACATACACATATACACATACACACACTCACATATACACCTACATACACATACACACATATACGTACTTACATATACATAAACATACACACATGCATATACACATACACATGCATACACATTGCACATGCATACACATATAGATATACAGATAGAGACACATAATCACACATACACATGCATACACATATACATACACACATACACACATATGAAAACACACATACACTAAACATAAATATGCATACACACACATAGAGACACACATACATACATGTACAAACATGCATATGTATTCATACATAATGCACATGCATATGCATATATACATAATGCACATGCATATGCATACATACATACATACATGCATACATACATGCATACATACATGCATACACACGCATACACACCCACATACACACATACACAGACTCATATATACACTTACATACACATATACACACATATACGTACTTACATATCCATACACACACATATAGATACACTCACATATACACACTCACATATACACCTACATACACATACACACACATATATGTACTTACATATACATGCACACATATAGATACACACATGCATATACACATACACATGCATACACACATACACATGCATACACATACATATACACACACATACATATACATACATATATGTATACGCACATCAGGTCACATGCATACCTGCCCACAAACATACACACATACATACACATGCATATATATATGTACGCATGCATACATAGTGCACACATACACATGCATACACAGTGCACACATACACATGCATACACATATACATATACATACACATACATATACACACACATATACATATACATGCATACATATGTACACATACATATATTGATTTCTAACCCATCTTGTTTTATATGTATATATAGTATGGATCCTAGTAGAGAGAGAAAGGCAAAACTCACTCTCATAAAAAGTCTTATGAGAGCAAGAGTTCCGCCTGATACCTTAGGGATCGTCATGCACGAGTACTCAAAGGTGCATGATGATGAGTTGGATTTTACGATCCAGATGCTTACCCAGCAACCAGAGGAGGGCTCTTCTGCAGCTCCACATGCAGAAAGAGAACTATATGCTTATAGGTATGTTTTTCTTTCACAATTCTTTTAATGATATTATAATACATATTTTTATTTATTTTTGTTTATCTATTTTCAAGACACCTATACCACCTCCAAATCATGAGAGCAGAGCACAAGTGCCTATGAGGACATGCATAGGCACCCTAGGACTAGAGTGAAATATAGAGCCAGAGGGCAATATAGTGTATATAGGGAATGGATTGGAGTTCAAGAGAAGAATGTGATCATTATGCGACTCCTACCTGCACCTTGTCCACTTGTAATGGAAATAAGTATCGTTTAACATATAAATTGAAATAAATATCTTATGTTTTATTTACATGAATTTTTTTTTATTTTTGTAGTGAGCATGATGAGAGGGATAAAAAATATGTCCTTAGTTTAGTTGAGACATAATTTTGGACTGGGCGGTCGCATAAGTGGTGTCTAAAAGAGATGCGAACACTTATGGATCATCTTCTTGATAATGCACGATATGCATTGCTTTTATTTGTTATATTTATATGTGTAACTATATATATATATATATATATATATATATATATATATATATATATATATATATATATATATATATATATATATATATATATATATATATATATATATACACACACACACAATATACACATATATATACACACATATTTACATATATATTTATACACATATTTATATACACAAACATACATGCACATCAAGTCACATGCATACATGTGTATGTGTGTATGTATATATATATATATATATGTGTGGATATGCGTATGTGTGTTTATGTATGTATGTATGTATATGAGAGTGCGACTCGAGATACGCATACATGCATACACACACACATACACATGCATGCAGATACACACATACACATGCATGCAGATACACACATATAATGAATACACACATAGACACATACACATACATAATCATATATATATATATATATATATATATATATATCACACACATGCACACACATACATATACATGAAACACACATATGTGCATATTAACACATGTATACATATAATACACATGAATACACATACATATGCATACATACATGGCAAAAATTTGCTCCTCGAAAATAAAGCTATATATAAAATTTTAGGCATACCCCCGAGCTTCTAACTTAAAAGAACATGATTTCATCTCTCTAGTGGGATTCACTGATATTCTAGCTGAATAAAGAAGAATCTATTATCTGATATCCATTCAAATGATTCAAGTTATTGATCGATAACTAAAGTAGGATTTACTATCTTATCTACTCAAATGTTTTTATTATTGCTATCATTTTGGTAAGACATCAAGATAGCCTTATCTTCATTATCCTTATTGATTTCATTTATTTCTTCTATTGTTAAATCTGTGTTCTCATGAATGACATCATTTAGATGCACTAACATCGATTTTTGGTAATTCCTCTTCATCATCAGTAGAATCAGCATGTAGAGTATTATCCTCTTCATCAAGAAGATTAGTGTCATTGTCATGTACAATGATTCTAATTTCTCTTTCAGATGTTGATGTATCATTCTCTGATGGTGAATCATCAAGAGGACTTTCTTTGATCTCTCTAACAATAAACTGTTCAAACAATGACCTACCTTTAGGTTGAACATGAATGACTTGCCACCAAGGATGAGCATCAGGGTTTTTATAAAAAAATTCTTGTTCAATATGCCTAGGAAGAATATATGGTTCTCTAGTAGATCGCATTACCTTGGAAGAATCAATTGCCCAAAACCCAGATAACTCCTTTCTCAATGTGGAATTACTATCTTTATACTCGGCTAGAAACCGGTCAACCTTCAAAATGACCTATCAAAATATATAAAAACAAAAAACCATTATTAGGTTCTTAAAAAAATAATAAACTCTTATCATAAAAAATATAAACTTTTTTCTACCTATTTGAATGTACAAAACGATATTTCATAGATACCAACAACAGTTCCCATGTAACCAAGTTTTCCATCTATAACGTTTGTGTCTTTTGAGCTAACACGTGATTGTTGCTTGAAAGAAGCAACAATGCTAGAATCCTCTGTTTTACATAAAGAATCAATAGCTTTGATTCTAATATGTTGTCCAAAAGCCCACATATTAGTGAACATTCGAGTTTGCAAAAGAAATTAACTTAGTAAAGAGAAACTAATATATATACATATATGAAAAAAACAAAATATTATTAAAATAAAACTACCTTCATTCACAACATATCATTAACTCTCTTTGCTCATTTGAGATTTCTTCATTATTTGCATCGGCTCGTTGCAAACGAATATATAGCCAATCCATGAAAGAAGATATATTTGTAATCTCATTATTATCGAGATTACATCTATATCTTTTGTTTCTCCATCTTTTACTTTGGAGATTTCGAAGTTCATGTCCGTACTCACTAACGAATCCTTGCATTCATTCACTATTATATGCTACAAAAGTAGAAACATAATTTTTTTCTCGAAATGTAAATAAAAATAGAACTCCCTTACCTGATAATACCTCGTCTTTTATTTTTGAAGAAGACTCGTTGGTCCATGCACATGGAGCTTCTTCATGAACTTTTTCAAGGTATTCACTATCATAGTACATATACTCCTCAAGCATCCAACCATTTGCCATGGATCCTTCTGGTTTCGCTCTTTGCCGCACATAACTTTTTAATATTCCCATAAATCGCTAGACCCAAAACATCCATCGAGTGTTGACAACACCTGTAATCTCTATTTCATCTACAAGATGGACTAATAAATGAACCTGGATATCAAAAAATGAAGTAGGAACCTCTTTCTCCATCAAACATAGTAGCTCTTTGCATTCATGTTTCTTTTGTGGGGTCGAGTTTTTGTCAATCTCTTTTGATGTAATCCACCTATACACATCATAGAAAAAATTATAAAGAAATTAATTAAAAAATAAAAGATATCAAATATTCATATATATTAAATATAAAAGTATCATAATTACCTTATAAGCGATCCAAGACAATAGATCACATCTCGTATTCAAAAAGTTATGCCAATCATGGGTCTTTAACCCAGATAAGCTCTTATCATCCATAGTAAACATGTTCTGGAAAGATGTTCCATATCTTGTAGGATTCTGAATCAATTGAATCCTATTTTTGATAGTCTGTATCTCTTTTGTCGTAAGTACCCAAGGAGCAGGTGCATAAGTAGTTTCTTGTCGATGTCTATCAAAAAATGGCCATAACTTTGTTTTTGAGTTTTGGTCCTTCAAATCATTCCTTGATGCTTTGGTGTCTTTTAATCCAAGAAGATGTTGCCCTAATGAATAACCAATATTCTTGAATATATGCATAGGATCAAGAAGATGACATAATCAAAAGTAAACTTTAAACATAAAATTAAATATGTAAATTATTTTGAAAAGAGATTGAAATTAGAGTTTTCCAATGCAACACAAGATAGGTGGATATAAAGTTTTCATTCTCTCTCTAGCTAAAAGGTGCTCTTGGAGGTCTACGCCATTCATAATTCACTAATAATTCATCACCAACATGTAATGAAGTAATAGCATTGACAACGATGTATCTTGCTACATCTCTCCTTATGTGTGGTGATTCATGACTATTTTCATGCTCCTCAAATGTGCAATTAGTCCTTAAACTATTATGTAACCCTCGACTACTATTTATTAAACTTGCTATATTTCCATGCATGTAAGGTCTTCCATCAATATATAATCTTTCATTTATTGCATGTGAAATTCCTCTACTAGAAAGGGAATTCCTCTATTAGTAAGGGATGCTGCATTCAATCATATTTCATAGGTACTCATGCTTTGAACATAATGTGCAAGTCAATGCCAATCTCCCCATCCATATATAGGACCACAAAATGACATAAGAGTGACTTTAGAGTCCGGAGGCACATAAAAATCCTCTACAATAAAGAGACCACAACCAACACTAGTGAAAGTGGATGGAGCAATCATATAGTGATTAACCCAAAAGTTAAAAACCTCTCCATCTGAAGGAAGTGGTCCTCTATTCCATCCTCCATATCTTCTTCTATCATATGTTTGTACTAGAGAACAATCACAAGCTCGGAATGGATAATCTCGAGCCATTTCAGTCTCTAAACCAGGAGATCGAGGATTTCTAGAAACCTCTGCTTGTAATTGATGAATAGCAAGTCCATGATGTGTATGAGGTATATTAGCATTATAGTATGAGAATTATTATCATCATCGAGCAAGTATTCCTGTATATCAACAATAATTTGACTTTGTATATGGTTTTAAAATAAAATAATGACATTAATTTATAGAAAAAATACATACCCAAGCATTATCATGTTGACCAGGTGGTGGTGCATGCTCAAAAATACCATACTCTACCTCATGTTCAATACATTCCAATCGTGGTCTTCGATACGTGCCATAGCAAGACTTACACCAACATATAATATGCTCCTGATAGTAAACTTCATCATAATTCCTATTGAAGGACACATGTGAAGTCGTTGCATGGGTAGGAGGTGGTGGAGTGCCCTATGATGGATCACAATCTGATTATAACAAGAAAAAAACATATATCAGTTATGTATCTATCAAATATATTTAAAATTAAAAGTTTGATATATTTATAGTATATAGTCCTTGCACGATTAGGAGACGGTGTTGGAGTTCTATCTGATTGATCGGAATCTACAAATAATGGTATTAGATATTAATAATCTGATTATTTACATACATAAACATTTACATTTACACATACACACATATTCACATATACACAAATACACATTCTTGTGGGATAAATGCATGTATTTTGTATGAATGTGTGTATATGCATGCATGTGTATGTGTGTATGTATATATGTGGATATGTATATGTGTGTTTGTGTTATATGTATGTATATATGTATATGTATGCATGTATGTATGCATGTATGTATGCATGTATGTATGCATGTATGTATGCATATATGTTTGCATGTATATGTGTGTTGTTAAAGAATCACTCACAAATTTGAGATAAAGACAGACATAAAGATGAAGAAAGACAAAGAGAAGCAGAAACAAAGCATTCAAAAAATCAAGCCTTAGTGAAGGGACAAATTCACGACTCTAATATAGTTCATAGAAACTTTCAGAAATACGAGTTTTGAATCTCGGAACAAAATGTATATATATATGAGGTAGAAGATCATAATACAAGAACGAGAGAGAAGAAGGAAGCAGAGAGAGTGCATAGAACCAGAATAGAATAGCGCATATAGAAACTGAGGATAGTGATATAGAAGACGCCAGATATTGCATATGTAGAGATGAATAACAGAACCTGAACTGTCGGGTATTCATCTGAGAGAGATGGTAAGGAATAACTACTCAGAGTAGGAGAGTTTGCCATAGCTATGAGGTGTTCTAACATCACTCTAGCTTAGTTCTTGTGGCATGGTGAATTCCGCAGTTGAGCTTTAGCTAGTTAAGCTCACTCGCCTCGTCAACAAGTAGTACAAGAGCTCAACAGTTGAAGATAGTTCGTTAGAGCTCAACAAGTGGCAATATTCTGCAGCTTAGTGTCAAGCTTTTGCCACGAAATCAACAAGTGGTATCAGAGCAGAAAGATTCTGAAGAGCAGGAAGATCCTCAAGAGTAAATGAAAGTGAAGAAACAAGAGAATTTGAAGAACTTTCACAAGGAAGGTGAAAGCTGAGATTATCAACAACAAACGACATCAAGAAACGTTCCGAAGTAATTCTCAAGGGTAAAGGTTTGTAAAAGGTAAAACCTTTTAACGTTACACTCACTGAAAGTAACAGAAACAAGAAGATTATGGCAGATCATATCTCTATTGACAAATTGGACAGAGATAATTATCCCGCATGGGTAATGCGCATGGAAGCCTTACTTATGAGTAAGGACTTAATGATATATGTGATAGGAGAAGAAAATAAGCCGATTTTCAAAGATGCCACTCAACCAAAGAAAGAAGAGTTAGAAGCCTTGAAGCTGTGGCAGAAGAAAGATGCAACGGCAAGAGCTTATAAACAGCGAGTCGTAACAAACGAGAACTATGTCGTAAAAAGAGAACACTCTCGTCAAAAATCAAGCAAATGGCAGCTTATGTTTGAGATTCCTTTATACCAGTATACATATATTACAAAAATGAGGTGAAAACATGTGATTTTTGACATTTTTTGTCATTTTCTCATAAAAAAAGAGCTCAAAATGTAGTCAAAATTTCACTATATAAGGCATTGACATGTCCCAAAATGTATATGATAAGACATTGACATGTCCAAAATCTATATGATAGGACATTGACATGTCTAAAATCTATATAAAGAATGTAGAATTGAATAGTTCTTATACAAAAATAACATTTTAGACATATTTTTAATGGGTGGATATCTGATTGTTAGTCAAAATTGCTACAAAACATGGTTTCATTAACCAAACTACTTCGAGGCATTTACAAAAGCACTAAAAATGTCTGAGAGCTTCAATGCATCTCACAACTTTGTCGATCTATGTCTACACCCTCATCATCTGATGCACTTGATTCAGTCTCATACTGTTGAGAGCTCTCTTCTTCTTCTTCTATATCCACAAGAGCTCTGTCTTCATCCACGTACATACCAAATTCTGCAGGATCATGCACAACTCTTCTTGTTTGCCTATGATTTCCTGTACCACATACATCTGGAAGCTTTTGTTTTATCATGTTGATGGTTGCTTTCCTCAAGTGACCTGTTTTTGTCAAGGAAAAATCATAAACAAGAATATCTACATCATCCATTTTAAGAGTGGATGTGCTTCGAATATTCTTTTTCTTTTTTGAACCTGTTCATTTAGTATCACACACCATTTCTAAGTTATATTTACCTGTGAATGCATTACTACTTTTAGTGTAATACCAATGCACCATCAAAGCCTCTATTCTTCTCTGATCAATATCTTTAGTTATCTCTAAAACCTTTGAAATCCAAAATGGTCTGGTAGCCTCATCACCATCAGCAAGAACTGCAATAAGTGTTCCAACATTTATCTCTATTAAATTTCCTTGCCATCTTGCTTCTGCCTGTTTTGTCATCCTTGGGCCTACATAAATATTTCTTTCTGGTGGATGTATAAAACTTTGAAGTGCATCTGCATTACATGCTTGGGCCACATTCACGGATCTTTTTGTACAAAAATCCCATGTGAATGGAACATCAACTGGCCAGTGACCTGCAATTGTATACTGTATAATCTCTTCTTGATGATTGAAAAAGTCCTCCCACCAAGATACATCTTGATCTCCAGCATATTTTTTTGCACGCTCAATATGTCTCTTCTTTTCAATGAGTGCATGCATCCAGCTTTTACTTTGATCAACCACATTTCCACATCTTTCTGTATTGTTTTTATCTTCATATGGTGATTGTTCTGCACCATACACTGTTACAGTAGACAAATTAGGCACCTGCAATAAGAATTTGCATCCCTCTTTAGGCTCCCACCCAAGAGAAGATGAATACTGCTTTGCAAATAAAAGGGTTATTTCATCAACCCTCCTCATCAAGAATACATGGTTGAAACTAATATTGTGCAATGGAGCCAAAACCTTAGCACTGTTATCAAGGCCCATTGAGCAAAAGTGCTTAAAGTCATAAATCTGTGTGAGGTGTTGAACTTCTGGTTTTGGAGTATATGCTTCTGAAATCAGCTCAGATAAAATCGGAAGAGTAAAAGCATTGTTACGTGCCAACTTCTTAGAGAAAGTACTGAACATTTGATCAATGTGATCATGAGTCTGGCCAACCAGAAGGAAATTTACCTTAACCTTCTGAAATACCTGTTTTTCAATAGGCATGCTTAAATATCCAAAGACTGTAGAATTTTTATTCTCTCTTGCAGTATTATCTAGTTGCAAATATAGAGTTGGTGGCAAAAGACCCTTCCATGATTGCAAAACACGATGAATGACAGTAACTGTAAGGTTTGGATCATTATGCACATTCGGATATGTGAAGAAAACCTTGGACATTACAGTTCCATTGTATACCAAAGCACCAACCAAATGCATTTGCACAAGGACTTCATCTCCAATGTCCTTAGGGATGCGATAAAAATGTGGTAAACAAGTTTTTTTTTTATCCATACCATCGATCAACAAACACATATATTGCTCCGGATTTTTGAGTGCTTTACTTCGATGATGAATTGCTTTCTTTCTCTCTAAAGATTGACTCTCACAATGGTTGTTAAGAAGGTTTTTAAAATTATTCTTTTCCTGTGGTGTTGTAGCTCCTTTTGCCATGTTTTTCAAAGTGGCGCAAACTGAACATTCACCCATTCTAACTTTACGAGGAATAGAAACATTGTTAAACTCTTCCTTCCATAATCGAGTAAAGTGACGATACAAAACATACTTCTCATTTCTATTTTCCATGTCTTCTCTATATATTTGAAATACCTCTCGACGAGTAAAGTTATCTGACAAGTGCAACCTTCCAGTTGTAGGCATAACCTCACAATGCAAGCTAAAATAGTTCATCATCCAATTCATTGCATGACGTCCAACAGATCCTTTGGTCCCAACATGGAACGTATCCAAAATGAGATCCCCATTCAAAAGCCCTTGTTGAACCCTATGTATTCTAAAATTTCCCACACCCATTGCAATTTTAAATGAAGCCCTACAACATCGCATCCCTTGACTAAAGAAATATTCAAAACCAACACGTGTTACTGACATGTTATCCTCAATCATTTGCATGCGAGAAACAAGGTATATATCCTGCCTTTCACTATCTAAATGGAGGAATTTTTCTCTTAGGTGCTTTAGTTTCTTCATTCCTAAATTGTACAAACATTTCAAACCACAACAATGCGTCACAATATCCAATGCAATCTGTCTATCTGGAGTAAGAAATTTAAATCTTTTTTGACTTACTTCATGAGGCCTTCTTTTAAATTGTAGATTGAGCTTGCTTTGCTTTTTCGTTGCTCCACATGCACTTGAGTCAGAAGGGAGATCAATGGTTGGATCAGATGGGAGATCAAGAGGTGCATTTGGTTGAGCAGCATTGCACTGTGAATTGGATAACTTAAATGACTCAATAGAAAACATGGAACCATCAGCACGTCCTAAATCATAGGGATCATCACTTCTGTGGAAAGGATCAACTGAGAACAATGAATCCGAAACTGTATCAATATGAGCAGAAGAAGCTGATGCCCAAGCATCCACTAAAAAGATTGAGCTCATCTTCACTGAGTTCACAGAAGACTGAAGATGAATGACCTTTTTAAATAAGTAGAAATCCGAGATCAAGTGAAGATGTCACATCAAATGTCACATCAAGAAGATATGAAATCAAAAGTTTATTAAAGTAAATTAAATAACATTAAACGTCAAATTACATCAAATAACTTAATTACTCAAATATACACTAATAAGGGAACCAAAGATTTGATTCACTTTTGAAATGAGAAACACAATTGATTTCTAACTAGATATGAGTCATTGAGTCTTAGCATTGTGAGTGAATCAAAATATATCCAAGTTGAGTTCCAACTGGATTATATATTAAAATTTTTTGTAGTAGTGCCATTGAAGACTATACAAGAAGAAATTTTACCTTTGGTACTAAATAAGATTTCAAGGATTAGGTTTCATTGTAGTCTTGGCTAGATCTCAAAGAGGTAGATGAAAGTATATTAGAAAAGAATTATGTGTAAAAGAGGTACTTGGAATGTTTATTCATACATTGATTTTCCATTTCAGCAATGTGTTACAAGATAAATGTGAATATGAACTAAAGTGAGGAGGATAACACTATAAAGATGTCATTAATCTCCCATATTCAACACAACTTAGACTTGAAGTGTAATTTCCATGCAAATGTACATAAATAGTTGCAAGGTTCTTTACTTGAATGTTTATTCATACATTGATTTTCCATTTCAACAATGTGTTACAAGATAAATGTGAATATGAACTAAAGTGAAGAGGATAACACTATAAAGATGTCATTAATCTCCCATATTCAACACAACTTAGACTTGATTTTCTCCCAAGCAAGAGATTCTAAGAAAAAATTTCTACATGAGATTAGACATCCTCATGTACATACCATACTCTTGCCATTGAAGTGTAATTTCCATGCAAATGTATATAAATAGTTGCAATGTTCTATGAATATTTCATTAAAGTGGCTCTGAAACAGCCTATTTGTGTGAGTGGTATTCCCTGGTTAGATTGGTTGATAGATATAGTTAGCAACTGGACTCATTCAGTTAGATCCAGTTAGTCTCTGGTTCAAGTTACCCAATTGCCTATAAATAGCAGAGGAGGAGATCATTCTCATTTTCAAAATCCACGAGCAACAGAGAGCAACAGAGCACAGACAGCTATGGAGCACAGAGCTCAGCATACAAGCAAGGCAACTATGATGGAGAAGAAGAATGTTGGCAAGAGTACCAAGAGGTAGACAAAATCATACCATAAAAAAAGATTCCTAAAAGATTCTCTTTGTATGTTTGTGTAAAGAGTCTGCTTTATAGGTTTTTATTTTTCTTAGCTCTAAAAATACAGATCCAATGAGGGTACAGTCGATGCCTGGCATCGACTTTGTGTTGTAAGTCGATGCCAGGCATCGACTTGCACCTGAAAGTCGATGCCAGGCATCGACTTTGTGTGCAAGTTGATGCCAGGCATCGACTTGCAGGTGCAAATCGATGCCAGGCATCGACTTGCACCTGCAAGTCGATGCCTAGCATCGACTTGCAGCCTCAAGTCGATGCAAGGCATCGACTTGCCTGGCATCGAAGTTTGCCTTAAAGTCGATGCCAGGCATCGACTTTAGGGTGCAAAGTTGATGCCAGGCATCGACTTTTGGGTGGAAGTCGATGCTAGGCATCGACTTTTAGGTTCAAGTCGATGCCAGGCATCGACTTTTAAGTGCAAGTCGATGCCCGGCATCGACTTGCACACAAAGTCGATGCCGGGCATCGACTTGCACTTAAAAGTCGATGCCTGGCATCGACTTGAACCTAAAAGTCGATGCCTGGCATCGACTTGGGCCTTTGAAAACCAAATTTACATATGAGCTGATTATTCCAAGCGCCTTCAGGGATCCGCAGTCCAAGAGTGAGAGGCCCTTCAAGAAACTGAGAGTCACCATGGGCTCTGGTGATCAGCAACGTGACAAAGGCATTGGTCACCAAGCAAAACCAAAGAAACTTATTGTATCCTTATCCTCTGAGAAGGCCAGCAACCCGCTAGGAATATCCTCAGGTGGACAGAGTAGCATCAAAATTCCTGAGGATGATACAACTATGAAGGATAGGTCGAGGGACACTGAGGTCTTAAGGACAGATCGTCCACTGCGGGACATGACAAATCTGGAGTGGTGCCTTCAGTATGTTGAAGAGAAGAATGCAGTCCTTCTTGTGTTCGCAGGGGCATATGGGAGAGGAAAGATCACGACAACACAAGGTTTTCAGTATGGCCTTGTGTACAAACTGGATTATGAAGATGAGGATTCTGACAACCTCCTTTTCTTGGTAGAGACATCGAAAGGTTTGAGAAATGTTATATGCAAGATGGATTTCTTGTGCCCAGAGTGCTGTGTTCAAGATCGTCTAGCTGAGATATGCAGGGACTCAGTCAATCTTATCAAGGACTTGATGCCATGGATCCAGGACAAATCATGCCAACACAACAGAAGATGACAACCCCTGTAAAGGCAAGGGGTAAGCAGAGCGTGCAGAAAAAGCTTCAAAAGAAAAAGAAGAGAATTTCAGAAGAGGAGTCTTCTGACTCAAGCTCTAGCTCTGAGGATATAATTGTTGCACCTTGTGGAGAGCTTGCCTCGGGTGTTCTTGGTACTGAGCAGAACAAGATGAGGGAGGACATAGCTAAAAGAAAAGTTGTGAAGAAGGGGCAGTTGTTCCACCTGCCAATCAATATCATCCACAGGCCACCAATAGATCCAGTCACAGGGAGGAGGCCCCTTGAGATCAGGGAGCCACACAATTTGCATGTGCAGAATCTTAAGAAGAAAATGAAAATAAATCCTCATGCTACTGTTGTGCCATTCCTTGTCATGGTGGATCCGAATGAGTGCAGCTCTGTGGACGAGTTCAATGAGGGTTTATTTGAGGAGTATACTTATTATGTGATTGGAGCTTCACACTCTGCAGAGGCCCGTAGACAGCTAGTGAAGGAGCACCCTACCACATTTTTCTTTAGGTATGCAGAGTGTAAGATATATGCTGGTCTTACAACTGAGGAAGCCAAGCTTCTTGCTTGGGATCACAACAACGACAATGACTACAGGCAAAAAATGTCCTCCATAGAGAGAATTCGGTTCTTCCACCATGAATATGAAGATTGTCTTGTTAAGGAAGCTGGAAGAATACATCCCAATCTACGAAAGCAATGCCTTATTGAGGTTGGAATTGCACTGGATGAGAATAGAAAGTTTGATGCCTTGAGGAAATATGATCCATGGTTTCAACTGGCATTCAGATCAGGTGAGATCTGGGATCTACAGGATAAAATTTTCACAATGTGGGAGAACAAGGAGGTCAAGGGCCAGAAGCAACGAAAGTCGAGGCCAGACCCATAGGTTGATCTGAAGGGAAAGGGAAGGAAAGCTGACCTCTCAATTGAAGAGGCTCCTGAGGACATGAAGCTGACACCATGGAGGGCCCTTCAAGGAATCAAGGATGATACATTGATCATATCAACTTTGTCAAGGGTAATCTCCAAGGACTTAAGCCTGGAGGAGATGGTGACTGAGCTCAATAAGTATGTATGTTATTCTCAGATCCTTTTTCCCTCCTCCCATGTTTCTGGTCTAACCTAGTCTCTTTTTAATTTCTGTGACTGTAGTCATAAAGTTTACATGAAGATTCAGGAGGTCATGATGAAGAGGCTGGGTTGCTTTTCTTGGACAGAGGTCCAAGCAGACTATCCAACCACATCATCCTACAAAGCTTTATCAGAATATTTCATCCTTTTCCGTGATTGGGTAGGTTCTCTTTCTGAGGTTGTGCCTGGTTTGTCATTAGGTTAGATGCCTTGATTCACCAAACCAATTTAATGCCAGGCTTTTAGTACAAATTCGATGCCTGGCATCGACTTACGGCTAAAGTTGATGCCTGGCATCGACCTGCAGCCAAAAGTCGATGCCTGGCATCGACTTGGGGGCATAAGTCGATGCCCGGCATCGACCTGCAGCATAAGCCGATGCCTGGCATCGACCTCGTGGCATAGGTCGATGCCAGGCATCGACTTATGTCCCAAAGTCGATGCCTGGCATCTACCCCCACATGAAATCGATGCCATGCATCGCTTCCTTATGTTCTGTTTGTTGTATTGAAGAGCTCATTTAGTTGTCTTTCCACTTTTTTCTGCAGAAACCAAAGAAAAGTAAGTCTGCGGAGCTACTAGATGATTGCCCCCCTGCATTCCTGGCTCACATTCAAAGAGCAAGGCATGAGAAATCTAAGCTGAAAGCCAAGGAGATGGATTTTGATGATGAACCTGATCTGAAATGTTTCTCCAATCCCCTAGACCCCCTTAGGCCTGTATATTACAATGTATTCTGTAGTGATGTAAATAATATTTGTTCTGTTGTGCCTAGAAAACATTTCTCCCTTCTCATAGCGGACATACCCTATGGATTTAGGATGTTGGGATCAGTTAATGATGATGAACCCTTCAAACACCCTCAGATTCGGAAGATGGTCACTGATTTTGCAGAGTTGACTATGTCTCCTCTTTGGAGGATAGTAATTTTCCATAACAGAGACCAGTCCTTCTCTGTTTCAACTGCTCTGAAGGCAAGATGTCATGCTGTGGAGTGCCTCACGTGGTAAGTAATCTTCTTTCTATCTCCGTGGCTTTAATGATGCTCTCTGTGACTCATAGTTCTTGTTTGCAGGGTGAAGACAAACGTAAATCACACTCCTTTGCATAGGTTTGTGAGCTCCACTGAATGCATTACAGTTGGCTATTATGATGAAGTAAGCAAAAGGAGAGTAAGGGAGCATTGCAATGAGAATGGGATCTCAAATGTGCTCATGTTCCCAGCCGTTACCAAGAAACTTCGTCATGTAGCTGGGGACATGACATTGGTTAACCCCTATCAGAAGCCACAAAAACTCATAATGAGATTGCTTCAGCTATTCTCCAATGATGATGATTGGGTCCTAGACCTTTTTTCGGGCACAAGTAATTTCAATTTTCACAATTTTCATTAGTCATGGTTGATTGACGCCTCTAAGTGGTTTTCTGCTGTTTCAAGAACGACTCTAGCTTGCTCCTTAAAGATGTTCAGGCACTGCATAGCTGTGGAGAAGGATGATGCTCAAGTGAGCTTTATTAGAATGAGAATCAATGGGCTGAATGAATGCCCAGATGAAGACCAAGAGGTTGGAAGGAAGCACATTGCAGACACAGAGAGATTCCAACCGGCTTCAAGGGAGCCTGTTCCCCAACTTGCAGATGAACCGGGGGAGATGGCTGACCTTGAAGAGCCAATCTTGGAGCAAGAGAGGCAGGATATGTGTTCTAATGTTCCAGAGGATCCCAATATCCTTGAGCCTGAGGAAAGATATGATCAGCTTCTATTGTAGATTCATATTACTCTTGTACTTACACAGGAAATGTAAAACATCATTTTAATATAAATATAATGTCGAGTTCTGCTTCCACTTTGTGTTCAACTTGATTTATCTTGAGCATTTCTCTGATCATGTGTGAATGTTTCTTAGTATAATTTTGTTGATTATTATCTTCTCTTGGGAATGCTTTTGTGAAATGTATTTCATATTCTGTGAATATGGCCATGCATTCAATGAGGATCTTAACCATACAAAGGGGATGATCTTAATTGCCTTGTTAAAATGTTCCGATTTTTGCAACACATGTACTCTAATTTTCGAGTAACTTTTAATCCGCTATAATATGTGCTTGTTGAGGTTATGGATGTAAGGAAGGAGCTTCCCGAACTCTTACTTGTACCTTCAACACTAATCTATTGTCAAAGATCATGATGTGGGATTCTTGATCGGCTGAACAACTAGTTTTCATGGCAACAAGAATTTTATTATATCTATCTTGACTACTTGGGATATGAGATCAAGGTTCTAGTGACAATGTTTACAAGCAAGAACAAGTGATGCTTTCTAGATATTGTAAAATGCTCACTTTATTGCTTGATATAATGGTCTTTAGGTAAAAAGGAAAAGAGAACATGTCTTTGTTCTCCTTTGTTGTGACTCAGTGTTTATAGCTATAATACCATTACAGATCATCTACTACCGCACATTAGAGGTCTGGAGAATGCTGAAGACATATGGAGTGCATTGGAAGATCATTTCCAAAATACGACAAAAGCTAGAAAGGCTAGCTTATGGTCAGAGTTTACAACGTTCAAGAAAAAGCAAAGTCAAAGCATTAGTGATTATGTCACTAAGATGAAAGACTTGGCGGACAGTCTTGGATCTATTGATGAAGATATCGAAGATCACAGGCTGATAGCACAAGTGCTTGCACGATTGAGAGGAGATGAAAGGTGGAAACCTTTCGTACTCTCAACTGAACTTTCTTTAAATCATTTTGTACCAGATTTAAATCAGTTGCTTGGACTAATGTTAACATTTGAGCAAGATTTGAAGACAGACAGAGATAAAGGACATAGTTCTACTATGTATGCAAAGAGTAAGAAGAAAGGTGATAAAGGTAAAGAAAAAGATGAAGAAGAGATGTCTACTCAAGCGAATTTTGCAAGAGGAAGAGGTAACGTAAGAAGTAAAAGTAGAGGTAAAGGAAGAGGTAATCAGACTAACAACAAGAAGACTTGTTGGATCTGTGGATTAAGCAATCATTTGGCTCATGATTGCTGGCATAATTCTCAAGGATCAAGTCAGAATCATAACAATAACAGTAGAGGCAGAAGCGGAAGATATCAAAGAGGAAGACAAAGCCAAAGAGGCGGATATGGTAGAGGTGGAGCAAGAAGTTGGGGACAGAATCAGTCTCACAACACTACCTACTACAACTATGCGAATGATACGCAGTATGACAGTCATACAACGTTGATGATGAACTCAATATGTATGTCAGAGAATGAAGACCTCAAGGTATTCATTCTATATTGACTCTGGTTGTTCAAATCATTTGTCAGGAAATATAGAATTGTTATCAGAACTTGAAGGAGGTATTTTAAATCGTATAGTACAAACAGGTGATAACACAAAACATAATGTAAGGTCAATTGGAAAAGTAAAGTGTAAGAATGGAGCTGACCTACTAACAAATGTTTTGTATGTTCCAACAATCCCGAAGAATCTAATTAGTGTGGGACAGATAGTAGAAAAAGGTTTTCAAGTCAGGTTTACAAATGAAGGAGTATTTGTTGAAGATCCAGAGAATGGATACAATCAAATTGTCCATGGTAAAAAGGAAGGTAGACTTTTTACTCTTAAAGTACAAGGGAATGTTGGTCAAGCCTTGATCACACATGGTGATGAGGTATTTACAGAGTTAGACCTCTGGCATAAGAGGTTAGGACATTTTCATGGAACAGGAATCAAAACTATGGTGGAGAAACAATCTGTGAGAGGATTACCAAATATGAAGAATCAACATATGATTCACAAGTGCGAAGCCTGTCAGATGGGAAAAGCCCACAGGTTACCATTTCAGAAGAAAGGGTACAAAGACGATGATGTGTTAGAACTCATACATATAGATGTATGGGGACCAACAAAAGAAGGATCTATCAGCGGCTCAAGGTATTACGTTCTTTTTATTGATGATGCAACAAGATGGATAACTCTTTATGTTTTGAAAGAGAAGTCAGAGGTATTTGAAGCTTTCAGGCATTTTCATGCATATGCTGAAAGACTTACAGGATAGAAACTCAAAAGACTAAGGTATGATGGAGGAGGAGAATATTTTTCTCGAGAGTTCAATGATTATCTGTGGAATGCAGGTATCAAAAGAGAAATAACTTGCAGGTATACACCGCAACAAAATGGAGTAGCAGAAAGAAGAAACCGAACTCTAATTGAGTTTGCAAGAGCAATGCTAAAGGAGAAGAATTGTCCAAATTATCTTTGGGCTGAGGCTGTAAATACAGCCACATATCTGGTAAATAGATTACCATGTACAGCTTTAAATGGGATGACCCCTTATGAAGCTTGTTGGGGCAAGAAACCAACACTTGATCATTGTAAAGTGTTTGGATCAGTTGCTTATGCTTATGTACCATCACAACTGAGACATAAGCTTGAACCAAAAGCTGAAAAATACGTGTTCATTGGATATGATGAAAAACAGATGGGTTATAGGTTATGGAGTCCTCTAACCAAACAGTTTATTGTTTCCAGAGATATAACATTTGATGAAGGAAAAACTTGGTATACAGACATAGAGTATAATGAAGAAACAATTAAAGAAGAGATAAGAAGGAAAGAAAAAGGAAAATCACATATGCAAGTGAATGAAGATGAAGATCATATGTAGGCAAGTACGTCCAGGATCGGATCAGGTATGAGAAACAAAGATGGACCAGGATTTGATGAAGATGTGTATTCAGATACACATGAAGAATATGAGCTAAGAAGGTCAAACAGAGTAAGGAAACAACTAGCAAGGTATTCCTATGACACTTCTTATTTGAATCAGAAAAACTATGCTTACTTAGTAAAGGAAGATGAAGAACCTTAGAATTACAATGAAGCAAAAGGTAAAGAACAATGGGAAGAAGCAATGAAGGAGGAGTTTAATGCGCAGGAAGAAAACAAGACTTGGGATCTTGTTCCAAAACCAAATGGTAAGAAAGTGATTGGAAATAAATGGGTTTACAAAGTTAAGAAACTTGCAGATGGAAGGATAGCCAGATACAAAGCTAGATTGGTGGTCAAAGTCTATGCTCAGACGCATGGCATAGATTATGATGAGATGTTTAGTCCGGTGGCGAAGATGTCAACCATAAGGACATTGATTGCTATAGCAGCATCAAAAGGATGGAAGCTAAGTCAATTGGATATAAAGAATGCAGTTCTAAACGGATATATATCAGATGAAGTCTACATGGAACAACCTGAAGGGTTTGTAAGTTCCAGTTACCCAGATCATGTTTGCAGATTAAGAAGAGCTCTCTATGGATTGAAGCAAGCTCCAAGAGCTTGGAATTACAGACTTGTGAAGTATCTCAATGACCTTGGATACCAAAGCTCAAAGGCTGATGCAAGTCTACTCATTAAGAGAACAGATGAAGGTATGATCTACATTTGTATTTATGTAGATGACATAATAATCACAAGAACCTCAGATGAAGGAATCAAGGAGGTAAAAAGATTGCTTGAAAAAGAGTTCAAGATCAGTGATCTAGGAAAGTTATCATACTTTCTTGGAATGGAAGTTACATATACAGATCATGGTGTATATGTTTCACAAGAAAGATATCTCCTAAACTTACTGAAGAAGTTTAACATGGAGAATTGCAGAGAAGCTTCAACACCGCTTGAAGTCAATCATAAACTCAGCAAATATGGTGGTGCAGAGTTTAAAGATATGACGGAGTATGAGTCATTAGTGGGAATCTTAATTTATGCTACACTAACAAGACCTGATCTCAGTTATGCAGTGGGAGTTCTCACACAGTTCATGCATTGTCCGAAGGATCAACATTGGGTTGCAGGACAAAGAGTTCTTAGATATATCAAAAGAACTATAAAGGAAGGATTATATTATCCTTTTACGTCAGATATAAAGCTGAGAGCATACAATGACTCAGACTCGGTAGGAAGTCAAGATGACAAAAGGTCAACACATGGATAAATGATATATCTAGGAGATAAGCTTGTAAGCTGGTGTTCAAAGAAGCAACACACAGTGGCTTTATCGTCAACAGAAGCAGAGTATAAAGGACTTGTGGAAGCAGCTAAAGAAGTGATATGGATGCAGACCTTGTTCAAAAGTATGGGTATTGATCAAGGTATACCTATCATACATGGAGATAATATGAGCTCGTTGTATCTTGCAGCAAATCCAGTATTTCATGCAAGAACAAAACACATAGAAATTCAATATCATTTCCTGAGGCAAAAGGTAATGGAGAAGGAGATTGAAATAGTATTCACTCCTACGAAAGATCAAATTGCAGATATTCTAACAAAGAGCTTGGATGGAGTAAAGACAAGCAGATTCAAAGAAATGGCAGGTATAAAAGAAAAGAAGAATATATGAAAGATCAGAGAATGCAAATTAGTGATTGAGGGGGAGCTGTTAAAGAATCACTCACAAATTTGACATACAGATAGACATAAAGATGAAGAAAGACAAAGATAAGCAGAAACAAAGCATTCAAAAAAAATCAAGCCTTAGTGAAGAGACAAATTCACATGCGTCTTCAGGAGTCATTTTGCAACAAGACTATAATTACCACCACCACGTGCTAGAGAGATGACTCTCCTCCCAACCTTATGCCTGTATATATAGCTGCTCGAATCAACAAGGACCACAAATGTAACTAGAGTCCACAAGTGCATGTGCAATCTCCTCCACTCCTTTCATACCTTCCACTAGAGTCCACTAGTGGTTGTTGTACTCACCTCTTGAGTTAAGTCCACTGGCCGTCTCAAGTTAACTCACGTTAACTTGAGTTAGAAGGCTCTAGATCTCTTTGGGCAAAACTCTCGCCCCATGCTCCCCATGGGGATTGAACCCAAGTCCTCCTCCTTCACAACCATGAGACTTAACCACTAGGCTAAGTGGATCACTTGAATATGAGAGCACATGAACTTATGCTTGAGTCTATTCTTTAGATCTTTGGTCCTACAGACAAGTGACCAAACGGCGTCCGATTTCAGATCTGTCCAAACAAGCCAGATCCTTAAATCATTGACTTACTTTATTATATTCTTCCCCCCTTGGAAAATATTTTCATTCGTGAAAATAGAGCTATATACATACTGTAGGCAACCCTCGAGCCTCATGTTCTAAAATTGGAAGAACATGTTCATGTTCTAGAACTGGAAGAACATGTCTCATCTCTGTGGTTGCATCCTTGCCCAAATAATTCAAAACACCATCCAGCTTTGCACTTTGGTAAACTAGCCAAAGTATAAAGTAGTGAATGAATTATAAGGGTGGATCTAAAATCATCCCTGGCCAATTCACAGTTTCTTGATGTGCGATCAAGGCACAAACATGTGAACTAGGTGGATTCAACTTACTAGTCCATTTCTAGATATGATTGGTGCATGGACTTTAGTAACTAGGATGGGATTTGTATCCCATCAAGACTTTGGGAACTCTTGATTCACTTGAATTTGAGAGCACATGAACTTATGCTTGAGTCTATTCTTTAGATCTTTAGTCCTACAGACGAGTGACCCAACGGTGTCCGATTTCAGATCTGCCTGAACCAGCCAGATCCTTAGATCATAGACTTACTTTATTACACATTTCCTTAGCAGAAGGTATATAAATTAATAGTTTATATTTATAATTCTCATATGTTTTATTAATTTTTTACATTTAATTTATGTATTTCTTTTTATTTAAATAAACAGGCTACTGCAAAGAAGAGAATTGAGTCGGGCCACATATCTCACTTAGGAAAATGGGCCATCATGGTTTTGTAGCTACATTTGTAAGTGTATGTGTTATTGTAAGTATATCTTTTATTTTAGTTAAAACACAAGAGACTAATCTTTTTTATTTGTTTCAATGCAGGGAAAGGATTATGGTCGATATACTATGAAACATGAGATCGAGTATGCTACAAATTTTGGATATCGGCATTTGAGGGAGTATACTCGAGATCATCTTGATGGGTTTTGAGCATTATTAAATTTCATATAATTATTTTATTTTTATGGATGTTTTGTATGTTTTACTTATTTATGTTTGTTATATGTAATACAAGAGTATTATGGAGAGGCAAATATGGATAAGGTGGAGAGACAAACATAGGAGGGATGATCTGGATCATCATAGAGTGCTCACACCACTACCCATGATGCCACTATAGATGCATTAGATCATGTGGATGATCATGATGATGATGACGATTAGGATTCTTGATTATGACATTGGATATGTATTTACATTGATATATATATTGTTCATTCCAATTATGTTTTGAATTGTGTGTATGGTATTAAGTAATGAAAAGTATTGTTCTATTGATTTTTATTATTGTTTATATTTAGCATGGGTTTTATTAGTTTAATTATATAATTCATTCATATTTGTGTGTGCTTGTGTGTGTATAAAATGTATATATGCACATGTAGGTATATATCTATATTTGTGTAAGTGTGTCTATATGCATGTATATGTATGTATCTATGTATATATATGTGCATGTATGTATGTGCATATGTATGTGTGTATATGCATGTAACTGCATGTGCATGTGTAAGTGTATGTGCATATGTATGTGTATGTGTGTATATGCATGTATGTGCATGTATATATGTAAGTGTGTGTGTATATGCGTGTATATGCATGTTTATGTGTGTATATGTATCTATGTGCATGTGTATGTGTGTATATGTATGTGTGTGCATGTGTATATGTGTGTATGTGCATATGTGTGTACGTATGTGCATGTATATGTGTGTATGTGTGTGTAGATGTATGCATGTACATATGTATATGTGGATATGCATGTATGTGGATGTGCATGTGTAAGCGTACATGCGTATGTATGTGTATGTGCATGTGCATGTGCATGTGTATATGTGTGTATATGTATGTATGTGCATGTGCATGTGTAAGTGTATATGCGCATGTATGTGTATGTGCATGTGCATGTGTATGTGTGTGTATATGTATGTATGTGCATGTATATGTGTAAGTGTATGTGTATATGTGTGTATGTGCATGTATATGTGTATATGTATGTATGTGCATGTGTGTGTTTATACACATATATA
>CM035433.1:102921257-102926257 GCA_020310875.1 Ceratopteris richardii | reverse complement strand
ATATATATATATATATATATATATATATATATATATATATATATATATATATATATATATATATATATATATATATTTACATATATACATATATACATATATACATACATACATACATACACACACACACACACACACACACACACACACACACACACACATATATATATATATATATATATATATATATATATATATATATATATATATATATATATATATATATATATATATATATATATATATATATACTTATATTTATATATACTGTATATTTACTGATTTATATATATTCTCTTATAACTATATATATATATATATATATATATATATATATATATATATATATATATATATATATATATATATATATATATATATATATATATATATATATATATATATATGCACATGCACACATATACATACATACATACACACACATACACATATCCACACACACACACATACACATACACATACCCATACACACATACATGCAAACATATACACATACATACATGCATACATATACACATATACATACATACATACATAAACACACATATACATATCCACATATATACATACACACATACACATGCATGCATATACACACATTCATACAAAATACATGTAGTTATCCCACAACAATGCATATTTGTGTATATGTGAATATGTGTGTATGTGTAAATGTGTATATGTGAATGTTTATCTATGTAAATAATTAGATTATTAATATCTAATACCATTATTTATAGATTCTAATGAATCAGATGGAACTCCACCACCGTCTCTAATCGTGCAAGGACTATATACTATAAGTATATCAAACTTTTAATTTTTAATATATTTGATAGATACATAAATGATATATGTTTTTTTATTGTTATAATCAGATTCTGATCAATCAGAGGGAACTCTGCCGCCTCCTACCCATACAACAACTTCGCATGTGTCCTTTGATAGGAATTGTGATGAATTTTACTATCAAGGACAAATTATATGTTGGTGTAATTTTTGCTATGGCACGTATTGAAGACCATGATTGGAATGTATTGAACATGAGGTAGAGTATGGTACTTTTGGGCGTGCACTAACACCTCGTCAACATGATAATGCTTGGGTATGTATTCTTTCTATACATTAATGTCATTATTTTATTTTAAAACCATATACAAAATCAAATTATTGTTGATGTATAGGAATATTTACTCGATAATGATGATGACAAAGATGATAATAATTCTCATACTCATAATGCTAATATAATTCGTACAAGTCATGGAATTGATGTTCATCAATTACAAGCAGAGGTTTCTAACAATCCTCTACTTCCTAGTTTAAAGACTGAAACGGCTCGAGATTATCCATTACCAGCTCGTGATCGTTCTTTAGTACAAACATATGATAGAAGAAGATATCGAGGATGGAGTAGAGGACCACTTCCTTTAGATGGAGAGGTTTTTAAATTTTGGGGTAATCACTATATGATTGCTCCATCCACCATTACTAGTGTTGGTCGTGGTCTCTTTATTTTAGAGGATTTGTATATGCCACCGGACTCTGAAGTCACTCTTATGTCATTTTGTGGTCCTATATATGGATGGAGAGATTGGCATCGACTTGCATGTTATGTTCAAAGCATGAGTACTTATGGAATATGTTTGAATGTAGCATCCCTTACTAGTAGAGGGATTTCACATGCAAAAAATGAAAGATTATATATTGATGGAAGACCTTACATGCATGGAAATATAGCGGGTTTAATAAATAGTAGTCGAGGGTTACATAATAGTTCAAGAACTAATTGCACATTTGAGGAGCATGAAAATAGTCATGAATCACCATACCTGAGTAGAGATGTAGCAAGATACATAGTTGTCAATGCTATTACATCATTACATGCTGGTGATAAATTATTAGTGAATTATGGATGGCATAGACCTCCAAGAGCACCTTTTAGCTACAGAGAGAATGAAAACTTTCTATCCACCTATCTTGTGTTGCATTGAAAAACTCTAATTTCAATCTCATTTCAAAATAACTTATATATTTAATTTATGTTTAAAGTTTACTTTTCATTCATTTCTGGAATACTAATGATTTATTCATGTGTGTAGATTCCAACATATGATTTTGATGATATTCCACCACAACATTCACAGTTGTTAGTAAGACCTCGTTTATCAAAAGCTTCTATGAGGAGGCTATGCAAAAGTGATCTTGTGGAATATGCAAGGTTGAAAGACCTATATTCAAAAGAAGATAAAGTACAAGATTTGTACGACAATGATGAAGATGATGGCTTGGCAGATTTTATTGAAGATTGGTATCAAAATGACAGTGAGAGCATTGATATTTCTAAAAATGAGAAATATCGTCGAGAGGAATGTCTAAAGCATGTATATGAAGAAAGTCGTTTGACACGACTAAGTGCAAGCTTACTTATTCTCAATCTTCAAAATCTCTTTGGATGGAATTATGTATCTGTTTTGACACTATTAAGGTATAATTTTTAATTTTCTATCTATTTATATATATACATGCATACATATATACATGAATGCATACACACATATAAACATACACACACATTACATACATACACATGTTGTGAAAGTAAGGTCAAATTATACATACCTATATTGAATGAAGATATTTTGTCCATGTAGCCTTTGGAATTGTCCGCACAACCTTCATAATCATCCTGACACATCTACTTCTCCTATTCTAGCTGACCTAATACTTGCATTGCTAACTCTTTTATGAACTTTGCATACAAATATTAAGTATCAGTTAGCTATGGAGGTATTAGGTCATTTGGGAAATGGGAGGAGAAAATTTATCTGGAAGAATTTGAAAGATGGAAGAACAGTTTTAAAGGATGGGTGAAAAGAAAGCATCCATTTTGCCTTAGCTAAGGTAAGAACAAGACTTGTATTAAGTGGATGCTTTCCGCCCACCCATCCTTTAAAACTATTCGTCCATCTTTCAGAATCTTCCAAATAAATTTGCTCATCCTATTTTCCAAACTACCTAATACCTCCATAGCTAACTGGTACTTTATATTTGCAAACAAATATGTAAGTCTTATTTAGCAAGGCAGTTAAATGATTTAATATAAAATGGGAGACTACCAAATGATTCAGTGGTCTAGATATCAAAGTCAACATACCATAATAAACAAAAAGAAAATTAGAAACGAAATCAAATATACACACCCACACATACATACATACATACACATACATACATACATACACATACATCCATACATACATACACATCCATACACACATACACATACATACATATATACATACACATACACATACATATACATACATACATATACACACATACATAACATATACACACATGCATACACACACATACACATATGTATACACATGCACATGCATATACACATCCACATACACATACACATAAGCATACACATACACACACATAAGCATACACATACACATACACATACACATACACATACACATACACATAAGCATACACATAAAATCCCAAAAAGTGTATTGAGACATTTTCCATTGGCTCCAAAGATTAGAAATATGTTTAAGAGCCCCAAATTATCAAAGCTTTTGACATGGGGACATGATCATAAAAGTACTAGAATAATCAAAATTCCAACAGATAGTGCAGCTTTTGAGCATATTGATTTTAGATTACTTGATTCTGCACAAAAACCAAAGAATCTAAAGTTAGAAGTTGCATTAGATGGGGTTAATCCATTCTCCATGAAATCTAGTAAATGGTCAATATGGCCAGTGGTAGTCATAAACTACAATCTTCCACCATATCTTAGCATTAAAAAGGAACATTTAATGCTTTTAGTTTTAATCCTAGGAAAAAGACAAGTTAAAGATATGAATATATATCTTGCTCCTCTCATTGACGATCTCCAAGAGTTATGGAGAGGCATTAATGCCATTGATGTATCAAAAAGCATCAATGAAAGATATATTATGGTTCGTGGTATTGTGGCTTGGACTATTCACAATTTTCCAGGATATGGTGTTTGTCCAGGTATTGATGTAATTTTTTTATTTAATATGCATACAAATATATGTGAGTTAATGTTATTTTAATCGTTCAAGAATATCTACTAAGGGTCATAAAGCTTGTCCATATTGTGGTGATTGGTTGAGATCAATTTATAGTAAGAATCTCAACAAAAATATTTATCTTCGACATCGATGATTCTTGCCTGATGATCATCCATTAAGATGTAAAAGAGAAGCGATACATTTTAATGGAAAGCTTGAAATTGGTCAATGTCCAAAACCAATGATGTCTATGGATTGGTATCGAAAATGGACAGATGGGTCTCGGATAGATCCAGAATCAGAAATCTTCAGTGATGATGAAGATAATGAGAATGTGAAGAGAGGTAAAGCAAAATTGGCACTCGTTGAGAATATATCAATATGGTATTCTTTGGAGTATTGGAAAGAGTTAAAGGTTTGTCATCTTCTTGATCCTATGCATATACTCAAGAATATTGGTTATTCATTATGGTAGCATCTTCATGGATTAAAAGACACCATAGCATCAAGGAATGATTTGAAGGACCAAAACTCAAAACCAAAGTTATGACCAATTTTTTATGTACATTTAATGTGAACGACTTATGCACCTGCTCCGTGGGTACTTACAACAAAAGAGATACAGACTATCAACAATAGGATTTAGTTGATTTGGACTCCTACAGGATATGGAGCATCTTTTCGGAACATGTTTACTATGGATGATAGGAGCTTATCTGGGTCAAAGACCCATGATTGGCATAACTTTTTGAAACACATTTTACCTTTGGTTATCGATGGATGTTCAACGAAAGGAGTACGAGATGTGATCTATCATCTTGGATTACTTATAAGGTAATTATGATACTTTTATATTTAATATATATGAATACTTGATATCTTTTATTTTTTAATTAATTTCTTTATAATTTTTTTTTA
>CM035433.1:102826257-102916257 GCA_020310875.1 Ceratopteris richardii | reverse complement strand
CATTGTGGATATCAATGTATGAGTGAGTACATGCAAGATCATCCAAATGCTTTTGTAAGTATTATTAAATTTCATATAATTATTTTATTTTTATTGATATTTTATATGTTTTAATTATTTATGTTTATTATATGCAATACAGGGGTATTATGGAGATGTAGAGATGGATGAGGTGGAGAGACAGACACATGCAAGACATTTTGGATCATCACATAATGCTCACACCTCTACACATGATGCCACAATAGATACATGAGATCATGCGAATGATCGTGATGATCAGGCTGATCATGATGATGATCACGATGATAAGGACTTACATGATGATGTGGATAATGATGATTAGGATGATTGATATATTACATTCGATATATATTTTACTTTGATATAACATTTTTTTTATATCTATATATTTTCTCATTCGAGTTATGTTTTGAATTGTGTCTATGGTACTAATTAATGAAAAGTCTTTTTTGAATGATTTTTATTATTGTTTATATTTAGCATGTATTTTATTACTTTAATTATATATTTCATTCATATTGTATATGTGTTTATATATATATATATATATATATATATATATATATATATATATATATATATATATATATATATAGAGAGAGAGAGAGAGATATATATATATATATATATATATAGATATATATGTATATGTATATATATATATATATATATATATATATATATATATATATATATATATATATATATATATACATATATATATATATATATATATATATATATATATATATATATATATATATATATATATATGTGTGTGTGTGTGTGTGTGTGTGTGTAGTTGCAATGTGTGTATAATATATATATATATATATATATATATATATATATATATATATATATATATATATATATATATATATATATATATATATATATATATATATATGTATGTGTGTGCATGTATATGTGTGTATGTGCATATGTATGTGTATATGTGTGTACGTGCATGTGTATATACATGTTTTTGTGTATGTGTGTGCTATACCTACAATATATACCCACATACATATACACACACAACATATATACACAACATACATATGCACACACACACATCGTCTTCTTCGTGTGTCTTGTTGCATTTGTGTTCCTTGTGTGTCCTTCTCCTGTGTCTCTCGCACTTCTACACACACCCAACAGTGGGTCAGATCAGGTTCAACCTCTTCTCAAGTTTCGGTTTTTCGCATTGTGGTGCACGTGCACTTCTAACAGTGCAAATGGACTTCGGAGCATAGAACTGTGAATTTCAACAGCCAAGAAACATTTCCACTAGGTGTGATGGGGTTTTACCCCCATTTTGAAGCCATTCGTGCAGTCAGAATCACCATCAGAGTGACGGTTTGTGAGCTGAAATTTCAGCATTCATTTCAGCTTTCGTCGAAGTGAAGATTTTGTCACATTCTTGTTCCTTAGTGTAATGGCGGGCAGCAACGACTTGTTTGGCATGCTTCAAGCTGAAGATAAGCTTGATAGGACCAACTATCCGATGTGGTCTTACATGATGAAACATGTTCTTGTTGCAAAACAACTTTGGAACATAGTGGTAGATGTAGATCGAAGACTGGCACATGCTTCCACTTCATAGTCTACTGTCACAGATGGAGCTTCTTCTTCGAGTACAGTGGTTTCTCCTTCTCCACCTACATAGGAGCAGCTTAGATGGGATGGAAAAGATGCTCAAGCTCATGCTTTGATTGTGCTTTTTGTGAAGCGTCATATAGCTCCACACATTCGGTCATGTTCTACATCGAGACAGGCATGGGATACTCTTGCTTCTTTGTATGTCGTGCATAATGAAGCACGTGTTGCATACTTGAGAAAGCAACTTGAGGATGTATGTATGGCTGAAAATGAGTTTGTGGATATGTATGTGACACACATCAAGGACTTGAAAGAGCAATTGGCAAACATAGATGAGATTATTCCAAATGCATCACTCATTTCTACATTGTTGAAAGGATTACCAGAATCTTTTCAAAGCTTTGCTACTACACTCTGTTTGGTTGCAAAAGGAAATCCTAATATGTATGCATTTGATGAGGTTGTGTCTCTTCTTTTGCAAGAAGAGCAATCTAGAGTGAATAGGAGTGGTTTGATTGAGGGCACGCAAGCACTTGCTATCTCACAAAAGGGGAAAAGCAAGTATAGCTCTGCTTTGGGTTCATCAAAACCAAAGCCTCAAGCTTCCTCTTCCACTCATTCCTCTAATGATAGCGATTTGCAAAAGAAGAAAAGATGCAAATATTTTCAAAAGGTTGGTCATACTATTGATAAGTGTAGAAAGCTTGCTAAACGCAATCAAAAGAAGAAGGAATCCGACATGTCTATTGTTGAAAATTCAGCAAATGTAAAGAATGATGAAGCTAACATGGCTCAAGATTTTTGGGCATCTATTGTTACATGCCATTATGATGCTTCTTTGCATTCTAAATGTATGGTTGTGAGTGAGGTTGATTCGGATTGGTTCTTTGATAGTGGTGCTTCAAAGCACATAACATCATGCAAAAGATTTTTTGCCTCTTTGAAAGATGCACCCAAAGGAGGACATGTGGTGTGTGCAAACAATGCCTCTTATCCTATCATTGGAGTAGGAGAAATTGAGCTTACGGTTGCAAATGGAGGTGTCATTCTCTTGAAAAATGCATTCTATGTGCCCGGTATCAGCAAGAACTTAATTTCAATTCTGTTGATTGCCAAAGCTGGAATTCATGTACACTTTGTTGATCATAAGTGTATGGTTCATGATTTCAACAATGGCAATGTTATCGTGATGTCCAATACATTATGTAATGGTTTGTATCACATGGATACATATAAGAGGGCTGCCTCGAATGCCTTGGTTGCTCATACTTCTTCCATGGCTGAAATGGAGCTTTGGCATGCTCATTTTGATCACTTGAAGTTCAATAGTTTTCTTTACTTGCAAAAGAAGGACATGGTTATTGGTTTGCCTACACTTGAGTCCATTGAAAAGCATGCATGTGAAGGTTGCATTCTTGGAAAAATGCTTCGTGCTTCTTTTCCAAAAGATAGTCATACACACACTACAAGAAAATTACAGCTTGTTCATAGTGATGTATGTGGTCCCATCAAGACTCCATCTTTTGGGAAGCATGTATATTTTGTTACCTTCATTGATGATGCTACTCGCCATACATGGGTGTATCCTATGAAAGCAAAGAATGAGGTATTTTCTTGCTTCAAAGCATTTTTAGCCATGGCTGAAAATTTTTCTTCACAAAAGCTTTTTACTCTACGCATGGATCATGGTGGTGAATACATGTCACATGAGTTTAATGCTTTTCTTTGTGAAAGAGGTATTTCACACCAATGTACGATGCCATATACACCTCAACAAAATGGTGTTGCCGAGCATAAAAATAGAACTCTACTTGAAATGACACGATGTATGGTTAAAGGAAAGCATCTTCCTGATAGGTTTTGGATGGAAGCAATCGTGTGTGCAAATTATGTGTTGAATCACTGCCCTAAATAAGCATTGAGAGTCACCACTCCTTATGAGACTTGGAATGGTCATAAACCTATGGTTAGTCATATGCGTGTGTTTGGTTGTTTGGCATATGCTCCTGTGCCATCACAACAACGTCACAAACTTGATGACAAGGCAAAGAAATGTATATTTGTTGGTTATAGTGCTGAAAGTAAGGGATATCGTTTGTACCATCCATTGATGAACACAATTATTGTGAGTCGAGACGTGGTATTTGCTGAAAATTCAGTTTTCCCTCTACTGGAATGCAAAAAACAGCCAACAGTTAGCTCACAAGATGTGTTCGATACACTCATGCCTTTGTTCCAAAATGGTGCACTTGACTATGGCCATGTAGGCCAGCCAACTGAGGTTCAAAGGGCTGAAAAATTCCAGCCAAACAGGGCTGAAAATGTAGAGAATCTTTAGCCAAACATGGCTGAAAAATTTTAGCCAAAAATTGTCAAAACTGCTGGAAATTTCCAGCCACATATGGCTGAACATTTGCATCAAAATATGGCTGAAAATGAGCATGAAATTCAGCCCACACATGATGTACATATTGAAGATGTTTTACATAATGAATGCATGTCTATCAAGAGTGCACAAACTATGCCAAAGTGGCTGAAAGAAACTTTGCAAGACAACAAATTGAGTGCACCTTTACTTGGTAGAACAAGATGAAGCTCTCACCATGCATCAAGTAATTTTGTGGATTATTCTCTTATTGCTACAGCATGTAATGAAGAGCCACTTTCTTTTGAAGATGCATGTGGCAATCCACAATGGATGAGTGCTATGCAATCAAAAATGGATTCCATACATAGGAATGGTACTTGGGAGTTATGTGAATTGCCAAAAGGAAAGAATGCCATTGGTACAAAGTGGGTTTATAAGATTAAGAGAAAATTTGATGGTAGCATTGATCGCTACAAAGCTAGATTGGTTGCCAAAGGATATGCGCAACAATATGGCATTGATTATGAGGAAACATTTGCACCTACTTCACGCATGACTACCATTCATACCGTGGTTGCATTGGCTGCCGATCGAGGTTGGAATGTGCATCAGTTGGACATAAAAACAGCCTTCTTGAATGGTGATTTGCAAGAAGAGGTTTATGTGAGGCAACCTCCTGGATTTTCTATGAAAGGGAAAGAGCATATGGTGGGAAAGAGCATATGGTTTGTCGCTTGCATAAAGCTTTGTATGGTCTCAAGCAAGCACCACGTGCATGGTATGAGAAAATCCATAAGCACTTGATTGCTCTTGGCTTCACATGTAGTCCAATTGAAAGCACACTCTATGTACACAAAAATGGGGTTGATCTTATAGTGCTTGTTCTTTACTCTTGACTGGGTCATGTGATGCAAAACTTGACATTCTTATGGCTGATTTGCAGCATACTTTTGATGTCACTTATCTTGGTCTTTTGAGCTACTATCTTGGCATCTAGTTTGTATCCGTTGAGGGGGGAATTGTTATGCATCAAGCAAAGTATGTTGAAAAACTACTTCAACGTTTTGCCTTTAAGGATTGCAAGCCAGTGTCCACACTAGTTGAGACAAGATTTCTCCGTTGAGGATTCTAGTGATGCATTTGACACTTCTCTTTATCAGCAAGCTGTGGGATGTCTTATATATGCATGCAACACAAGGCCGGATATACAATATGCAGTTTCCTAGTTGAGTCGATTCATGCATAGCCCTGACACTAAGCATTGGCAAGCAGTCAAACATGTGTTTAGATATATCTGAGGCACTTTGAGATTAGGTCTCCTTTATGATAGAGATATTCAGCCATGCTTGCGTGCTTTTACAGATAGTGATTGGGCTGGTTATTATGATAACCGCATGTCCACTAGTGGTAATTGCTTTTTCCTTGGAGACTCATGCATATCTTAGTTGAGTAAGAAGCAACCTACAGTGGTGACATCGAGTTGTGAAGTTGAGTACAGTGTAGTTTTCACAGCTACACTAGAGTGTATATGGCTGAGATGCCTATTGATGGATCTTTGCATGGAGATTGATGCTGCTATGCATATTCTCACTGATAGTCAGAGTGCTTTGGCTATTGCATGAAAACCAATATTTCATGCACAGACCAAACATATTGAGGTGCATTATCACTATGTGAGAGAGTGCCTTCATGTAGGAGATATTGATTTGGTATATGTGCCCACACAAGATAATGTGGCAGACATATTCACCAAAGCTCTTCCATGGGAAAAGTTTGAAGTTTTTCACAAAGCTTTAGGCTTATTACCTTGTGGGGGCTGATCTGTCACTCCCTGTATGTGTTCACATCATTCGCTCTAGAGGGGTTTGTTACACTTATGTGTTCCTCGTGTAGCTTTGATGTGAACCTTTTCCCTATACATGGGCACTTTTTACTCTAGTGTTGGTGAGAGTTTTTTTCCCCATGTTACCACATACTTGATACTCTCATATGTGGTGATACTTTGTACTTAGGGATATTATTCAGCTCTTACTTCAGTTCAATTCATCGTCAATAGAGAGAGCTATTCCAGCCATTGTCTTCTCCGTGTGTCTTGCTACGTTTGTGTTCCTTGTGTGTGCTGTCTCTAGCACTTCTACACACACCCAACATATACATACACACGCACACACACACACACACACACACACACACATATATATATATATATATATATATATATATATATATATATATATATATATATATATATATATATATATATATATATATATATATATATATATATATATATATATATATATATATATATATATATATATATATATGTATGTGTGTGTGTGTGTGCGCATATGTATGTTGTGTGTATGTGTATATGTAGGTATATGCATATGTATGTTGTGTGTGTATATGTATGTAGGTATATATTGTAGGTATAAGTATGTATTGATGTGTGTATGAGTATGTCTGCATGTGTATGTGTGTGTATGTGCATATATGTGTGTACATATGTGCATGTTGTTTGAAACCTTTTCTCTGAAATGATAACCTATGTGCCTTTCCCATCTGACAAGCTTCGCATTTGTAGATCATATGTTGGCTCTTCACATTTGGTAGCCCTATTATAGTATGATTCTCCACCATGGTTTTAATTCCTTTTTCATTGAAATGTCCTAACCTCTTATGCCAGAGGTCTAGCTTTGTAAGTACTTCATCACCATGTGTGATGAGGGATTGACCAACATTCCCTTGCACTTTAAGAGTAAAGAGTCTACCTTCCTTCTTAACATACAAATGTGATTGTATCCATTCTTCGGATCTTCAACAAATACTCCATCATTTTTAAATCTGACTTGAAAACCTTTCTCTACTATTTGTCCCACACTAATCATATTCTTTGGTGTTTTTGGGACATACAAGACATTTGTTAGCAAATCAGATCCATTCCTGCGCTTCACTTTTCCAACTGAATGCACATTATGTTTTGTATTATCACCTATTTGTACTATATGACTTGAAATACCTTCTTCTAATTTTGATAGCAATTCTATATTACCTGAGAAGTGATTTGAACAACCAAAGTCAATATAGAATACCTTGAGATCCTCCTTCTCTGATGCACTTATTGAATTCATCATCAATGTTGTATGGTTGTCATTCTGTGTATCATTTGTAAGTTGTAATAGGTAGTGTTATAAGACTGATTCTGATTCCAATTTCTTCCACGGCCTCTACCAAAACGTCCTCTTGAATTTTGTCTTCCTCTTTGGAATTGATTCTGAAACCTTCCACCTCTTCCTCTACCATTATTGCTTTGATTTTGATTTGATGCTTGTTGGTTATGCCAACAATCATAAGCTAGATGATTGCTCAATCCACAAATCAAGCATGTCTTCTTATTATTGTTCTGATTACCTCTACCTCTTCCATTTCCTCTACCTTTGCCTCTGCTATTACCTCTTCCTCTTGCATAATTTGCTTGAGTAGTCAGCTCTTCTTCATCCTTTGCTTTACCTTTATCACCTTTTGAACAGGCTCTAAAGCCCACGGAAAAAATGGTTTTACAAGACTTTATTTGTTTCAAACCCCTCGGAATCGGTCTAATTGGATTACCTAGAGCCCACAATTATCGCACAATGGATTCTTCCTATATCTATGCACTAGCTCATATGTTCCCTATCACACTTCCTTCCCTTGTTCACATACACATACTCGTGCACTTTCTCTTACCCTCTCGCCCTAGTTCCTAACTTCCTTTCCCTCCTCGCTTCCTACTTATCCTTCAATTGTTCTCACACTCTCTTCCATACAGACACAAATGTGCTCGCAAATCACTAGTACACATCTCCGCACATACGTGGATAGTGTGGTGCACACTCTCTCATACTCATCAATGAATCACCCCCTCAAATTCCCTCCAAAATTCAACGCAGTCTCCTTCTTCCGGCAGCCCCTTAGTTCCTCCCATGCTTCTGAAACTCTCCTGTTTGAATATCCCCTTCCCCCTTCTTTGCCCGTTTCCTCTTCCATTTCATTTCCCAGACCTGCCCAGTGCCCAGTGCTCTATCTTCAAGGGACTTGAGTCAAATGATGATAAGTGCAATTATTAAAGAAAGTAATCTAACCACTGAAACAACAGAGAACGTAGGAGAAAAAAAGAAAGCAATGTGCTGAATAGGAGAACATGTTCCGCATCAGAGTACCAAGAATGCATTTATTTACATAGCCATGAATTTGTTTTTCGCTACGCTGCAGAAAATTTGACCTCAATGAATCAATCATGGAATATATGACATGGAGCTCAAATATGATGACTCATACGGCGTGAACTCTCTTTAACTTGACGAAGAATTATTATCAACCTTGTTAGGATGAAGACACCAAATAGATGAAATGCTCATGGCGCAGTTGCTCAACTAATTCATCTCACAAATGTACAGAGCTATCTTCCTGATCGCATGAAAGAAATTTTGCATTCATATGCATTAAAAAGAGGATCAAAAACGTGTTTGACAAATATCAGAGATGTAAAATCAGATTTCAGGAACAAAAGAAATGGCCAAACAAACCTCTCTTCAAGCGACCTCTGTGAGCGCAATAAGCTACCTTCTGTATTATGAATAGCCCACACACACTCCTTTTTTCAACACTCGGAGCTGCACCAATCGTTTGTATTACTGTGTGCACTCTGCTTGCGTCTTGAAGTGGACACCAGTGACCATTCAATCGTATACACCATGTGTATAGCTCCTAATGAGATCGCTGTTGAGGAGCTTCCACACTTTCGTTCATTTACAAACCAGCTTCATGTCGTGTTTGTACACGGTTATCCCGAAGTCTTTTCCTTGAGGATGGGTCCGCATAGCCTATGCTACACCTCTGTGCTGATGAATATCAAGTACTTGAAGAATCGAAAACATTTGCTGACTATGGTTCTGGAATCGGGAGCTTCGAAATTACAACATCCAATTAAGGCTCGCGAAGCGACAGACGATATCATATTCACTTCAGGCGCAGGATTCAATGAAGTCACTTGATTCAATGAAGTCACTTGTCTGTGAACCAAGCCGATGTTTTACGCTACAGATTGAAGTATGAGGAGCGAAGCTGAAGCTTATGGAAAAAAGTGAAGGTATTCGAACCTTGACGTATGAGGACTGAAGCTGAAGTTAGTGGAAGAAAACGAAGTGCATATGGCAAGACTAAGTGATCACACAATGCTCAATGTTCAGGCTTCAAATGTAGCATGAGCATAATGCATTACTTCGTAGAGATGATAGGCCCTGTACGAGTGGATATGGAAACCTTGGGATACAGGAAGGAAAAATTTGCCGCCAACGGGAGAGAAGTAAGAGATCAGAGAGAGAGAGATATATACAGCGCATTCACACTCTAGTCTCTCACTGTATTCGGGAGTGAACTGCGTGCCGAGTCGGCGAGAGGGATCAGAGGACACTGGCCTTGTAAGCATAAAGCAGTCCGCTTGTTGGTCACAAGCTTTTGCTCCCCTCCTCCTATCTCCCAGAGCATTCTTTACCCCCCCGAAAGTTTGGTAACCGCCGCCTTTATTGTAACCTCCACAATAGAGGTGTATATGGACAAAAGCCGGTTCACCCCAGCGTGCAGGCCCTTTTTCAGTGGGAAAAAACGAAAACGGTTGCAACAGGCCCCCCCATCGAACGGATTACTTGAACAGTCCTCCTTTAACGCCAGCATAGCAATGATGTCCCCCTGTTATCTACTGCATCTCTTTTTCTTGTCAATGGTTTTCCGCCGAAACTCGGGTTTTCTATGTGATATAATCACTCCTTCGGCAATCACTCGTATCTCATGCTGCACCTGCCCTTATAATGAGGTCACAGTGTAGAATAGTAGTTTGCAAACTCCTTGCTCAAAGGCCTCTATGAAGTTAAAAGCCATAAAGCCACCAAGTCATAGTCCTCGTCTCCAAGCTAATAATGAGATAAGCATGAAACTCTTCATCTGCATCTAATCCACTTCCACCCGCATCTGGGAGAGTTCGAGATCCTTTATAATAGACTGTCCAAATGCCCTTGCAGCCTGGGAGTTCTACAATTCAATTATCTGTGACGAATTCCCCCACTTATACCATGCGTCTAAAACTGCATTTGTTGTTCCTTGGCATATAAATTACTAGCAGTATGGTATGATACTTGATGATGGACTTTGAGCAGCTAAGCATGAAAGAAGCTATAATGGGCCAATAATGATTGGTATGCTACATCCCGCATAGTGATGTAGAAATATATGTTTTGCGCAAGATGGATAAACTACACATGGGCAGTGAATGCGAGTTGTTTTGTACAGTTGAAATTTTGCAAAAGCCCATACTTTCGGGTGGAAAGAGTCCAATTGCAGGTGGTCTGTCTTTTCTCTTTTTTCTTGCTGACAGGAGGTATCTCAATAAATCTTAAAAAATCTGTAGATATACATTAAATGTGCACAGAACTCTTGCATTATAGTATTTTCCCTTTGTGCTCATGTCTTTCAATAAACCCAAACGCTGGACCTATTCTTCAGAAATTTCCAAAAGCGACCCTGCCTTCTGTCCCCCTTCTTTCAATCTCCCCATGTATTTCTACTACACTCTCTATGGCCTCACAAGCCTTTAAAGTACAAATAAATGTAGCTTCTGTTGGATTGTGCCCCTTCGATAACATCTGCTTGAAAAATCTGAATGCTTGCTCACAATGGCCATGTTCAGCAAAAGCTGAGATGAGTGATGTCCATGCAACAACATCCCGAATGGTAAGTGAATTAAAAACTTGTTCTGCCGTAGCAAGCAAGCCACATTTTGCATACATGTCCACTAAAGCAGTCACACGTAAAAGGTCATCTTCAAGTAGGCCACGATTGGCAACCTCCTTATCAAGCTTTCAATACAGCCACTGAAGCAAACATCGGCCATCTATTCTTATTGCAAAACACCTATGTTCAAACAAATACTTTCCAAAATGGGCATGTTAGTGCATCAAAATCGACCAGTTCATGAGCTAACATACTTCCCTCTTCTTATTTGCGAAGTCGTCCTCGACGAGCCACTATTGCTGCAATAAATCCCAAACAACCATGAACTTGTCAATGTTCAATTAGTTCACATACCTTTCCATCGAGCCGCCATTTCCACTGAACCTGCACTCATCGAAGCTATTAGTGCTCAAAAATCACTCATAAATACATTCAAATCAGTCACTTCCAAAATGATCCAAGAACATGCACATACACGCAATTTCCATTTCAACCATGCATCAATTTGCTCATACATTCCATTATGGAAAATGGTCTCAACCAAGATAACACATACATACCTTTCCATGTTTTACACCTGCAACTACTATTGCGGCAAACAGAAAAGAAAATAACAACAACTGAAATGAACAACGACAACTGGAATGAACACGATCGGAGATGCAAAGATACCCAAAATGCATAACCCTTTTTATTGACCTACTATTCGCTATGTACAATCATTCCATGACTAGACACTTCCGAAAAATCTCCATCGTCGTCCTACAAAAAATCATCGAAACTCGAGTGCAAGTCAAGACATACATCAGAACCCTAGAGTGTCACACATACTAGAAAAACCCTTAGATATAGCACACAAGCTATAAAGCACTACCGTTGCATTACCTCGCTAAAGCTTCATCCATAAGTACATATACAATCTCTGTGCCTTCAAGAACGTTGATTCAAAGTGAGCTGATCTGTCGCAAGCCAACACATACCAATCACACAAGCAAATAACATTCCCTTCCAGGCGATCATTGCCCTCTCCTCTCTTTCTCTCCCCCTCAGGAGTGGGGAATAACTTCATATGAAAATTTTATTTTAATCGCACGTTGGCCTACATTGACACTGGATGCGATTCGTGGACCTGACCACCCGATCAGGTTGATTCCACCCATCTACCAATGCAATGCAGCGCACAACACACAAACACAACATGATCACACATACATAGATCAGCTAGCCCATAACGAAGCTGGATGCGGCTCGTGGTCGTGACTACCCAGCCACGATGACTCCACCCACCTACCAACCCGTTATGGCGCGTAGCGAAGACACAGACATATACATCCCAAGCCTATGGCGAAACTAGCTGCGGCTCGTGGTCCTAACCACCCGGCGAGGATAAATCCACCCACCTACTAGCCCACCATAGCGCATTGGTACGATCACACAACACACTTTCTTTTCTTTTCTTTTCTTTTTTTTTTTTCCGTTTTCCTTTTTGTAGTAAATTAGTTCACCCAGGTCCTGAGAATTAGGGAGAGGAAGAAAGGGACTTTACCCACTGTTCCCACACATACATGCAAAACAGATACACACTAGCCTTTGACAGATCAACCACCTCTTCACTTCATCCTCTCAGCTATAGACACTACATATGTATTCATCGATTCAACTTTTCACTTGGTAACTACAACCAGCTATGCCTTAGTCCCTCGTATACCTATCCCTAGGTGTCCTAGAATGTGAGTCCCCGGAATGTCTCATGCAGTCTCACATCGTACTCGAATCCCGACAACTTCTCTAAGGCGAGTCAGGCTCAACTTCAGGAGCTCCGTCATCACTTCCTAGCGTTAGCACATCTGCCCAAGCCCATGTGATATCATTTTCCTCGTTAGGCATTTCCCTCGCGGGATCAAAATAGTAGTATCGATCTCCCGCCCATCCTACATGTCGAGCTAGGTATTCCTCAAAACACTCAATGTAAAATGCAACACCCAAATCCTGGTTTATAAAGCATACCAGCCAATGCGCTTCCTCAACATCGTATTCCGTCTCAAGGTCGTCGACATCTATGTCCATGCGAGCGAACGTTTGGTCCGAGAAATATATCCTTAACTCGTACAAGTAGAGTTGCGTAATTTGGTCTGCCATTTTGTTACTTAGGCTTTAACAGTCTCTGCATAACACAAAAATTATTAGAAGTCCAAATGCTTGAGCTAGCAAGGAATGATATTTATGACACACAAATCATAGATCACATATGCGCATATATATATAATACTATACATGTATGTACAAGGAGTCTACTTCGTCACTTCGTTTCGATCTCGTCTGGCTTCTCTCATCCTAACATCACTTGAAATAGGGTTTAACTCGAAGCGCGTTAACCTTCACGGGAGCATATTCTTCTCCTAAATCTTGAATTTGCATAGAACCATTGGGATTGAGTTCCACCACCTTAAACGGTCCCGCCCATCTTGTCTGTAACTTCCCCGGAAATTTATAATACTTACTATCATAGACTAGTACCAAATCCCCTTCTTGAATCACATAGGTTTTGAGATTTTTGTCATGTCTTTCCTTACGTCTCTTCTGAATAGCTTCCAAGCTTTGTTGTGCGATGAGTCTCTTTTTCCTTCCAGCTTGACCAATTGTATGTACCTTTCCTTCAATGACTCTTCCTCGCCCAATCTGGCTTCAATGGCCACTCTTAATGTCGGCACTTCTTTTTCGATAGGGAAAATGGCTTCCTCGCCATATACTAGAGAGAACGGAGTGCTCTTTGTCGTCACTCGGTAGGATGTTCGATATGCCCATAAAGCCTCCAAAAGTCTCTCATCCCAGTCTCTCCTATGCACAGCTACTGTTTTTGTCAGAATCTGTTCGAGGATTTTGTTGGTGACCTCCACTTGTCCATTCGCCCTCGGATAATATGGAGTGCTCTTTCTATGTTTGATCTTATAGAGTTCCATCAATTCTTCGATCAATTCATTAACAAAATGTGTCCCTCTATCACTCACTATTTCCAATGGGCATCCAAATCGAGTGATAATTTGCTCATACAGAAATTTCGCTACATCAACAGCTCGGTCAGTCTTCAGAGCTTTGGCTTCCACCCACTTTGTAACATAATCAGTACAGACCAAGATATATCTATTGGATCTTTGTCGTGAGGGAGGATCAATAGGCCCCACAAAATCAATTCCCCATTTCTCAAACGGCTTAAGAGCCAACACCGGCGTAAGAGGAGCAGCATGTGATAATGTGGGTTTGCCCATTCGTTGGCATTTGTCACACTTCTTACAATATGTATGAGAGTCCTTGAACAATGTTGGCCACCAATACCCTGCTAATAAAATTTTCTTGCTGTCAATTCACCAGCAAAATGTCCACCGCAAGGTTCGTCATGCAAAGCCCTCAACACTAGATTTGCCTCTTCTTCCTCGAGACACCTCCGATAAATGCTCTCATGAACAAAATATCGATAGAGTTGCCCCCCAATGATGCTATGATGCTTCGCCAATGCTAACAGCTTTTGCTTCTCCCTCTTGCTTGCTCCTGGCGGGTATTTAGTAGTGCACAAGAAGTTCACCAAATCGGCATACCAAGGTACGTTCGCATCAACCTGGAATAGATGCCCATCAGGAGCATCGTCGGGCACACCAGAGATTGGCTCCTCATTAACAATTCGAGATAAATGGTCAGCCAATATATGTGCTTTGCCTGGTCTGGTGACCACTGTGAACTGGAATTCTTGGAGAAGTAGCATCCACCTCATCAGTCGTCCTGATAACTCTGGTTTATTAATGATATACTTAAGGGCTTCGTGATCCACATAAAAAGTGAAATGCTTTCCCATCAAGTAATGCCGATACTTGTTCACCGCAAAGATCATCGAGAGACATTCCTTCTCTGTAGTCGTGTAATTCCTCTCAGTGCTATTCAAATTGCGACTTGCATAGTAAATAGGATGATCCAACTTCTTCTCGTCAGCTTGGCATAGTACTGCTCCAACTGCAGTATGAGAAGCGTCGGTATGTACATGAAATTCCTTCGTCCAATCAGGTGCTACCAAAATCGGTGCATTTATTAACCTCTCTTTGATCGAGTCAAATGCAACTTGACATTCTTCCGTCCACTGGTATTGTTGGTCCTTTCTCAAAAGAGTCGTCAGTGGTGCCGCTATAGATGCAAAATTTAATATAAAACGTCGATAATAATTTGCATGGCCCAAAAATCCTCTGAGTTGTCGCAAGTTTTGCGGTGGTGGAAGTTGTCCAATTTTCTCCACTTTGTCCTCGTCAACCGCAATCCCTTTTTCGGAAATGACATGACCCAAAAGCAATCCTCTTCGTACTCCAAATGTACACTTTTCAGGATTCAATGCGATGCCTTTTTCAATGTTTCTTCTTAAAATTGCTTCGATCCTCTCCATCATGTTCTCATCGTCGCCTCTGATTGCAAAGTCATCAAGAAATATCTCCATCCAATCCTGCAGGTAGTCTTGATATGCAGCTATCATTGCTCTCTGGAATGTGGCCGGTGCATTGCATAATCCAAATGGCATCACCCGATATGCATACGTACCCCATTCTGTCGTGAAAGTAGTTTTGGATTGGTCCTCTTCATGAATTTGGATCTGATTGTACCCACTGAAACCATCCAAAAAGGAGTACAATTTATGGCCAGCCACTCTGTCCAAGATTTGATCAGTAAATGGCAAGGGGAAATGATCCTTCTTCGTGCGCTCGTTCAACTTCCGATAATCTATGCAAATACGGATTTTCTTATTTTTCTTCGGCACAACTACAATTGGTGATACCCATTCGCTAGATGCAATGGGGTATATGAATCCTGCCTCCAATAATTTGGTCAATTCCAACTTGATCAATTCCGAGTAGACTGGATTCGTTTGCCTGAGTCGTTGACATATTGGTCGTGTGTCTTCTTCTAAGTCTATGTAATGTTGGCAGATTTGGGGGTCAATTCCTCTCAGATCACTGTACGACCATGCAAAGGCCTCGCTAAAATTTTTGAGTGTCGTTTTAATACAATCTCGTACTCCATCTGGTAGTTCTGACCCTACACTCAAGAATTTTTCTGGAAAGACTTCCCATTTTTCTAACTGAGCTTCTCGCGAATAGTCTTTATTTTTCGATGACACTGTGATTGGAATGTGCTCTCCGATCACGCGTGCATGGTTGGTCAGCAAATCATTGTCTTGTTCTCTTCCGATTGAACCTAGTTTCTTCAATTCAGCTTTTGCGATGGCTTCCGACACTTTGGTCTTACTCTTCGCTTCCTTTTCTGATTCTCGACTTCTCTTTAGAATCTCTGCTTCTAGCATTCTAACTCTTTCTCGCAACTGTTGCATTTCCATCGCCGGAGCTAACTCTAGTTTTAGCTCTTCCCTTGAAGTCCCCTTCTCCAGGGATTGAGTAGCTTTGTTTTTAGTTGAGTCTATACTCAACATGTAACAATCAAATTCACTTGTATGCGTCAACCATCCTAGCAACTTCTGATCCGAATCGTCGTTATAGAGCAATGGATTTTGATACTCTCCCATCTTCGTGTCTTGATTCTTAAAGAGCTGCAAGTTGAACCCGTCTTGAAGCAGATTCTTGTAATTGTCTGAGTTCAAGGAAAACCTAGCTCGTGCACTCTCGTGCCTTGCTTTCTCCTTCTCTTTCCTTTCCATCTCATCGACTATTATTGTCTTTTTCTTGTTGTTCGAGGGTGGGGATACTTGTATTTGAATCCGATCAGACTTTGGCCCTATCGAAATAAAACCTGTGCGCCAGTCATGCACACATTCGGCTTGCACCAGCCATGGCCGTCCAAGTAGGATCGAGAAAGTAGCCTCCGAGGTCCTTGGTCTTACTATCAGATAATCGACTTTAAACTCTAAACCGCCCACAACTGTACTTACATTCTTCAAGAGGCCCGCAGGCTTCACTTGTGTTTGGTCTGCCATTCTCAAAGACATCGGCGTCTCTTCCATGTGGTTGAGGCCTAAGGCTTTCATCATGAATTCGGTCATAAGGTTGACTGCGGCTCCACTATCTAACTGAGCACCGGGGACTGCATATCCTTTAATCTCGACTGTCACAGCTGGAGCGTTCGAATCAATTTGCGTCGTAATACTTTGAATGATACCTTGGACATCTTTATCTTGTCTATTTTTGTCTCGAGCTTTCCTTGGCTTCTTTATATATTCGTTATAGAATTGTTTCCTATAAACAGGCGAACATTTTAGCAATGTGCCAATGTCCAACGTGACTTCAGTGTCAGCAAGTAATTTCACAATATCTACTTCTTCCGAGCTTTGTCTTTCCTTTCTAGTTGTAGGAGCTTTCAACCTTTCAGGGAATGGTGCTATGCCCGGCACAAACTCCTTGGTTACTGGTGGACGAATCTCAACCTCTTCCCCATCCTCAAACTCTTGCTGCTCAACAAGTCCTCTAACTTGATCCTCTACCTCTTCTTGTTCCGCTATCCTCTCTTGACTCCCTTCTTCACCTTCGCCTCCTGGATTCTTCTTCGAGTACTCTTGAGTCCTTGTGACTACTGCCACAGTTGGATCTTTGTGTGGGTTCTTGGCCTCGTAAGCATCTACAAAGTGCATTGACGAGCTAGAGCCTTCTTGAGGGTTTGGTGTCTTGAACACTACTCCGATCGTAGGAACGTGCTCTTGAGCTCTTGATGTGATATGCATCTGAGTATCAACATAGTTCGAGGACCCTACTGGTCCTTTTTCCTTGCCGGCGGCAACTCTTCGTTTTGGACAATCTTCATCAAAGTGGCCCTCCCCACTACAGTACCTACAGAGCGGGGTATAATCAATTGGCTTCTTTTCGTTTGGACATCTAGATTGAGTATGGCCAAAGCCATGGCATCTCCAGCACTGGATTGGACCATCTCTTCTTTGATCACGCGCGGCTCCTCTTGGATAGTCTCCTCCTTGTCCCTGAGCACCATATCCATAAGTAGGTCTGTTTTCCCAACGAGATGTAGGTGGGACACTTTGAGCAGGCAACCCCGTGTAAGGTCTTTCTCTTGTATCTCCTGCTTTCATGGTCCTTTCTTCATAGGCTCTCTTGTTGTAACATCGGTCCTCTGTGTGATTTGTCCTTCCACAAAAAGTACAGCGCATCCTAGGTGGCGACCTATCTGTGAATACTCTCGAGACTGTAGGGCATTCTGAAGCCAAATGGCCATAACCATGGCACTTTCCACACCATGTATTCGATCGAAACACTTGATTCGGGTTTGTTGTGACCTCTGATTTTACTGTGTACGTCTCTTGAGTTATCGTGGCAGCTTTAATAGCTTGCGTGACCAACTCCAATATTCTTTCTTCGGTTAGCGCAGGCTTTACCTCGCCTGGCGTGCTAGTGGCAGCTACAAAAGCTGGGGTCGTCAATGCAGGACTTCCTTGGCCAGGATCTTTCATCGGTATGTTTCCTGGACCTCCCATAGGCTCGTATAAGAGTTCCATCTTTCTTTGTTGGCATAATTGTACTTCCTCCCAAAGCCTTGCTTGTTCCTTAGCATCCATTAAGGTCGCAGGCCTTGTCAGGCTGATATGCTGTTGTGCCGTAGGATCTCGCAATCCTGAAATGAATCTACGTTTCAATGTCTCATCATTCGGGGCGTTCGCGCCCATCTTTCTTATCAACGTTTCCATTCTTTGAATATAGTTGTCGATGCTCTCATTGACTCCTTGTCGCAAGTAATCCATTTGTTGGGCCAACCTGTCTTGGAAGCCTTGTCCTCGAAATTTTGCCAAGAAGGCTTCCTTAAGCATCTGATAAGTTCCACGTTCTTGTGGTGTCAGATTCCCATACCAATTGGCTGCCTCATCACGGAGAATAGCCGGAAAAATTCTCAACCTTTGGTCTTGGTCAACTACGTCATTGGCCTCACAGGTGACCTCAAACAACTGGATAAAGCTATCCGGATCTTCGTCCCAAGTACCTGAAAATTTGGTGAAGTCCCCCAAGTGAACTGAAATCCGCTGAGCCATTTCGAACAGAGGTGTGATGTCGATATCACTTCGATCCCAAAAATTTAGCACACGTGGCTTCAGGATCCCTCCTTCAAATTGTCGTACTTGATTCGCAACCCTCCTACGGGAGTATACGTTTTTTACTGATTTCTTCGAGGCAATCGAAGTCCACTCACCTGGCGGTTCCCACTTTCTCCTTTCTCTTTCAAGGGCCCTTCTCTGAGCGCGTTCTTCTCTTTGAGTTTGTGTTGCTCCTGACGATGAGCTCCCCTCGCTCATGTACTAGATCGCGGGGTCTGCAAGCTCGGCCAACCTGTGGCGCTAGGCGAACCTATGGCACTCTCTTATAGAGACGTACCAAGCAACTTCCCAGCAGACGCACCAAATGAACAGGCTCTAAAGCCCACGGAAAAAATGGTTTTACAAGACTTTATTTGTTTCAAACCCCTCGGAATCGGTCTAATTGGATTACCTAGAGCCCACAATTATCGCACAATGGATTCTTCCTATATCTATGCACTAGCTCATATACTTCCCGGCAAACGCACCAAATGAACAGGCTCTAAAGCCCACGGAAAAAATGGTTTTACAAGACTTTATTTGTTTCAAACCCCTCGGAATCGGTCTAATTGGATTACCTAGAGCCCACAATTATCGCACAATGGATTCTTCCTATATCTATGCACTAGCTCATATGTTCCCTATCACACTTCCTTCCCTTGTTCACATACACATACTCGTGCACTTTCTCTTACCCTCTCGCCCTAGTTCCTAACTTCCTTTCCCTCCTCGCTTCCTACTTATCCTTCAATTGTTCTCACACTCTCTTCCATACAGACACAAATGTGCTCGCAAATCACTAGTACACATCTCCGCACATACGTGGATAGTGTGGTGCACACTCTCTCATACTCATCAATGAATCACCCCCTCAAATTCCCTCCAAAATTCAACGCAGTCTCCTTCTTCCGGCAGCCCCTTAGTTCCTCCCATGCTTCTGAAACTCTCCTGTTTGAATATCCCCTTCCCCCTTCTTTGCCCGTTTCCTCTTCCATTTCATTTCCCAGACCTGCCCAGTGCCCAGTGCTCTATCTTCAAGGGACTTGAGTCAAATGATGATAAGTGCAATTATTAAAGAAAGTAATCTAACCACTGAAACAACAGAGAACGTAGGAGAAAAAAAGAAAGCAATGTGCTGAATAGGAGAACATGTTCCGCATCAGAGTACCAAGAATGCATTTATTTACATAGCCATGAATTTGTTTTTCGCTACGCTGCAGAAAATTTGACCTCAATGAATCAATCATGGAATATATGACATGGAGCTCAAATATGATGACTCATACGGCGTGAACTCTCTTTAACTTGACGAAGAATTATTATCAACCTTGTTAGGATGAAGACACCAAATAGATGAAATGCTCATGGCGCAGTTGCTCAACTAATTCATCTCACAAATGTACAGAGCTATCTTCCTGATCGCATGAAAGAAATTTTGCATTCATATGCATTAAAAAGAGGATCAAAAACGTGTTTGACAAATATCAGAGATGTAAAATCAGATTTCAGGAACAAAAGAAATGGCCAAACAAACCTCTCTTCAAGCGACCTCTGTGAGCGCAATAAGCTACCTTCTGTATTATGAATAGCCCACACACACTCCTTTTTTCAACACTCGGAGCTGCACCAATCGTTTGTATTACTGTGTGCACTCTGCTTGCGTCTTGAAGTGGACACCAGTGACCATTCAATCGTATACACCATGTGTATAGCTCCTAATGAGATCGCTGTTGAGGAGCTTCCACGCTTTCGTTCATTTACAAACCAGCTTCATGTCGTGTTTGTACACGGTTATCCCGAAGTCTTTTCCTTGAGGATGGGTCCGCATAGCCTATGCTACACCTCTGTGCTGATGAATATCAAGTACTTGAAGAATCGAAAACATTTGCTGAGGAGCTTCGAAATTACAACATCCAATTAAGGCTCGCGAAGCGACAGACGATATCATATTCACTTCAGGCGCAGGATTCAATGAAGTCACTTGTCTATGAACCAAGCCGATGTTTTACGCTACAGATTGAAGTATGAGGAGCGAAGCTGAAGCTTATGGAAAAAAGTGAAGGTATTCGAACCTTGACGTACGAGGACTGAAGCTGAAGTTAGTGGAAGAAAACGAAGTGCATATGGCAAGACTAAGTGATCACACAATGCTCAATGTTCAGGCTTCAAATGTAGCATGAGCATAATGCATTACTTCATAGAGATGATAGGCCCTGTACGAGTGGATATGGAAACCTTGGGATACACGAAGGAAAAATTTGCCGCCAACGGGAGAGAAGTAAGAGATCAGAGAGAGAGAGATATATACAGCGCATTCACACTCTAGTCTCTCATTGTATTCGGGAGTGAACTGCGTGCCGAGTCGGCGAGAGGGATCAGAGGACACTGGCCTTGTAAGCATAAAGCAGTCCGCTTGTTGGTCACAAGCTTTTGCTCCCCTCCTCCTATCTCCCAGAGCATACTTTACCCCCCCGAAAGTTTGGTAACCGCCGCCTTTATTGTAACCTCCACAATAGAGGTGTATATGGACAAAAGCCGGTTCACTCCCCAGCGTGCAGGCCCTTTTTCAGTGGGAAAAAACGAAAACGGTTGCAACAAGCCCCCCCATCGAACGGATTACTTGAACAGTCATCCTTTAACGCCAGCATAGCAATGATGTCCCCCTGTTATCTACTGCATCTCTTTTTCTTGTCAATGGTTTTCCGCCGAAACTCGGGTTTTCTATGTGATATAATCACTCCTTCGGCAATCACTCGTATCTCATGCTGCACCTGCCCTTATAATGAGGTCACAATGTAGAATAGTAGTTTGCAAACTCCTTGCTCAAAGGCCTCTATGAAGTTAAAAGCCATAAAGCCAACAAGTCATAGTCCTCGTCTCCAAGCTAATAATGAGATAAGCATGAAACTCTTCATCTGCATCTAATCCACTTCCACCCGCATCTGGGAGAGTTCGAGATCCTTTATAATAGACTGTCCAAATGCCCTTGCAGCCTGGGAGTTCTACAATTCACTTATCTGTGACGAATTCCCCCAGTTATACCATGCGTCTAAAATTGCATTTGTTTTTCCTTGGCATATAAATTACTAGCAGTATGGTATGATACTTGATGATGGACTTTGAGCAGCTAAGCATGAAAGAAGCTATAATGGGCCAATAATGATTGGTATGCTACATCCCGCATAGTGATGTAGAAATATATGTTTTGCGCAAGATGGATAAACTACACATGGGCAGTGAATGCGAGTTGTTTTGTACAGTTGAAATTTTGCAAAAGCCCATACTTTCGGGTGGAAAGAGTCCAATTGCAGGTGGTCTGTCTTTTCTCTTTTTTCTTGCTGACAGGAGGTATCTCAATAAATCTTAAAAAATCTGTAGATATACATTAAATGTGCACAGAACTCTTGCATTATAGTATTTTCCCTTTGTGCTCATGTCTTTCAATAAACCCAAACGCTGGACCTATTCTTCAGAAATTTCCAAAAGCGACCCTGCCTTCTGTCCCCCTTCTTTCCATCTCCCCATGTATTTCTACTACACTCTCTATGGCCTCACAAGCCTTTAAAGTACAAATAAATGTAGCTTCTGTTGGATTGTGCCCCTTCGATAACATCTGCTTGAAAAATCTGAATGCTTGCTCACAATGGCCATGTTCAGCAAAAGCTGAGATGAGTGATGTCCATGCAACAACATCCCGAATGGTAAGTGAATTAAAAACTTGTTCTGCTGTAGCAAGCAAGCCACATTTTGCATACATGTCCACTAAAGCAGTCACACGTAAAAGGTCATCTTCAAGTAGGCCACGATTGGCAACCTCCTTATCAAGCTTTCAATACAGCCACTGAAGCAAACATCGGCCATCTATTCTTATTGCAAAACACCTATGTTCAAACAAATACTTTCCAAAATGGGCATGTTAGTGCATCAAAATCGACCAGTTCATGAGCTAACACCTTTCTTCTTATTCTTTGCACACATAGCAGAGCTATGTCCTTTATCTCCATCTTTCAAATCTTGCTCAAATGTAAGCATCAGTCCAAGCAATTGATTCAATTCTAGTACAAAATGATTTAATGAAAGTTCAGTTGAAAGTACAAAAGTTTTCCACCTTTCATCTCCTCTCAATCCTTCAAGCAATTGTGCTATCAACGTATGAACTTCAATATCTTCATCAATAGATCCAAGGCTATCTACCAAGTCCTTCATCTTAGTGACATAATCACTAATGCTCTGACTTTGTTTCTTCTTAAATGTGGTAAATTCTGACCATAAGCTAGGCTTCCTAGCTTTAGTAGTGTTTTGGAAGTGGTCTTCCAAAGCATTCCAGATGTCTTCAACTGTTTCTAAACCTCTGATATGTGGTAACAAATGATATGTGATAGTGTTGTATATATAAGCTCTAGCACTTACATCTTTCTTTTGTCATAGCTTCAAAGCTTCTAATTCTTCTTTCCTTGGTTGACTATCATCTTCAAATGTAGGCTTTTTTTCTTCACCTGTCACATATACCATTAGATCCTTACTCATAAGTAACGCTTCCATTCTCATTACCCAAGCAGGATAATTATCTCTGTCCAATTTGTCAATAGATACATGATCTACCATAGTCTTCTTGCTTCTATTGCAACCTATGAGCATAAGGTTAAATTATGTTACCTTTTGTAGATCTTTACCCTTGAGAATAACTTTGAAGTTCTCCTCTCATGCCTTTGGTTGTTGAACACCTCAGCTTTCACCTTTTCAATGAAAAACTCTTCAACTCTTCTTGTATCTACACCTCCTTTCACTCTTGAGGACCTCTCTGCTCTGATACCACTTGTTGGTGTATGTAACACCACAAGAACTAAGCTAAAGTGATATTAGAATTCCTCCATAACCATCATTAGCTTAGAAACACTCTAAAGTTGAAACCTTTATCACTAAACTTAGTGAAATCCAAAACTTCACTTTCCAGAAATCTGTGCCTTTCCTTCTAGCTTCAAATCTAGTATGTATTAGCTTGATTCTTGTAAATTCTTTTGATCATTTGCTAATAGAAGTTCTTACTAATGTTAAGTAACACATTCCATTATTCCTCACATTCGCTCTTGCAGAACAGCTAAGGATGCTTGGGATACACTTACCACATTGTACCAAGCTAGGAATGAGGCTCGTGTTGCTTACCTCCGAAAACAGTTGGAGAGTGAGCACATGAATGAAGGTGATTCTATGGACAGTTTTCTAACGAAGATCAAAGACTTGAAGGAATAGTTGATTTCTGTTGATGAGGTTATACCAGATAGCTCACTTGTGCAGACCGTTCTGAATGGTCTTCCTGATTCATATCAGAGTTTTGCTTCTACTCTTTGGTTGATGATGAAAGGCAATCCAAATGCCTTATCATTTGAAGAGTTAGTCTTTGTTCTGTTGCAGGAAGATCAGTCCAGGCAAAACAAGTCCATTATGCGAGTTGCAGATCAAGCTTTCCTGGCTAGTCAGAAGGGCAAAGGAAAATGGAGCTCTTCAAGTACTAAGCAGAAATCTGCCAATTCTGCATATTCGAAGAAGGAAGATAAAGATGAGAAGAAATAAGAAAAGCAGAAATTGTTTTGTAAGTACTGTAAAGGGAATGATCATATCATAAAGAACTGTCCAAAACTGGCTGCTAAAGAGGCTAGAATGGTTGTTGCAGAGGCCTCTACACCAAAAACAGAGTCTGCAAATCTTGTGCAGGAAGAAGAATGGGTGTTTACTATTGTCTAGTTTTGACCCATCTTCTAATGAGCAGTGCATGTCTGCAGTAGACTCAGATGTTTGCCAGTATTTTGATAGTGGGGCGACCAAACATATTACCTCGCAACACAGTTTCTTCTCTTCACTCGAGCCTGCCCCTATAGGGAATACTGTTACATGCGCGAACAACTCCTCTTATCCTGCTATGGGAGTTGGTAAGATCATTTTGACTACTGTTGATGGTAGTTCTTTCACTTTGTCAGATGCTTTATTTGTGCCAGGGATCAAAAAGAACCTGTTATCAGTTTTTGCATTAGCCAAGATTGGCTTGGTTGTGAAATTTGTTGATGACAGGTGTACAGTTCATGATCTGTCAAATGGCGATGTGATTATTGCTTCTTGCATTTTATGTCGTGGGCTGTATAAGCTCATAGACTATGAAAGATCTGTAAACTATTTGGCATGTGCAGTAAATGATTCTCAGGCTATGTCAGATGCAAAGCTTTGGCATGCAAACTTTGGTCATCTGAATTTTGCTAGTTTGTTACGCCTACAGAAATCTGAAATGGTGTCCTCGTTGCCCAAACTTGAGGCACCTGGAAAACATATTTGTGAAGGGTGTATTTTGGGAAAAATGCAGCGTTCATCCTTTCCAAAAGATGGTTCAATTCGGGCTACTCAAAAATTGCAGCTTGTACATAGTGATGTCTGTGGTCCTATGCAGACACCTTCTTTTGGAAATTATCTTTACTTCGTGACTTTCATTGATGATTTTTCCAAACATGCATGGGTATATCCATTGAAGGCAAAGTCTAAAGTGTTCATGTGCTTCAAACAATTTTTGGTTTTGGCTGAAAATCTGTCAGCATGTAAAATGGGCACCCTCCATTCTGATCGAGGGGGGGAATATATGTCTTCTGATTTTAATGCATTTCTAGCTGAACGTGGGATAAAACACCAGTGTACAATGCCGTATACACCTCAACAGAATGGAGTTGCTGAACGGAAGAACAGCTCTCTCATGGAGATGGCGAGGTGTATGGTCAAGAGTCAGGCTTTACCTCATAGTTTCTGGCTTGAGGCTGTCATGTGTGCAGCATATGTACTGAACAAGTGTCCCACTAAAGCGCTGCAGTCTATCACTCCATATGAGGTTTGGCATGACCGCAAGCCATCTGTTGCTCATCTGCGTGTTTTTGGTTGTTTGGCATATGCACTAGTGCCTGAACAACATTGTAGAAAATTGGATGATAAGGCAATAAAATGTATTTTTGTTGGGTACGGTTCTGAAAGTAAAGGCTATCGTTTGTATCATCCACAGACTAAATGCATTCTGGTTAGCCGTGATGTTATCTTTGTGGAAGATGCTATTCAGCCATTGCTTTCATGTACTAAGGAGACATCTGTTAGCTCCAAAGACATGTATGATACTTTGATGCCTCTTTTTATAGGTGGATAGTCTAGTGCTGGTCCTAATGAGGCAACTTCTTAGCCTTTGCAGGTTTCATGTGATGATGCAGATCATTCCATTTCTGATGCAGATTTACATGATGCACTTATTGATGAGAGAGTTGATATTGAGCAGGCAAAAACTATGCCAAAATGGCTGGTGCAGACTTTGCGTGATAGCAAATTAGATGCACCTTTGTCATATCGTACTCGTTCAGGATCTCATAGTGCCTCCTTTGCATCAAATTGCTATGCTATGGCTGCGTCTAGTCTTTGTGATGAGAATGAGCCTGTTTCTATTGATGAAGCACAAAATTCAAAAAATTGGATTGCTGTTATGCAATCTGAATATGATGCTATAATGAAGAATGGTACATGGTCTTTATGTGACTTGCCTCCTGGCAAGAAGGCCATTGGCACTAAGTGGGTATACAAGATGAAGCGTAAACCTGATGGTACAGTTGACAGGTATAAGGCTAGGCTTGTTGCAAAGGGTTATGCATAGGAAAGAGGCATTGATTTTGATGAGACCTTTGCACCTACATGCCATATGACTATTGTTCGGAGCATTTGTGCACTTGCAGCCCATCATGGTTGGAATGTACATCAATTGGACATTAAAACAACATTTCTGAATGGTGACTTGCATGGAGAAGTGTATGTTTTTCAGCCCCGTGGCTTTGTGCAGAAAGGGCATGAAAACCAGGTGTGCAGGTTAAAGAAGGCATTATATGGTTTAAAGCAAGCACCACGTGCTTGGTATGAGAAGATACATGCCTATCTGGTTGCACATGGTTTTGAGAACAGTCCAACTGAAAGCACCTTATATGTTAAGCGTGCTAATGATGTGCTTCTGATCATTGTTGTCTATGTTGACGACATGCTGCTCACTGGTCCTATTGAGAAGCATATTGCTGATTTCAAGGCTGATTTGCATGCCTCATTTGAGATGTCTGATTTGGGGCATTTGCATCACTATTTGGGCATTTAGTTTATGCAAGTTGATGGTGGAATGGCCTTGTGTCAAACGAAATATATTGACACATTATTACAGCGTTTTGGCGTTGAAGACTGTCAGCCTATTGCCACTCCTATGGAGACAGGTTTACGATTGAGTCTTCATGATGCTGGAGATGCATTTGATGTTGTTCTCTCTCAGCAGGCTGTAGGATGCTTGATTTACTTATGCATTACTCAGCCAGATATTGAGTGTGTCGTCTCACAGATGAGCAGATTTATGCATTGCCCAGGAGTCAAGCATTGGCAGGTGGTTAAGCGCATTTTTCGCTACTTGAGTGGTGCTCGGCTACTTGGGTTGTTTTATCCCAAGGGGGGGTAACTACAGCCAGATTTGCATGCTTTTTCTGACTCTGATTGGGAAGGTTGCTATGACACTCGTGTGTCCACTAGTGGCTTTTGCTTCATGCTTGGTAGCTCATGTATATCTTGGTTGAGCAAGAAGCAGCCTACTGTGGCCACTTCCAGTTGTGAGGCTGAGTATAGAGCAACTTTCATAGCTATTGTTGAGTGTGTGTGGCTCAGATGCATTATGGCTTATTTGGGTGTTGGTCAGTCTTCTGCCACCACCATCTTCACTGACAGTCAGAGCGCATTGGCAGTTGCGAGGAACCCTGTGTTCCATGCTCGCACTGAGCACATTGAGGTGCATTATCATTATGTCAGGGAGAGGTTCTCTGCTGAGGAGATCAGCTTGGCATATGTGCCCACGCAGGAGAACATTGCAGACCTTTTCACAAAGGCTCTGCCTAGGGAGAGGTTTAAAGCTTTCCGCAAAGCTTTGGGCTTACTTCCTTTTGTGGAGTAATTTCCACATAGCTTGGCACTTCCTTATACATGAGTGCTAGCTCTTTGTTCACCACATCACTCCTAGGGGGGATTTGTTGATATATTTAGGTAGTAATGTGTGTGAACACACTAGGACCGCCGGGGCACTTTTTTCCCTCTTTAGGAGGTTTTTTTCCCCCGGCTTGTATATACGCTGACTAATGGGCTACTTATCTTTCTACATTCTCTAGTAATACATTCAGTATTGTGTGTTGTGCTCCAAGCTTCTTCTTCTTCCTTGTGCTGTTTGCGTGCTTCCGCAGAAATCTATCTCCAACACTATGCCAAGATTAAACTCTAATTTTGCACTATATTGCAAGTGTGAATTTGTCCCTTCACTTAGGCTTGATTTTCTAAGTATTTTGCTTTCACTTCTCTTTGTCTTTCTTCTTCCTTCATATGCGGTCATGTCTTTATGTCTAATTAGTGAGTGAAGCCCCAACATTTTAGTCCCTTTGTATGTACTTCTTCTATAGATTCCAACATGATGGTGTATGTGTGAGCTTTCAAAAATTGCTACTTGCTCAAAAGAGGTTGTTAATGTTGATTTTGAGAAGCTGTGGATTTTGATCGCTTCATAGGTATTGATGTTGTAAAATTGATGTCCTTTGGATCTTTCAAACATGGGTTTCACATTTATCATGCCAAGTACTCATAACCCATGATGAATGATGGGTAAGTGTTTTAGTGCATGGGTTGAAGAAAATGTGTGCCTCGCGCATGGCCTTCTAATGTGGCCCTATGCATGCTTACTTTGGGAATGCATTGTAAGAAGTATGGTGCAAAAACATTGGACCTTGAGGTAAGTGATCAAGGGTATGCTAACAAAGAGGTTTCCTAATCTATCATTGTTATCGGGTTACCAAAGTAGGGGATTCTTACCATGGTGAATGGTTAGTCGATGTTTATCTCTTCGTGTTGTACTCACATCATGGTGATTGATCATTGTCTTATCTTTGATTGTTGATGGTTGTCCTTGTTGATGGATGTCCTTGTTGATGGTTTACTCATGAGATTCTTCAAACGCAGAATCCAACCCCTTCCTTTTGTTTTTTTTTTTTGGTTTTCTTTTTGTTTTCTTTTTTCTTTGTCTTCTTTTCTTTTTTTTTTCCTTTTCTTTTGAGGAACAATATCACAAAACAAGAAGAAATATGTTAGTATCAATAAAATAGTTAACATATGTCAAATGTGTCTCATGTGCTTAGGACTCTTGATTGTGTCTATGCACGGCCTTGTAATGTGTCCCTATATTAATGCATATTGTGGAAATGCATGATGTGAATGGTGTAAAAGATGGGGTTATGCCAAGGGCACATGATTTTTGCACGTCAAGGCTTCTGATGTTACTTCTAGATGTTGATGCAATCTTTATTTGGAGGTCTCCATTGGATCTCCAAATGATGCAATCAATCCATGGTTGAATGACAACTGATCATTCCTCCTTATAAGGATCCAATTTTGAATAGTGTTGGGCTACGTATAAATCACTTTTGGCCTCCTCATCTTTTGATGGGTTCTTAAATTTTGTATCCCTCATGGTTGGCTCTTTGGTCCTGTGGGGGCTACTAGTGCTTTTGGCTTCTTAATCCATACCTTTGATGATTGTCTTCTTACTATTGCCAAAGAGGTGAGTTGATCTTCTTTTGATCTTGGTGCTTGCTCCTGACCCTTGTCTCTCCTTGGATTCTTGGATGAGACATTTCTCATGAGGGAAAGCATAGGGTTTTGTGCCCTTTAAGGAAAATGGGAGCTTCAATAAACTCAAATGAAGCATGACCTTCAAGTAGTTATTAGAAAGCAATTCTTCAATTTGAGAAGTACAACAGCATTAGGTGTAGCAATCTACTTGTAGAGGATAATAGTAGGTGTTTAGGATAAAAATCCTGAACAGTTTGATTTGTGCCAGTCATTTTATAATCAAAGTTTGTTTCAATTACTATCAAAACAAGGAGGGTAATATGCTACCTATAAAAATTCTTGAGCATATTAATGATGTCGGTGATGTATTGATGATGAATAGTGATGATGAGATCACGACAAAAGCTTTGATAGGTTACCACCTACACCCAATGAGAGCATAGTACTTATGCACACTTTCCATGTCATACTTGTATCCTGAGAGGGATCTTGGAAGGTAGTGAATCTCCATAAGGCCTCAACAAAGATATACTAAATGATGAGCCCTAGACTTCCACCTATGAAACAAGTGTTGATCTACAAGTATATGAGTAATATATATACTAGTATACCTCCAAGTTGTAGAGAAAAGGCTAGAAATGCATATTCAATAATAAGAAAATAGAGAAGAAGGCAAAGATGATAAACCTCAATCATGTGGAGCAAGTCCTCAACCCTTCATCATCGGAGTGTGATGAAGTGTAGGATTGAGCATAGAGAGATTTTATAACTCAAATGACTAGTGATTCATAGGAGATGCAAATCCTTCATCTTGATTGATAGTCATACCATTTTTTAATCCAACCAATAAGGGCTATTTCAAATATTGCACATGAGTTCGATTAGGGACACTTCGTTGGCTCGTTTGTCCTAACATTGTATTCTCTGGCTCTAGATGCGTTCCAAAAGGATTATGGGAGGTAGTTGCCTACTCTCGAGGAGGGAATACAAGCAACCCCATATACTTCAATTGAGCTCTATCAACTGCATCTACCGGCCAATATCCTCTTTGGTTCTAGTCTAGGTATGTGACTCTAGAGTCATTTTTGGGATCCTTTAACTCATAGAAACTCATTGGGCATTCTTCCTATCCTCCTGTGCGTGAATCGATTTGTAATAGCAGGTCTGACCCATGGAGTAAGTAGATGTCTAACAGGTAATCATCTTGAGGTATCAAATCCCCTCTCAAGACTTGAGTCACCACTAACTTGCCCCTTGGTGTAGTTACTAGCTCTTCAAGATCAAGTCTCCCCGAGTTTCCTTGTCCTTCCAATTCTCCTCTCTCTTTGATCCGATCTGGGTTTTTTGTCACCACGTAGATGTGACCTAATTTATCCATGTACATTCCTCCTTCATACTTAACATCAAGTCTAGCACTATTGCTGATTCAGTAGAGTTTACCATCCTTGCTACATACCTATTTAATCCATCTAGGTAAATAGGGATCCCTTGTGGATTAGTGGACACATATTGGAGAGAGGTGTGGAATTCCCCCTCTATAGTTGACATAAAGTTCTCCCTAGGGACAGAACCCTACATGTCTTTTGAGGCCATGGGTAGCTCCTCCTCTGAATCACTAGAGGTGTCGGTATAGATAGAGTGATGACTTGCTTGGGTTACACTCCCTACCGATGAAATGACACTCCTTCGGCTACTTAGCACCCATCATGATCTCAAGTTCATTCACCCTTCTGGGCTTATGTTGGCTTCCTACTTCCCCACAATTGGCTCTTCAACTACCTCCAATTTTGCCCTCAAATGGCTTGATAGGTTTTGGATAATACCACTCTGGGCGATACCACACAGATGATACGATATCGGTTTCAACACAATACGATACTAGAAACCTTCAGCGATATGATACCATCAAATGAAACGATACGATACCAGAAGTGACACGATACGATACCTCTGCATTCGACGATACGATACCAAAATATTGCATGATACGATACTAGCAAATCACACGATACGATACCAAAAGTCACGCGATACGATACTGGCTTGCAGGCGATACGATACCAAAATTTTGCATGATACGATACTCGTAATTCACGCTATACGATACTAAATTCCTCATGATACGATACTGGAATAATCGGCGATATGATACCCAAAGGATTGACGATATGATACCATTTCTTTGCACTATACAATACTAAAAGTAGGCATGATATGATACTGAGTCGGCGATACGATACCAACCTTGCACATGATATGATACCGAGTGTTCAGGCGATATGATACCACTAACCAATCGCGATCGCGATACCAACTTGACAATACGATACCAAAATGGTATCACGATACCTCAAGTGGGTCTGCACGATACAATACCAGGTGAGTATCATGATACTAGGGAATTTTGGTGTTGCGATACTAAAACTCAATCGACCGCGATACTTCAACCAAATTTCATCTAAACTCAAAACTTTTTAGTGCAAAGTGTTTCTTTTCCTCACCTCTTCCCTCTTGGCCCTCTATATCACTCAACAACCCTAAAAAAACTCTTTGTACTTCCCCACGATACCGAAAATGATTCTAAACACGTGGGAGTGTGCTTTTGAAGTGATTTCGTTATCAAAAAATTGTGCAACTTACCTTCAAGGATACATCAACCCAAATTTGTGCTCCCAAAGTCACTCTTTAGCTTGCTAGGCATGATACCACTCTGGCGATACCGATCACTGTTCTACTCACGATACCTCCTCTCACACATGTGTCAAATGAACTGATTTTTTTGGTTTTTATAGTTGTGGGATACCTAAGACCTACTCTGAACTATTTTTGACAATTTTTTTTTGGGATTTTTTGATGATGTTTCCAGCTTCTTCCTACTCTTCTCCTCTCTTGCCTAACCCTAACTCTTCCCTTTCTTCCTCACTCCTAACACTAGACCTAAAAACTCATTACACACACCTCCAGGATGTGAAGTAACAAGTGTTGAAGTGCTGACTACTTGCCACTGAACAAATTCACCTCTACAAGTACGATTCCTTCACTCCAAAGCTATAATCATCACGAAGGCACCTTGGTTAAGTTTGTTCCCCGACAACGGTGCCAAAAATGTGTGTATCTAAGTCGTGAAGCCTTAGGGACTTGGTGTCGATGAGACTAAATCTCAATCGCCCCACAAGTGCATATAGTGGTGGATCGATACACATTCATTTATCAATCCGAGGAACCACATGAACCAAGTGTATGAGGACATGTGTGCACATGATGGAACATGAAGTGGTTGAGCTATGATACCATTTACAGTAGTAAGCACAAATTCAAACTTTTCTCCCAGCTTCAAACTCTAAATATGGCCAATAGTGTGTTCCTTTCAAATCTCTTGACCAGACGCATCTATTGGTGGTGTTTTCACTTGAATCTGACAAATGCTCTTCAAGTTATGCACAAAATAGTGAATGGCAGGAAACACCAACACTCGCTCCACAACTCGTGATGGCTCTCACACACACTACAGTAGTTCAAAAGAGACGAGAAGGGATAGATAACAGTCCTACACACACATTCCAAGCATTACACACACAAAAGATCATAGACAAGAAGGAAATCAGCAGGAAAGAAGTAAATTCGAAATTCTACTCTCCCTCTTCACAATGGACAAAAACTCTTTACAAAGAGTCACAAAATGACTTATATACTTGTGCCCTAAAAAATGGTTCTTTCACACAAGAGACCAGCACTTTATTGTCGAAACGCCTAATTTCCTACTAGTTTACAAGGGTAATGTTACCGATATCTACAGATATGCATCTAGAGGACTCCTCTAGTGCATTTACATAGGAAAATGTATTACAAAGTGACTATGTTACAAAAATAAAGTGTCCAAATCAGATAAATTTTAGGGCCCTTCTTTTTCTCTCCATCTCTGCTCTTCTTTGCTCTGCAACACTCTTCCCCACTTTGTCTCTATCGTCCCTTGATAGGCTTTGCTTCTTGTCAGAAGTTTGTTTACTTCTTTCCACCACATGCATCACTTGGTCGGCCTTGCCTCTCATCTAAGCTAGTGTTATGTTTCAAAGGCCCTGTTCTTAAATCTTCTTTGACATCCTCTAGGACCTGGTGCATTTCTTTTCACCACTCGCAACCCTTGGAAATAAACTACAATTAATTTGTAGTCTAATTTTCCAATTGCCTCTTTGAATCTAGGTTGCTATGTTAAGTCGGGCTACCATGCACGCAACAAGTGGAAGGTATGAAGGTCTGGATTTATAGCCTTTGATTTGGACCTCCCGAAGATCCAGAGGTTGAAGAACCTTCCTGGGGCTCAAGATATGCTGGATATCTTCTTGCAGTTCTTCATGGATAATTGCTAGTCTTCATCCGTCCTTGCCTGTTGCGTACTTCCCACTATTATGTGCCCCTGCGGGGCTTTGTGCAGAGCTAGATGTTGTGTGCCCCTGCGGGGATTCCTATAGAGATATGCCTTTAGATATATTCTATTTATTGAAGCTTCTGTCTTGATCTTCTTTGTCCTTTTTTTTTTAATTTACTCTCCCTCAACAATTACACTTATGTGTTCCTCGATTATCTTTGATGTGAACCTTTTCCCTATAAATGGGCACTTTTTACTCTAGTGCTGGCTAGATGTTTTTTCCCCATGTTACCACATACATGATTCGTGGTGGTACTTTGTACTTAGGGATATTATTTAGCTCTTACTTGAGCTCAGTTCATCATCAATAGAGAGAGCTATTCCAGCCATCCGTCTTCTCTATGTGTATTGCTACATTTGTGCTCCTTGTGTGTGATTCTTGTGTGTCTCTTGCACTTCTACACACACCCAATAGTTCCAAGGATGACAAGAGGAGGACTAGTGGATATGTCATCATGCTAAGGAAGAAGATCATCTCATGGATGTCAAAGCAAGAACCAACAGTAACTCTCTCTTCAATTGAAGTTGAGTATAGAGGCTTAGGAAAATTCTCATGTGATCTTATGTGGCTCAAGAAATTGTTTATTGATCTTGATGTGCAGATTAAGTAGGTACCTATTTTTTGTGACAACATAAGTAGCATATGCTCGGCTAAAATCCCAATATTTCATGCAAGGTCCAAGCATATAGAAGTGTGTTACTACTTTATTAGAGAGAAGATCATGTCAAAGGATGTAAGGGTGGAGCAAGTTAGTACAAAGGACCAATATGCAAATATGTTTACCAAAGCATTGGATGGAGTAAAGCTATAACACTTCAGGGCATGCATTGGAATTAAGGGCCTAGGCATTGAGACTTGCAAGAGAGTGTTGAAAATCAAGTCCAAACATATAAAAGGGATCATTCATGTGCTTAGAAATTGGACCAATAAAAAATGAGGACTCAAAGTAATGGAATAAATCTAGTAGCTCCACCAAAATTAATCAAATTCAAATCTTTTCAATTACCCACCAAAAAGTGCACCCACACAAATTGGCGGGTGGTTAGCTAGATTCTAAGGGAAGAAAAACTTTTATATAAGCACCATTTCAACTTTTTTTCTTGATTTATACAAGCTCAATGAGTTTCCATCTTAGTTTTGTGAAAAAATAAACTCCAAAGCACTCTTGCTTGCTGATCTCATTTTCTCATGATTTTGCTCCTCTCTGTCTAGAGATCTAGTTAGGCTTTCACAATTCTCTTTGTACTAGATTGTAGAGCATTGTTTTCTCTCTCATTCTAATCATTTTTATTGAATTCAAGCATTCTTTTGCCTCTCATAGTATAGTTCCCCAACATTTTCTATGGTCTCAAGTTTTTCTACTTAGTGAATTGTGAGAAATTGCCAAGTTTATGAAGCTATATCTCTACACATAGGCAGAGAGAGATGCAGAGAGGTAACTTTTCTTGAAGTGGATGGTTCTCACATCTAGAACATCCATTTTCTTCTATTAAAATCTTGTTGGATAGATCTCAAAGTCTCATTTATGTATGTAAAGCTTCATTTTGAGTCTCAACATAATTGCAAAGAAAAGACCACAACATTGAGCATATATCATTATGTCTGGGCCTAGTGGAGGGCAGCCATCTTCCATAGCTGCATTAGGGTGTTAGAAAATATCCCCATCAAAAAGCTCTACCACAAGATAGCTTTATACATTATTGTCACTTGATAGGAGTCACTTGATCTTGTTTTGCATAGTCCCTGGTGAACGCAGGTGAGTGTGTACTAGCCAAGGGAAAGAAACCCAAGAGGGAAAAGAGGGGTTTCCAAGTAGTCAAAAGTGCGGATATTTGCTAAAATCGGGTGGAAATATAGGACTAAGCATAAGACCAAAAGCTAAACAATTGCATTAATTTGCATAAATTTGGTATACCGGGCCTTATCCATAATTGGCGATCCTACTGGGGAGTTGGCTTGGCACTCCTCATAGAGTAGTGCCACGAGTACGCTCGGTGCCCTAATCGTGCGGCACAGCCCGTCGACCCAAATTGAACATGTTGGTCTAGGTAGAGAGATGGTGCAAATTATGCAAGTTGTAGATGTTCGAGAAATTAGCTCGAGAACGATGACTCCGAGAGGGATTAGAAGGCGAAGCGGGTTTGGACACCCGATGAGGAATCGTGTATATGAATATCACTGGATAGGCCCAATTTCAAACCTCGTTAGGTGTTGGTGTTGTGAGAAAGTCGGGCACATTGCAAAATATTGCCCTCGTGTGTGCACTCCGTTGGACTTTGTCCCTAGATGCTTGGAATGCGGAAACAAGAAGCTATGCGAGCATGTGTGTCACGTGAAAGAGGTTCCCGTTGAGGAGGATGTGGCAAAAGAGGTTAGCATGTCACTTTCATCCTTTTATGTGAAAACCGAAGATGAAGAGAGTTTGTTGGCAATCATAAAACGTCAGTTGGAATGTCTTCGTGAAGAACCTGATAGTGAGAGGGTCAAGGTGGAAACATTAGAGAAAAATCAGGCAAAGGTAGAAGAGGTTGTAGACAAATGGGAGGAGCAATTTCGAGTGGTGGCAGATATAAGTAGAGTGTTGAAAGTAGAAATTGAGAACCTGAGAGGAAAAGTCGCGTTGCTTGAGAGTGAGAAAGTTGCTAGGAAGAGCAACGCCACGAGAAAGGAGGTCTTGGACCTTAGAACTGGCTTGATGATAGCCGATTGCCATAGCGTTGCGATCGAGGAGGATTCCCCTAAATATGATGATGATCTGGCACAGAGACTCGACCGAAGGGAAAAGGAAATCGAGAAATTGCGAGAGATGATGGGTAGATATGATGACCAAGCAGGTAAGGTAGCAGAGGAGTTCCACTTGGAGTTAGAAAGAATGAAAAGTGCCCAAGTAGAGAGTGATGAGAAAGTGAGACGGGTAGATAAAGAGAATGCGAGGCTGAGTAGCAAGCTTGGTAGGTGGATGAATCGAAAAGATGATGAGACGCAAGGACAAGTGGAGGACCCGAAAGTAGGAAAAATGGAAGGAGAGCTGAAAGTCACGTTGGATAGGTTGGATGCGTTCGGAACGGAGTTAGAAAGGACGAAGAATGAATTGTCGAAAAAAGTAGATGATCTAGATGTAGAAAATATGAGTAGGATTTGGGAGGAAAGATCAATTAGAGAGGAAGTTGAGAAGTTGACCGTTCGGGTTGAGAAGAGGGAGGATATTCCCCTCGGATCTTCAAAAAGGGTGAGAGAGGATAAAGAGATGGAGCAAATATGGAATCGGTTCCGAAGCATTGACTCTGACCTATTCCAATATCAGAGTGATGTTGAGCACAACAAACAAGGATTAAGAGACCTAGCAGCGAGGCTTGAGGCACTAAGAGGTACAACGGCCAATGGTAGTTTTTCGTGTCATCTATCAAGTCAGGTCGAATCTCTGCGAGGTAGAGGTTGGAGCTGAAAAAAAGGAATAGATGATGCGATGGATGTCGGTAAGGATGGCTTGAGTCTGATTAGGGTTTGCTTGCGGATTGCGAGTCAGAGATGTGAGGATGGATGGACCAAGTTTTTTGCACGCTTAGGACTGAAGTGACACTTTTTGAGGTTTCAGGTCGACAAGGTAGTTAGTGTGTGCGGGTTTCGAGAGGAAAAGTTGACCGTGGCATTAGTGGCCAGATTTTGGCTTGAGTAGCAGTAGAGAGGAGATCTGTCTCATCGGGATGTCCATGGGGGGATATATGTATGTGCATCGTGATTGGGAGGGTTGGGAAAATGTCCTTTCTTTTGTCTCCTAATTCTCGAGATGCGGGAATGAAAAAAAAAATGAAAAAAGTATATGTTTGTTTATATGTGCATGTGGCTACGCGCCTATGTGGGCCGATAGGTGGGTGGACCCACTTTGGCCGGGTGGTCAAAGCCACGAACCGACGTCGGTTTTGCATAGGGCTAGCCGTCTGTGTGTCGCGCGCTACATTGGGTTGGTAGATGGGTGGAACAAACTCGATCGGGTGGTCGAGTCCACAAGTCGCATCCAGCTTCAGCGTAGGCCGGCAAATGTGAGTAAATATGTGGAAAAAAAATGATGATGAAAAAAAAATGAGACGAATTCCTCGCTCGAGGGGGACAGAAGAGAGGTGAGAGAGCATGATGCTCGGATGGGAATATGTGTCTGTGTTTGTAGGGATCTGAGGAATGTGTGGACTCCTGATGAGGCATGTCAAATCGATGCTTAAGCTCGGCTAGGGTTTTGGCTGCGATGTGTCTATGGAAAGCTTGGACTTGAGGAATCCAATCGTGCTAGTTGCCTTGTTTGTCTGCAAACCTTCGGGAAGTGTCAGTTTTGCTCTTAGGTGGTGCAATGACTTGTGAAGTCCGGAATCGCGTTGACGATGAGCGATCTTATCGAGGCGAGCTCGCGTTAGGCTTGAACGAAAGAGCACAGAATAGATGAAAAGGAAAGTGGGAATAGGAAACCCTAGGTCGAGGAGGCATGAATATAGATGGGAGGACTCGATGAGAAACGGAAGAAGGATTGGGGAGGTGGTACTATAGCTGGTAAGGGCATAAAAAATGAAAGTTAAGAATGCATGTGCTTACATATATATGGTGCGTGTGGAAAGTGGGTTGAGTATGCATGTGAAATAGGAGATTCATGAGGTATTGATTGAATAACTGAGAAGAGTGTCAGATAGGAAATGTGGTTCCGCTTTCTGTTTGCATGGGTATGTTGTGCGCGATGAGAATGCATGTGTGATGCGGGCTCATGATGTGTGTGCTGAGTATATATGTGTGATGTGGATGATTGATATGGTTGTCTTTTCATTTTGGTTGTAGATATTGTGATTTAATGAAGAAAAGTTCTAATGTTTTGATGTAGTTTGTAAACAGGTGGACATGATAGGTGGAGATGCAAAACGGCATACAGAGTTGGTAAGTGAAGTGACTGATGTTGATTTAGTGTCGTTGCAGGTATGCCACTGGAAAGAGGTAGAATAAGTATGAGGTATGTGAATATGCATTGATGCATTGTCGATGACTTGGATGATTTGAGTGCAGGTACCAAATTGGCTCGTCAGGAACGACTTCGCAAGCAGAAGAGGGGAGTATGTTAGCTATGAAAATTGTTGATTCCTATGCACTAACACATTTCTATTGTAGCCAAAAAATGTTTGGTTGCAAATATTTTGTAGGAAGGTCGTGGTTATCAGGAACAATATAGGACATGCATATAAGGCTTTAACTGCTATGAGCATATGCAACATGGAGGGCATTCCCTTGATGGGGTGACATTTACCTCAATCTTGAAGCAAGAGAAGCTGAAGAGGGGTAGCAGCTACATGTTAGCAAAGCTATGCAAGATATGGAGGAGAAAAAGCAACATTAGGGACCTTGAGGTTGGATTTAATATTTTGGGGTCCATGATGCAAAAGTTTGGCATATATCTTGATGGCCGATATTATGGAAGCATGATTGACTTGCTAGCAAGGGTGGGAAATTATATTCCAGTTGAGGACATGTTGAAGAAAATATGGAAACTTGTTGATTATACTCTGTGGGTTAGCATATTAAGGACCGATCACAATATGTTGGATTGGGGAAAATAAGGCAGGCCGATGAAGAGATCAGAGAACTCACCAGAGTTGGATTGAGGAGGACAATGCTAGTTTATTGGTACAGGACTTATGGACAAGGCAGAAGCTTAGGATGTTGTATTGCGAATATTGATATGGATGCCATTAGATGAAGTTAATACAAAGAATCGACTCTCGAGAAAGCAGAAAAAACAACAGTCTCGTTTTTTGTTCAGGAAAAACTTTGGCAGGGGGAGTATGCCCCATTAACTTGCACGGGGAGTGTCAGAGAAGTGGGGAACGTGGTGTGTTAGATCGATGTCAGGGGGGCAGTGGTCAGCTGCCTGCTAAAATGTCAGAAAGGGGGGGAATTATGGCCCATGAATGAAACGAGCAGAGATGTCTAGGTGTGCACCGAGAGATAAGTAGGGGGTTATCTTTTTTCTTCGGCTCCCGGTGGTTTTGCGTCTGGAGGTGGGCAAGAGGAAGCAGTGTATGCAGAGAAAAAGGGGGAAAGTTTGGAGGCTACAGTTGGGACACGAAGAGCAATTGAAAGGGAGCTGCTCGTAATCAGAAGGATGTTGAGGAAGCATGCGAAGAGGCTTTTCTTTTCTCAGAAGCCATGACAAAAGCACCATAGTTTTATTGTTTATTCCAGGAGTCTACGACCAAGGGAGGAGAGCAACGGCAAGGCAAATGAAAGAGGAATAGAAGACCAGATGTGTGCAAGGGGACGAGAGGAAGACTATCAATGTGCATGCAGAAGTACAACCCGTAGAAGAGGAGGAAGTTCTGGTTTTTTGCTGGAGAGAATGATCAAACTGAAGGGAAAGGATTACACCTCCAAACCCAGGACCAGTTCTTCTGTGCTATATTTCTACGCGCTCATGAAGATATCTAGGAAACTATGAAGAAGAACTTATGACACTCAGACCTACTTTTTATGCACTCTTTGTTGATTTGCACATAGAGGGAGCTGGAAGGAGACGATTGCTTTCCATCTACATCTAGAGGTTTATCAAACAAATTCAAAAATGACAAGCGAATGCCAATGGTGCCACAGGTATGAAGAGTGATCATTTAAATTTTTGGTGGTATGCATAAGGAGAATAAGAGAGTGTAGAAAGCCTTTTGGGAAAGCTTCGTGCATAACAACTTTTGAGGAGTGACATATCTTGAGCAGTGAAGTGAAATCTAGAAGGACGGCAGCAAGAAGAAGACATGTTCAGAGACTCAGTTCTGAAGATAGCTTTTATAATGTAGCACGTACGCATCATGTCTATCCTTTCCCTACTTGAGGGGCTTGGATGTGATTTCGAAATCTTGTATTGCTAAAGCATTAGAATCAAGACGTTGTTGCTGTAAATGGAGTCGAAAGGGGGGAACTAAAGCGGAAAAATAGAGCAATCTTGGGGGAACTGAAGGATTCGAGGGGATATAGGAGAGCAAAGGAGCATCAGTTGGGGGGGATCTTTTTCTTGTTGTTTGTTTTGTTTTTTTTGGAGTGTCTGTGTAGGTGTCGAAGGAGAGTTTTGAGAAGGCGGACAAGGCTTCAGCTCTCTGAGGGTTCTTCCACATCTTCTGCTTTTTCTCGGTGTGACTGAATCAGGAGGAATGAACTAATGAAAAGATCTACTGACATTACAACTTCTTTGTCCAAAGAGCCATACACAGGATTCAGGCCTGAAGGGCTGCGTAAGGACCAATTATCGACAATGATACTGAAAAGATGGAAGGTCTTATTTGGATATTAGATAACTTCATTGATTCATTTGACTACGTCTTCCATTGTGTAATGTGCGAAAATGTATGGGGATACAAGTATCCAGACAGGGTTAATTGGTGTTGATTTATGATGGGTCTCATGCCCTTCAAATTTGAACATTATGTCATGATGTGTCTTTCAAGTTAATTGATGACATCGGAACTGCTTTAATTAGAGAACGGTAGGCCTAAAAGCCTACAAATGGGTTTGTGAAGGTCGAATCCTCTCTCTCCCTCTTATGGGAAATAGGTCAACATTATATGCGAGAGCATGCTGATCTTTATTTCACCAAGATTTCAAATATGACATTTAAATTGGGGCCTGAAAAATCCTGGTATTCATCGAGATGATGTCCATGCTGCTGTCGAAAGCATTTGGATCATACTTATGCTCATCTTCTATTACTATTGGAGCTGATGCTTACTAACAACAGGCTGTGACCGGGGCGGATCTGGTGATGCGTAGTGATGGAGTACTCTTGTTACTGTAATGGCACAAACTCCTTCCCATGGATGGCAAGGAAATATACTACGCATAGCTCCCAGAGTTGAGAGGATGACATAGCTTGTCCGATGCTGAGGCACAGTTCTAGCCGTTCCTGAGACAAGTACTTACGAATGGATATAAATGATGAAGCTGAAGGGAGGCAGCATAGTAAAAGCATACCGAAGCTCTGGTTCATGAGGAAGCTCAAGCATTGCTGATTTGAAGGACTTTCATGGTATCCTCATATGTATCAGAAAAAAGTGGAGAATGCAATGTCACCCACGGACGGGGTACTAATGAATGAATGGTGAGTAATGAATTTGATTAAATGAATGCAAACTATTCATTTAACAATATGACATACCTTGATCATGCAAATGTGAGGTAGTTTAGGATGCTGATTCAAGCTTGTGTCGTTTTCTATTTCCTGAGAATTCAACCTGCATACCTCCCTCTTATTGTTTAGGGTATCGACTGTGATATTCATTTATGGTAACATTACAAGGACCTATGAACAAGTGTAAAGGTGGATCAAGACATAACTAACTATTGGAATGTACATGTGTGTAAGAGAGTGAGAGGAAGTGTAAGAGTGTGTGTATGTGAGCATGTGTGTGCAAAAGTGAGTGAGTAGTGAGACAAAGGATAATCGAGTATAGGGATGTGCATACGAGACAGGAAAAGAGAGTGTAGAGGTGTGCTCGAGAAGGAGAAAGAAGTGGGTGAACGCAAGTGAGTGTGCACTAGCCAAGGGAAAGAAACCCGAGGGAAAAGAGGGGTTTCCAAGTAGTCAAAAGTGCGGATATTTGCTAAAATCGGGTGGAAATATAGGACCAAGCATAAGACCAAAAGCTAAACAATTGCATTAATTTGCATAAATTTGGTATACCGGGCCTTATCCAAAGGTCTGCACTAGCCATTTTGGCATAGTTCTTGCCTGCTCAATATCAGCTCTCTCATCAATAAGTGCATCATGTAAATCTACGTTAGAAATGGAATTATCTGTATCATCACATGAAACCTGCAAAAGCTGAGACGTTGCCTCACTAGGACCAGCACTAGACTGTCCACCTGTAAAAAGAGGCAACAAAGTATCATACATGTCTTTGGAGCTAACATATGTCTCCTTAGTACATGAAAGCAATGGCTGAATAGCATCCTCCACAAAAACAACATCACGGCTAACCAGAATGTGTTTAGTCTGTGGATGATACAGACGATAGCCTTTACTTTCTGAACTGTACCCAACAAAAATACATTTTATTGCTTTATCATCCAATTTTTCGTGATGTTGTTCGGGCACTAATGCATATCCCAAACAACCAAAAACACGTAGATGAGCAACAGATGGCTTGCGATCATGCCAAGCCTCATATGGAGTGATAGACTGCAGCGCTTTAGTGGGACACCTGTTTAGTACATATGTTGCACACATGACAACCTCAAACCAGAAACTATGTGGTAAAGCGTGAATCTTGACCATTGTTGACCTAAGCTTCAACTTAGGGACTTGCGGAGAAAGAGACTGTACCTCGATCCCCTCACAAGTGCATATAGTGGGGATACACGCTTTTAATTTATCAATCCGAAGAGTATACTAACCTAGCCGAGTGTATGAAGACATGCAAACGTGTAATGGTCAATGCAAATGAATTACTCAAGAGTGAGAATGAGGAAAATACTTATCCTAACGAGCTTCAACTGTAGGTCAAGATGAAACGATACTTGGTGCAGCAGCCGTCAGTATTTTGGACTTTTCTCCTAGCTCAGAGCTCCAAACATAGCGAATAGCATATGCGTTTCGAAGTTCTCGAGAAGACGCATCCAATGGCAGTGGTTTCACTCAATTCCGACGCTCCTACTTCAAGTTATGACAGAAATACTGAATCGCGAAAACACTTTCCTACGCTTCAACACTTCCTACGCCTCGCACACGCCTTTCCTACAGCAAAGAAACACTCTCAAGGATTGACAACACTCACAAGCACTCTTTCCAAGCAATACACATGCATACAAGCTCACGAAGAAGAAGATGAAGAGGGAAGAAGACACAAATTCGAATTTCTGTGCTCTCTATTCTCACAATGGCAAAAAGTCCTTTACAAAGAGTCACATTTGACTTATATACTAGTGCCCTAAAAATGGTCCTTTCACACAAGTGACCGGCACTTTATTCACTAAGAGCTAATTTCCTACTATTTTACATGGGTAAGCTTCTATTCTTCTGTGGGAATGCATCTAGAGGACTTCTCTAGTGCCTTTACAAGGGGAAATATATTACAAAAATGAATATGTTACAAAAATATGTGGTCCAAATCGGAAAAATTTTGGGGCCCGTCTTTTTCTCTGTTTTGTGCGCTCTTTGGCTCTGCAACACTCTCCCCCTCTTCGCCTCTGTCGTCCCTTGACAGACTTTGCTTCCTTTGACAGACTTTGCTTCGTGCACGCGCCCTGTGGTCAGTATTGTCTGCAGTTAAACAGACATGCAGATTCGATGGCCTTCTTGATTCAAGCTCTACAACTCGAGAGCCTGATGTAGTTGTCTTGCCTGTTGACTTGGGTTGCCACGCACGCCACCAGTGACTAGGAATGTGCTGTTCTTAGTCACCCTCTTCAACTTTTCAGCCTCTACCCCTTTCTAACTTTTGGTCCTACTCTGATGTTTGAAAAATCCACTCCTCTGGACCCCGGGGTTTAGCTTTGTAGCCTGGTGCGTGCCCCTGCGGGGCTCTGTGCAGAGATGGGTGTTGCGCCCCTGCCGGGCTTCCTGCAGAGATGTATCTTTACATTTGTCTATCTTCAAATTTGCCTTTTAGTGAAGCTGTTTCTTTCGTTGCTTTCTTTTTTTCCTCTTCTTACTCGTCTCGCCCTCAACACTGCCCCCCTCCTGAACTCTGTCGTCCCCGACAGGCTTTGATAAGCGCCGGGCATATGTTCTGTATACTTGTTGCTCTGTGTCATTTAGCAGATTGGCTTCACGTATCATGATCTGTTTCCATTGTTCAGCTTTGACCCCATCGTTGGGCGGTTGTCGGTGATCGGCGAAGAAGTTTAATTCGTATGCCACAAGTCTGGCATTCAGATTTGATGACATCTTCAAAAATATCTCTGAATCTATTTCAAAAAATCCTGTAAAAAATGCTTCTTCAAATATTTGCATATACGGGCTTGGCAAAAACATGAGTCTGGAATAGTATGCCATTATTGTGGGGCGGCTCGGCATTACTGATAGATCGAAAATAAGTATATCGGTGCCTTGATTAATGCCGATGAAGTTCAGAAATGTATATGCCGCATGTTTGAAGACCTTCAAAACTGTAAGTAACATACTAAGGATTTTATTTGTCATCTTAACTGCTAAATCTGGTACAGTCGCATAGTTTTGTAGCCAAAATTCTATTGTTTTGATCATATAATCCTCTATTGGCAAATAGTTATGTGGCGGGCTAGGTAACATCGGATAATTTAGCCACTGTTTATTAATAGTGCCGTTGCGTTGTAAATCCAAAAATTCTTTGGTATCCCTTCTTCGTGGTATTGGACAAAACGAAGGGTTTACCTGTAATAAGTAAGGTGCGGCTTGCCAGTGCACCCGTAGTGTGGGATGTTTCTCCAAAAATTTTCTCCTCCACACCGGCTGTGCAGCTTCGAACTCTGCTTGAGTGTATATGAATGTGTCATTCTTGAAATTGAGCTGCTCATCTGGACTTTTGTGCGTAACCTTCTTTATATATTGCCTTGTTTTCTCTTTCAACACTCCATATGGAACGTTGAAAGGCTTTATGATCTTTTCCAAGTCTTTACCTTTGATTTTTGCTTCCTTTATGACCTTGATGACTTCATTCTCAAAATTTTCCGTCAATCGGGACACCACTAGTGCCCGTTCCTTCTGACTTATTTCTGCAGTGTATGGCATTGGATGATCATCATGCATATCCGCCATCTGCTCATGTATTGGAGAATGATAGATCGGTTGAGATAGAGGGCTTACCTCTACCTCGTCAGTAGGATGTTCTGTTTCTGGCACTACTGATTTCCTGATCGGTTCTTTGCTTTTCTGCTGATTTTTTAGCTCTTCAATGCAGTCATCTTTTTCCTTTATCTGTTGTATGGCTTCCCCGAGTTTTTCTTTGGTGGCTAGGAGCTCCTTACCTATGTCAGCTACGTGATCCATGTTTTCACTGTAGCTCTGTACCAGTTTTGCCTGTGCTGAATTCAGCTGCCTTTTGAGCTCACTTATTTCCTGATTGTGCTTATGTTCTGCTTCTTCTCTTACTGCGCGCTCTTGTCTTAGCAAGGCTTCATATTGTGCGAGTTGATTTCTTAATTCATCTTCTTTACTTTCAGTTGATTCCTGTTGCTTTATTGGTTGGTCATATAACAATGATTTCATCAACTCTTTATTTCTGTTGCGTAAAGTATCATTCTCATCCAGATATAACTTCAGCTGTGTCTCTAGTAGAGTACTTCTGGTCTTCATTCTTTCTTTTTCTGCTGCAGTAGCATCATATAATTTCTGTAGGTCCTTGAGCTGGTCTCGCAGTTGTTGATGTTGAGCGCTTAATGATTCATATTGCGTTTGTGTTTGTAACAGCTCAGTGCTTTTTGTTGCTATCTCTTTTTGCACCTGAATTAATTGTGCAGACAACTGTTCACTCATAACTTGAAACTGATTCTTTTCCTTCATGGCTTTGTCGTAGTCTGCATCTATGTCCATCAGTTGTTGTTGCGTATCCATGGCTGTCTCGATCATTTGCTTTACCACAGGCTTCAGTTGAGTCACATCCACATTGAGCCATGTTTTAGGTATTGTTGGTTCTTCGCCAGTAGTCACATCTTTGCCTTGAGCAATGTGTAAGGTGGTATCATGGGGCTGCCTGATCTGAAGTTGGATCCTTGGCTCAGCCCCCATGTCTTCATCATGTCCTTGAGGTGTGTCATCAGGCACCTCGATTATGGTTTGTTCTTTTTGTTGGGGCTCTGCCGCTTCCGTATTCACTGGGGTTTGTTCTTCCTCTTTAATAGGTGCTTTGACATGTGTAACCCCAGTAGTTGTGTCTTCCTTGATGCTTATTTTAGTAGTGTCATTCAACTGAATGACGTGCTCCTGTTCCTGAGCATCATCCACCTTCTTTTCTTTTTCCTTTTGGTTGTCCGGTGTCACTGCCATTTGATTGACTTCTGTTACTTCTTCTTCATAAGTTTCCGCCCTGATATCAGTATCTAGCGTGTCTTTCTCCGGGCTGGATTCCGTATTCGTACTAGAGTCATCAATGCCCAATTCTTGGTATCTTCCAGGTTGTTTTGGAGTCTTTTCTGGACTTTGTTTTTGCTTCACTTGACTTGCTTGTCGATAATGATGTCCTTGGACATTTAGATTCACCTGCCCTTGCATATACTGGTGTGTTTGTTCAAGGGCAGCAGACAAATCTCTTTTTGAAATCGGCATTTGAGCCGTCGTGATCTTAGGCAAGAGATGCGTTCTCTTAGACTGAGGTGTTGCTTGGGCTTCCTCTTCACGCAAGCGTTTCGTGCCCCTCATGGGTTTCTGTGTGCTGGTTCCAGCCTCTTCAACCACAACTACTGCTTTCTTTTTCTTAGGGACCGAAGCGGATTTTGCATACCTTGCTAGCCCTTCTGCTGTCGGCATCTCTCGTAAGCAGTGTTTCATGTCTAGGGCTTCATATATCAATAAAGTTAAAGCTGAACCACCGTTCAGGAACTTCTTTTGCCCCCATTTCTTCTGAGCTTCAAACAATCGTTCTTGTACGTAACCTGTGAGATTCACTTTGTTTCCTATCTGTCTCATGGCATGCGATAGGAGTTGTACTACAATCTTTTGTGGTGCGGTGTATCTGTTCATGCCAGGAAAACAAAAGTGTTGATGTACCAAACGTACCGCATCTTCAATATCTACTCTGTTAATCTCCAGGAATGATCTTTTCTTGGGGTCATGGCGTTCCTCTTTGACATTGGTAATGCCTTCTTGATTCCATCCAAAGGCCTTATTGATCAATTCATGAGAGAATTGAATTGTCTTCCATGTGCCCACCTTGTCCAAAACCTTTGCTTCTGGAACTGAAATCTTTGTAGCAGCCGGCTGCATGGTATTCATTACGTGCGTACATCTTTGGAAGTCTGGTATGCATATAGGTATCTTCAAAAATGCTTCAATGCCAGCTTGGGTCCATACTTCCTCGATATGTGGTAACCCTTGTATTATGGTCTTGAAATCTTGTGACATGATAGGGAAATAGTGATCCCTGTCCATAATCTTGATGGTTGCCATGAATAGAAGTTCCGAGATAGGTTGGTCATCTCGAAACCAATGTCCTCTGACCTTGGTTATTGAACCCAATGGAAGAAGTAATTCCTCTTCCTGCTGTGTAGCTTCTGAGTCAGAAGATGTCATCTGCACTCAATATAGAAGATGAATTAGTATCCATATGTTTTTCATAAATCCTCCTCCATATGTTGATTAATAATCCGTTGTTGCTCCGAGTGCATGGTGCTGTCCCTTTCCCGTGGGTGTGAGAAAGGTAATACCTGAATTTTTTCATGTATTTTTATATTTTTTTGCTGAAAAGAAAACATAAAAGTTAGCACATAGCCGAAGCGGTTAGTGAAACATTTTTTTTTTTTTTTTTTGAGTAATATTTTAAGTATGTACAAGTGCTCTCCTATTTCCAAAGGGAAAATGTGCATGACTATCCGAAAGTAGAAGAAAGACGTGCCGAATGCTTGGCCTTGTAATGTGGCCCTATCATGCATACTCTGGATCTTGACAACTCCTCATGTGTGCAATTGGAAGTAGTTGCTTGATGTATGCAGCTTGTCTTGTTTTTCGGCATCCAAACTTGCTTCACTTGGGCGGGACGTACTGTGTTCTCCACCTTCTTGATGAATGTGGTTCGTCTTCTATGGTATGTCTGCTGATTCTGTTTTGTGAGTCTCAAGTCGGTTTGTATTGCATTTGGAGATTCCTTCTTCCTCCAATATGTCCTCTTTCTCGGCTGATGTGCCTGTTGACCCTGTTGAGTATAATAGCCCTTTTGAGGATGTTCCTTGTTTGGGATGGGCGTCCTTTGGGTACATGACTTTGGGACCCATATTTTTGTTCGATCAGGTTGTGCAACTATCAGTTTTTTTGGGGTCCATATGCTATTGAGGCGTGGTTGCCTGAAGTGTTCGAAATTCTTTGTCTTCCTATTCGATTGCTCACGCTGCTGTCGAAGACTTTTCTGTTGCTGAAGATAGGCCTTCTTTTGGTCCTTTCTTATCCAAGCTAGTGTAGAATGTGGAATGGGGTACACTTTCACGGGTGTGGACTTCAATTCTTGCAGAGGAATATTCTCTCTTGTGCCTTGTGGTTCAGTGGGCTTGATTTCATGTTCTTGTGTACTCTCGTGACTCTCTCTACTCAAAGATGGAATGCACACAGGACTCACGGTATTTTCACATGAAGTACTTGACGATGGGGTTCCTATATTGCTAGTGAACATACTTTGTTCGGTAGGATGAACTTCTGGCTCTATAATAGCAGCTTTGGGTGGTCGCTCATCTAGCAAACAAAATACCTCACGAGGTCCTATTCTGGCAGAGATGTATCCTAAAGCCAATTGAATGGTTACCTCATATTCGCAGATCCAATCTTGACCTAACACCACATCTTCAAGCAGGTCTTGGTCCTGACATACTAAGAGTCTCTGTTCCATTGTGTTGTTCCCCATATGTAAAGGTAAAGTGATCTCACCTATGCATTGAGTAACTTTTCCTCCTATTCCAATTAGTTGTGCCTTCGATGGGCGTATCTCCTCTTTAAGTCTCTGAGACAAAGAAGATCTAATGCAGCTTATTGCTGCTCCTGTGTCTATGAGAGCATCCACTAAGTGGTACTCTTTTCGTCCTGCTCCCAGATTCAAATAAGGCTGTCTTCTTTGTTGTCCTGAGTTTTCCGTGGCTCTAAAATTAGCCATAGGGATGAGTTCTTCTCCTACTCGATATCTCTCGTCTCTTTCTCTCATCCACTCTTTCCGTTTTCTGATACGTTCTAGGGCTTCCTGTCTAGCTTCTTCTCGTATGCGTTCTTCTTCCTTTTTCCTACTCTGAGCTCCTAAGAGTCGTGCTAGCATTTGATCCGTTAGAGGCTCCATGAATCTTTTCACTCGGCATCCACTGATGTAGTTGGGAAGAATATCTCCGTCCAGTGTGGCGAGATTGACTGCACCACTAGTAGAGATTCGATTTATAATCATGGGTCCATATCCACGTTTCTGTAGTTTCTTTGCATGCTGTTTGAGGGTGTATACTAAGACTAAGTCACCTTCTTTTAGTCCTTTGTCTTTTATATGTGCATCATAATAAGCCTTTTGTCTCCGTTTGGCGGCATAAATGCCCGCTACCGCTTGCAATCTAGTCTCGTGCAGCTTTTCAATTTGATCTAATTGCTGAGACAACTCATGACCGTTCCACTCATATTGCTGAGCCACTTTCAAGGTAGGTACTAAGAAGTCAATTGGCAAAACGGCATTTTGCCCATACACTAGGTTGAAAGGCGTAGTTCCAATGGCCGTTTTATATGCCACTCGGAAGGCCCAAATTGCATGATGCAATTGTTTGTCCCAATCTGACCTTCCATTATTGACAATCTTTGTCAATACAGTACATAGTACCTTGTTGGAACTTTCAGCTTGCCCATTAGCTTGAGGATGGTATGGGGCTGATTTTTTATGAATCACAAGAAAGTCATTCATTAGTGATTCAATGACTTCGTTTAAGAAATGCGTTCCTCGATCACTCACTATCTCGATCGGTAGTCCAAAGCGTGTGAAAATGTGCTCAAAGAGAAATTTTGTTGTGGTTTGAGCATCATTCTTTCTAGTGGCTTTTGCTTCTACCCACTTAGTCAAGTAGTCGGTGGCTACTATGATGTACTCCGCATGTGATCCTTTCGCAGGTGGATTGATAGGTCCTATGAAATCAATTCCCCACTTGGTAAATGCTCTCGCACAAACCATGGGTCTTAAAGGCATGTCATCTCTTCTAATGGGATATTTTGCTCTTTGGCATGTTTCACAGCTTCTCACATATGTCTCCGCATCCATATGCAGAGTTGGCCACCACAGGCCTGCAAAGAGAATCATCTTGACCGTTCTGTCTGCTGAGAAGTGTCCTCCCGCAGCTCCTGCGTGTGCCATTTCTAAGACAGAGAGATATTCATTTTCATGAATGCACAATCTTAGCTGGTTATCTCTCCCGCGTTTAAAGAGTTGTTTTCCTAGGATGACGTAATCTTTGCTCTGTTCTTCAAGAGCACGTTTTCTTGCTAGGGTAGCTCCATCAGGGTACTCTCGAGTTTTCAAGAACTTTACTAAAGGCATGCTCCACCTTGGTGCTATTGTAGAATAGCATAACGTAGAGTTCTCATCTGGGATTTGTTCTTGACAGGTTTGACAGGTTGACACATAATGATGTGCATCTCGTTGCATTGTTGGCCAATATATGCCAAATCGCTTGAGTGTTTGCCATGTTCCCATTGCGTTTAAGTGAGTGTTCCATTGATTTACGTGCGCTTTCTGAAGCCACATTTTTTGTTCATCTTCTTCCACGCATCTCATCAGTAGTCCGCTTGAATCCTGGTGGTATAAACTTCCAGCAATAATGTGAAGGTTTTTAGTCTTCCAAAGATCTTGCTTTCGGTTTGGCGTGACCCCATCTTTAGGTCCATGTGTGAGTATTGGGATCAATTTTTCTGCCCATTGAGGACATACTTCCAGGTTAAAAAGATAGGTGTCTGGCAAATCATCTGGAACTCCGCTAGGTGGTTCTCCGTGTTTTAACCTAGAAAGGTGGTCTGCTCTCACATGCGTGTTTCCTTTTTTGACTATTACCTCAAAGTCAAACTCCATTAGCAACAAGAACCATCGCACCAACCTTCCCGTGCTACAAGGTTTATTGACTAAATACAACAAAGCTTGATGGTCAATGAAGAATTTGAATTTGTTGGCTAAGAGGTAATGTCTAAACTTCTTGACTGCATAAACCATTCCTAAACCCTCTCTTTTTGTAGTCGTGTAATTTCTTTCGGCTTGGTTTAATTGTCTACTCACATAAGCGATTGGATGGTCAAGCTTTCCTTCATCCGCCGGTTGAGCTAGGATACATCCAATTGCATAATTCGAAGCGTCAACATGAATATGAAAAGGCTTGTTCCAGTTGGGTGATTTTAGAATTGGGGCTGTACTCAGCCTCTTTTTAAGCTCGTCGAAGGCCTTCTCACACTCGTCTGTCCAAGTGAACTGAGTTAATAGACCGTATAAGGGTTTAGCTATTATGGCATACATGTGAATAAACCTACGGTAATATCCACAATGTCCCATAAAGGCTTGTACTTCCTTTACATTTTTGGGTCTTGGTAAGTCCAATATGACTTTAATCTTGTCCTCATCCGTAGATATCCCATTTCTTGAGACTATGTGCCCTAGTATTTTTCCTTGTCTTACCATGAAGACACATTTTTCTGGGTTTAAGCAGACTCTATACTGCCTACATTTGTTGAATATCTTCCTTAATTCCGGTATGTGGTCAGGTCTTTGATTGGAATACGTGCAAAGATCATCCACATACACTTCCATGCTTTTTTTCAAAAATTCCTTGAAAACGTGACACATTAATCGTTGGAAGGTAGCCGGTGCATTAGTGAGTCCAAAGGGCATCACTCTGAATGCATACACACCCCATTCAGTGGCAAATGCTGTCTTGTGTTGGTCCTCAGTCTCGATAGCCACCTGATTGTATCCGGAGAAACCATCTAGGAAGCTATAGACCTCTTTACTTGCTACCCTCTCCAATAGATGATCCGTAATCGGTAATGGGTAGCTATCACGTATTGTGGCTGCATTCACCTTCTTTAGATTTATGCACACTCTCAACTTTCCATTTTTCTTGGGCACTACTACTAATGGAGATACCCATTCCGTGTGTTCTATCTCGTATATGAATCCAGCATCCAACAACTTATCTATTTCTTCTTTTATCTTGGCTGAATACACCTCATTATAAGTATAAGGTCTCTGTTTAGAAGGTCTGGCCTCGGATGTCATGGGGATTCTATGCGCACATATAGATGGATCTACTCCTTTTAAATTCTTATAAGTCCAAGCAAAGACATCCCGATATTCTCTTATGAGTCGAATTAGCTCTTGCTCTTCTTCCTCTGAGACATCCTGTCCTATGAAAGTACATCGTTCCTCTCCTCCTTCCATGGTCACAACTATTTTCTTGGTCTGCTCTTTATTATCATATGCTATTCCCGGTTGTGCCTCTCTCTTAGGCATTTGAATAGCAATCTTCCTCTCTTCTACTTCGTATTTCTTGAAATGAGCTGGTACCTCAAATTGGTCTTGAAGCTTATTATCTTCATCCTCTAACTCCCTTTCAACTTCTAATTCTCTCTTTTGTGTGAGATCCTCATGTTGTTCATTGGCAATGATATCCATGTTGGTGGTACTAATCCCTAGGTCCATAGGTTCTGGTTCCATTTCAATGCTCTCGTAGTCCTCCTTCCAGTCTTTCTCAATTACTTCTCCTTCTCCTGCCTCCTGAAGGACTACCATATACAAACTAATGTCATAACCCTCCTCGTCAATACATTCGTTCATAGTTACCACTTCTTCATTTACACAAACATCGAGGGTGGCTAAGATTTCCATCCAACCATGAGGTTCGAATTCTTCGTCTGGAAATACTTGTGGCATATAAGCTGGATCTTGTACCGATCTCACTATACCTTGTTTCTGCTGCCAACTTTTTCTTCTCTCTTCTTCCTTTTTTGCAGCTTGGCATATCCATAGATGAGTGTCCTCGTTCATCCAGGATTGATCACTAGAACCTGCACTATGAATCGATTGATCGTCTTCCTCTTTATGGACTTGATTCCATTGCAGAGGTGGTACATCTTGATATGTGTACGTATGTAGGTTGATCCTAGTGGTGACTCCTGCGTGTTGTAGGTACACTGCATCTTTTCCCCAATCTTGTACGACCTTTAGCTGTCTCATGAATGGCCTTCCCAAGATCATTTCATAATTGCTTGGCCTTTCAAAGTGACATATTGCTAAAGTATGTTCGAATTCCACTCCGCATGTAGTGAAGATTACTCGTTCCAACAATCCTAAGGGTCTTTCCGTATGTCCATCTGCCATTTGAATTTTCATACGTGTTGGTCTCAATGCTGGTTTTCCCCATTTCTCCCAAATTTCTTTGGTAGCAATGCCAACGCCAGCTCCTGAATCTAATATGGCTTTGGTTGTGTAACCCCTATAGGTGATTGGTAGACAGGTATTTCCTTCATCTCCTTCACTAAAGTCTCCTACTTTATCCACTGGAATTCTCACCGTTTTCACTTCGTCATCTACCTCCTTCTTTTCTTCCTTGACTTCCCACTGATTGATCAATTTTTCTTTTAGATGTGGTTTTACCTTTAACAGTTCCTCGAACGTTAAGGTACATGGGATTTTCACCTCTCTAAGGCGTTGTATGATCTCTGATGTTTGAACTGATGGATTCATCTCTCGTCTCTGTATTGATGGAATGCGATACAATTCTGAGTTGTGCTCGTATTCCCCGGTGTAATTAGGTAGTTCCTTTACATCGTCTTCCACTTCTTTGTCACTTGCATCCATTGGAAAAATTTCTTCTGAATTAAGTTCAGGTATTGAATCCTCTATTTCGTTTTCTGCTTTCAACTCTTCAAAGGGCGGTTCCATTCCCTCTACTTTTTTCCACTTGTCCTCTTGAACTCTCGCCCATAAATCCTTAGTCCAATCTCCTTCTGTTTCAGGGACTATGGATCCTTCCTTTCTCTCAGTACCAATTTCATCATCCAGAGGTCTATTTACATTAGGCTTTCCCTGATTGTTTAGGCACTCTTGGAATTTTTCTTCGCAATTTCGGTTGTTTGGTAAAGGTGATGCGGGTTTTTCTAATGTTTGTTGGGCAACTTCTATCAATTTTTTGCATATTTCCAATCTTTCTTTCTCTAGGTCACCTCTCGGATATTCTCTCTCATGTTGTTCTATGGTAGGTCCTGCTTTTATTCTCGCTTTGTATGCCTGAATCCACATAGCTAAATCTTCAGGCATTGGGTTTGCTAACACCGATCCTACCTCCTCCCTTTTGTTCTCCTTTTTATTGTCTTCTTCCACTTGTGATTCTTCTGTTGATTTCTGTTTACTCTTTTCATTTTCCTTCTTTTGCAATAATTTTTTTTCTTTTATCATGTCTCTCCTTTGTTTCCATCTTTGGGATCGTTTACTGGTGATACTTTTTTCTGGTTCTTCGGAGTCCTCTACTCTGTGAAGGATGGGTGTATTTCCCTCTTTGTCACTTTGATTATTTTCTTCGGTTTTATCAGGGTTTTCTCTAGCCTTAGCTATTGTTATGGCTTTTAAAGGTATAGTGTACTCTTTATCACTCCCTGACGACTCAATTACTTCTATCACGTTAATCTGTACGTTGGATGTGACTTTATTGGGATTCTTAGGACAATCTCTGAAAAGATGTTCCTTTCCACAATCGCTACAGTAACCTTCCCAATTTCGTTGTGGTGGGGGTGGGTTTGGCAATGTACATTCTCTGATATAGTGGTCACCTCCACATCTGTAGCATGGTCCTCTAGGTACAGGTGGTCTATTCATTGGTCGAGGTGGCATGGTTGCTCTAGGAGCTGTGTACATTAAAGGTACATAATCTTGCTCGTAGTTATATGAACTCTCTGACGTCTCCATGCCATAAGCATATGGGTCATATGGTTGCCCATATTCCATTATTGAGCTCTCATAACCTGGGTATGTTCCTTGACTAGGTTCATAAAATGAGTCATATGGTTCACTGCTAGTCAAAGGTGTTGCTGGCACTATGGCCCTTTCTAAGTTTTCCTCTGGTTGCGCTATCTTAACTGGGACAACGTTCTGAGGGTGGGGCGGTTGTTGTCCTAGCACTGGTTGAGGCTGCGTATATCCCTGATATGCGTATGGTCGTGGTATTGGTGCCTGCGGTTGATATGAGGGATATCTAAAGGCATCTCCTCCTTGCTGGTTCTGAGGATATCCATATGGTCTCACATAAGGCTGTGTGGGTCTGGTTTGCCTATTGTAAGGGCAGTTCTCAGTGCTATGGTTTGTGTATCTCTGCTCTATACTGCAATACTGTAGTGGTCCGGGGACAGAGGGTCTCTGAGGAGCATAGGCAGGTGGTGGGACTACTCCCCTAGTACACAAGTGAGAAGGATGATCTCCTCCGCACTGCATACATCTTCTAAGCGTAGGCATTCTCATAGGATTGGTGGGATAATTCCTCTGTCCTTGCATATTCAATTTTTTTGCTAGCAAGTCGGCAATTTCCTCTACGTTGTTTTTAGGGTTTGATGTGCTACTTGATGACTCTTCACTTTTCACACTACCTTGGGGTATTTTCAAGTCTTCTGCAAGGTCATCCTCTAGGTCTATGCATTCCTTCATACACTCTTGCAAAGTTTGAACTCTCTTCACGTACACTAATGACCTCAAGGTTCCGTTCAATAGTCCTTCTAAAAACAATGATACCATTTTGTTTTGAGTTGGTCTCTCTTCTACGGGGCACCTATCCACGTACTGCTTGAATCTCCTGGCAGCCAATCTGACTGACTCAGTCGGGACCTGTTTGAAGCTGTGGATTAATGACGAAGAATTGTTTTTGATTCCAGACTTGGTAAATTCTTCAATCATTTCTTGATACACTTGATCCATGTTCTGGAAGGCATTTGGATCCAATGGCTGGAACCAGGCCAGGGCTGTGTCTGACAAGGTAAGGCCAAAGGACTCATATTGAATCATGAAGTCATCTACCTGCTCGGCTCTAACTACTTGTTTAAATTCTGCTATGTGATTATAGGGTTCACTCGAGCCATCATAATGATTTCTCATGCACTTGGCCACTTGGATCGGTCTTAGTCTCCTTCCTGCTTCAGGTTGTCTCGGCATTACAGGGTAATTTGGTCTTCCTATTGGTATGCCTGGTCCTCGAACTACCTGCGGTCTGACTGGAGCATGAACTCCTTGTCTTGGGTCAACAGCTGGTTGTGGCCGGTAATTAGGATTAGTGGCAGGCATTGCGAATTGTACATGTGGTCTGATAGGGATCTGGGTTCGTTGAGTTTGTTGTGTTTGTCCCGAATGTTGACTTGAATCATTTTGAGAAGTTCCATGTGGGTTCCGTGAAGTAGTGGCTTGGTCCCTTGGGGGGAACACTGGAATGTTCTGATATTTCAGCTCAGCTCCCTCTAATTCAGTGACTGGCCAATACCTTCTGTGGTCTTTGTCCAAATATGTGATGATGGTGGGGAATTCAGGATCTTGTAACTCATAGATGGTAACTGGATTAGGAGCAGCTTCCCAAATAGAGGAATGGGCTCTGAGCAGGTGCTCCATCCCGTTGATCAAATACACATCTATTAGAGTGTCATCCTGGGGAACTAGGTCTCCTCTCCAAACTTTAGTGATTGTTGATCTCCCTCTAGGAGTAGTTACTTGTTCCTCAGTTCCATATCCATTTAAGCTTGAAGTATTATTTTCCTCACCACGCTCATTAATGATTTCAGGGTGTTCTGTGACCATGTATTGAATGTCTTGTTTATCCATGTACAGTCCTCCTATGTACTTGACTGCTGGTCTTGGCACTATGTAGGCCTCTGAAGCCTTCCTTAGTCTGGCCACTGATCTGTTTAGACCATCCAAATAGATAGGGATCTCATTGTGGTTAGTGCTCACATATTCTAAGGAAGTTCTGTATTCGCCCTCAATGATGGACATCTGGCCAATCATGGGCACAGTGTTTTGCATATCCTCGGAAGCCATGGGGATTTCTCCTTCTGACTCACTGGAGGTCTCCGAATAGTGTGAACGGTTGCTTGGTTCGGCTGCACTCCCTACAGAAGAAATTACACTTCTTCGACTTCCTAGGGTTCTTCCTGATCTCAGGTTCATTCACTTAAGAGCTCTGATCAATTCTTGTCCACCTTTAGCCTCTAGAGTCCTAATGTCATGGCTCAGAAGTCTAGGAAAAACTTAGGCAGGAATGTGACTGAAAGAAAATTTCAAGTCACGATACTTGACTCTCACGATCTCTGAGAAAACGATCGCTGACAGACGATACTTGGATGAAACGATCGCTGGAAAACGACCTTTCCCCAAACGATCTCTAACTGGGAACGATCCACGACCTCTCAATGAAACGATCTACGACCTCTGGCCAAAACGATCGCTGACAAACGATACTTGATCAAAACGATCGCTGGAAAACGATCTTTGAGCAAACGATCTCTCGCAAAACGATCTCTGGCAGGAAGCGATACACGACCGACGATCTCTGAGAGAAACGATCGGCGATACTTGGCTGAAACGACACACGATCTTTCACTAGGCGATACACGATACTCGAATAGAAACGATCTACGATCTTCACCAGAAACGATCGACGATACCTAACTGAAACGATACCGATCTTTGACAAGTGTCGCGATCTCCGCCAAACGATCGACGATCGACGACACCAGTGACAAACGATACACGACCTTTGACAACTATCGCGATCTCGGGATAACGATACTTGGCAAACGATACGCGATCGACGACCTCTGATCCAAACGATCTCTAGCGAAACGATCTACGACCGCTGTCTGAAACGATCTCTAACGAAAACGATCTACGACCGCTGGGAAATATCGCGATACTCAACCGCAGGAGTAAAACGATACTCGACCGCAGGAGCAAAGCGATACTTGACCCTTTTTCAAATTTTTGTAATGTTTTTTTTTGAGATTTGATGTTTCCCCCTTTCTCACCTATCTCTTCTCTCTTACCCTCACCCACTGTATTAATCAACCAAAGACTTTTAACCCCCTGAAGGCCCAAACGACACTCAGCGCAGGTCGTTTTTTCCTTTCCTAGGTTGAAATACTGGGAATTTTTGAGCAAAGAGGTGGTTTAGTTTACCTTAGAAGCACCCATGATCTCTTGGTCCAACTCTTTTGCACAGAACTCTTCCCTATTGCTTGCTTTCCTCGAAACGATCGCTGGACTCACACGACACTCGACACAGCTCTCCACGATACTTGTTCAACAAGTAACTTGAAAAATGAAAAATTTTTGGCTTTTATACTTGGGAATTCCTAGCTTACAGAAAAAGGAAAATTCTTGAACAAACCTAAAGCCTACTCTACTCTCCACTTACTCCTATTCTACTTCTTCTACTTACTTCCCTAATCTATCAACTCACTACACACACTCCAAGAATGAGAAGTAGCAAGTGCGGCTGAAATTGACTTACCAAAGAAGAGAAGATTTCCGCTCCTCCAAGATCTTCAAAGCAAAAAGCTACTTACCATCACGCGAATGCCTCGGTTTGATTCGTCACTCCCCGGCAACGGCGCCAAAAAGTGTGTTGACCTAAGCTTCAACTTAGGGACTTGCGGAGAAAGAGACTGTACCTCGATCCCCTCACAAGTGCATATAGTGGGGATACACGCTTTTAATTTATCAATCCGAAGAGTATACTAACCTAGCCGAGTGTATGAAGACATGCAAACGTGTAATGGTCAATGCAAATGAATTACTCAAGAGTGAGAATGAGGAAAATACTTATCCTAACGAGCTTCAACTGTAGGTCAAGACGAAACGATACTTGGTGCAGCAACCGTCAGTATTTTGGACTTTTCTCGTAGCTCAGAGCTCCAAACATAGCGAATAGCATATGCGTTTCGAAGCTCTCGAGAAGACGCATCCAATGGCAGTGGTTTCACTCAATTCCAACGCTCCTACTTCAAGTTATGACAGAAATACTGAATCGCGAAAACACTTTCCTACGCTTCAACACTTCCTACGCCTCGCACACGCCTTTCCTACAGCAAAGAAACACTCTCAAGGATTGACAACACTCACAAGCACTCTTTCCAAGCAATACACATGCATACAAGCTCACGAAGAAGAAGATGAAGAGGGAAGAAGACACAAATTCGAATTTCTGTGCTCTCTATTCTCACAATGGCAAAAAGTCCTTTACAAAGAGTCACATTTGACTTATATACTAGTGCCCTAAAAATGGTCCTTTCACACAAGTGACCGGCACTTTATTCACTAAGAGCTAATTTCCTACTATTTTACATGGGTAAGCTTCTATTCTTCTGTGGGAATGCATCTAGAGGACTTCTCTAGTGCCTTTACAAGGGGAAATATATTACAAAAATGAATATGTTACAAAAATATGTGGTCCAAATCGGAAAAATTTTGGGGCCCGTCTTTTTCTCTGTTTTGTGCGCTCTTTGGCTCTGCAACAACCATACACCTCGCCATCTCTGAGAGACCTGTTCTTTCGTTCAGCAACTCCATTTTGATACACGGCACTATCCCACGTTCAGCTAGAAATGCATTAAAACCAGAAGACATATATTCCCCCCCTCGATCAGAACGGAGGGTGCCCATTTTACATGCTGACAGATTTTCATCCAAAACCAAAAACTATTTGAAGCGCATGAACACTTCGGACTTTGCCTTCAATGGATATACCCATGCATGCCTGGAAAAATCATCGATGAAAGTCACGAAGTAAAGATAATTCCCAAAAGAAGGTGTCTGCATAGGACCACAGACATCACTATGTACAAGCTGCAATTTCTGAGTAGCCCGAACTGAACCATCCTTTGGAAAGGATGAAGGCTGCATTTTGCCCAAAATACAGCCTTCACAAACATGTTTTCGAGATGCCTCAAGTTTGGGCAAAGAGGACACCATTTCAGATTTCTGCAGGCGTAGCAAACTGGCAAAATTCAGATGAACAAAGCGTGCATGCCAAAGCTTTGCATCTAACATAGCCTGAGAATCATTTATTGCACATGCCAAATCATTTACAGATCTTTCATAGTCTATGAGCTTATACAGCCCATGACATAAAATGCCAGAAGCAATAATCACATCGCCATTTGACAGATCATGAACTGTACACCTATCATCAACAAATTTTACAACCAAGACAATCTTGGCTAATGCAAAAACTGATAACAGGTTCTTCTTGATCCCTGGCACAAATAAAGCATCTGACAAAGTGAAAGAACTACCATCAAAAGTAGTCAAAATGATCTTACCAACTCCCATAACAGGATAAGAGGAGTTGTTGGCGCATGTAACAGTATTCCCTGTAGGGGCAGGCTCGAGTGAAGAGAAGAAACTACGCTGCGAGGTAATATGTTTAACAAATCTGCTCTACAGTAGGTGCAACAAAAACCGCAATACGAACAGGAATATGCAGAATATCATCATCTTTGACACCTTCTGCATCAGCTTCAGTACCTGCAGTTGTAACAATTGCAGGTGTGATAGGATGTTTTTCGACACCCTGCACAATGTTCTACAGTCCTTTTGCAACCAACACATATCGCATCATATAAGCCCATAATGGGTAGTTGGTACCATCCAACTTATCCTCAACAGCCAACATACGGAATACATCAATGCTTTTAGCCATGGTCGGTGACTAAAATACCTTGATGCAGAAAATTGATTGTATCTCAAAAAGTTGAATAGAACTACCCAGAGGAATTCCGCTAGACCTATAGCAGACTTCGAGACGCTTATACTGGCGAACAGAAACTGGTATATACCTTTGGCACAAAAAGACAAAATAGCCTGCACAAGCACTGTGATAGTGCGTTCGGAGGCCGAAGCGAGCTCAAATCACGATTTCGGCACCACATAGCAAAGCTGTTTTGATCTCAGAAACACACTGAGTATGCTCGCCAAAATTCGTGTGATTCTGAGACTGCAAACGGAGGAGAGTCGATGGCGCCCTAGATGAAGCAACGACCTGCTCTGATACCAATTGTTGGAGATAGACGTCTGCAGAAGCACGCAAACAACACAAGGAAGGAGAAGAAGCTTGGAGCACAACACACAATACTGAATGTATTACTAGAGAATGTACAAAGATAAGTAGCCCATTAGGGCAATAGGCGTATATACAAGCCGAGGGAAAAAAACCTCCTAAAGAGGGAAAAAAGTGCCCCGGCGGTCCTAGAGTGTTCACACACATCACTACCTAAATATATCAACACCAAATAGGTTTGTGCACTAAATCTCACATATTCTACACCCAAAGTTACTCACATGCTCGTGCAGGCACTCGAAGGGGTGTCTGTCAATGAATGCAAGAAGAGCTCACACTCTCCTTGCTCATCTAATTGATGTTACAGGTAAGTATTATGAGCTGGAGTATTTGAATCCATTTCTAGAGTTTAGTACATCATATATAGGATTGTTTAAGCACCTAGCATTGTTGCATGACAGTTTTGGTAGTTTGACTCCTTATGTGCATCCTCTCTTTGCAAAAGATAGGAACTATAGTCAGCCATGCACCTGTCAAACTGGTCAAGCTCTCTCTTTTTCTTGAAGTATAAATAAATTTGATCACCAACCTTTTAATATTTATGCAATTTTTTTGTGGGATAATACCACACTTGACAACACTCACGAAGGGATTGAATGGGAGTCCCTTTGGAATATGAACTTTCTCAACCAAAAGGGCCCAATTCGTGCACAAAGGGCCACATGTGCAGCTACATTGACCAACTAGGTCTCATGATAAAGAACTTTTCTTATCGTTTCTCCATATTGTGGAGCCCAAAAACACCCAAGGATAAGTCTTAGTGAATTATGAGATAAATAGAGAGTGGAAACAACCCCACCATACAAGATTAGATGGAAAAGATATATCAAGAAGAAGATAGAGCTATGTGGCATGGATTCAATCAAAAGGAAGAAGATGAGGGATGGATCTTCCCAAAGGCAAAAGAAGGAAAAAGATATTACATATCTAAGTTTTTTTTTTTAGTTTTGTTTCATGTTTGTTTGGCTTAATTTCCATTATCTTTGCACACATATATAGTTGAAGCATGAGATAGGACCTCAATTGATGATTTAGTCCAAGTGCACATGCATACATAAGGTATTTTAAGCTTCAAAGAGTCAAACATGTGTGGTTTGAAAAGAATTAAAAGCATCTTAAATACTTGGATGCATCTATGCATTGAAAAGGAAGATTGGATGAGCATTTTCTCTTAACACAAGATGGTTTTAGTGCACTAATATAAATTCAAAGCTTTCCCCTTTGCATAATCACAAGTTTTCTTTTCATTAGTAATGTTATAAATGCACGACAACATGTGCGTTGGCATGAGGATGCATGAAAAGGAAACACATTTTTATGTAGAAAAGGGAGCACAATAACACAAAATGCATGAATGTGTAGCATGATTGAAGTTAAGGATTTCTAGAGTAATAGATAACATGCATCTGCATACATGTAAGCACATGTATTTATATCAATAAAAATTCACTTCCGATTTGCAAATATGATGGTAATAGAGTGAACATGATCTTGAGTAGGTAGTTCATGTTTGAATGAAAGTGAGACATTTGGGAAAAAGAAAAGTTAGGAATTTGCAAATTCATGCTAGCTAGATTTTGCAAACCAGACACTTAGCAATACCTTCCCAAAATGGTATTGAGGTATCAAAGATATAATTCCTTGATTATTAATTCAAGTGTTATTTAAGGATATTCCCTTATCATATAGATGGTACGGAAGTAATGTACACATGAAATAGTAAGCACATGAATCTTTCCAAGTTATTTGATGACTTAGAAAGCCTTTTGAGGGCAAAGGTCTTTTATAATGACTTGAGCCCAATGTCATGTATAGATTAGTATAGGAGAATGTAGCATAATCAATGCTAATTCTAAGTATAAAATATACTTAGATATGATTCTGAAGGAATTTTTAATCCTGATTAGGATGCCACCTCAAAATGGTTTCAAAAGTATCATGATACAAAACTCTCATTTGGAAGTAGAATATGACCAATTGAACTTAGAATTTCAATCAAAGTTGACTTTGACCAACATGAATGGTATAAAGTACTCAAATTATCATGAAACTTTGTGAATGGATTCTTCTTAGAAGAAAAAATTTGTTCTTTGGCTTCATTCATTCAAGAGATTTGCATCTCATGATAAAATCCAAGACAAGTTGTCTTAAGGAGATTAAAAGATCCTAGTGGACGCAACTTAAAAGTTCACAATGGTACAAATATGAAATGGAAAGGTGTTCTTATTTCATACTAGTACCACCATAACTTATACACTTATGCCATGATAAATAGTGAAACCTAAAATCATCCTCTCCTAACACAAATAACCATGAACTTGTATTTTTTTGGGGAACATGAGAATTCATGGGCATCCCCAAAAATAGAAAAGAAGTTCATAAATATGTTAGGATAGGTGGTCCATGAGATTTTGGAGTTCTAGGTTTGTGGAAGCTCATAAACAACAAAAGGAAGAAGAAGAAGTATGGAGAAAAATTCAATACTGATTGTATTACCAAATGAATGTACAAAGCTAAGTGAACCATTAGGGCTATAGAAGTATATACAAGCCACAGGGAAAAAAAAACTCCCAAAGAGGAAAAAGTGCCCTAGTGGTCCTAAGTGTGTTCAAACACATCACTACTTAAATATATCAATAAATACCTATTGGTAGTGATGTGGTGAACAAGGAGTAGGCATTCATGTATAAGGAAGTGACAATCTATTGATATATTTAGGTAGTGATGTGTGTAAACACACTAGGACCACTAGGGCACTTTTTTCCCTCTTTAGGAGGTTTTTTTCCCCCAGATTGTATATACACCTATTGCTGTAACATGTCACTTATCTTTGTACATTCTAGTGGTAATACATTCAGTATTGTGTGTTGTGCTCCAAGCTTCTTCTTCTTCCTTGTGCTTCTCCCATGCTTCTGAAGATGTCTAAGTCCAAAAATTTGTATCAGAGCAGGTCGTCGTTTCATCTAGGGTGTCGTCGACACCCCTCCGGTCATAGTCTTAGAATCGCATGAAATTTGGTGAGCATATTCAATGTGATTAGGAGATCAAAATTGCTTTGCTCTGTGGTCCCGAAATCACGATCTGAGCTCATTTCGGCCTCCGAATGCACTATCATAGTGCTTGTGTAGACTACTTCATCTCTTTGTGCCAAAGAAGTATATAGGTTTCAGTTCGTTAATATGAGCGTCTCAAAGTCTATTATAGGTTTAGTAGAACTCGATAGGATAGTTCTATTCAACTTTTTGAGATACAACCAATTTTCTATAGCAAGGTATTTTAGTCATTGGCCATGGCTCAAAGCAGTGATGTCTTTCGTATGTTGGCTATCAAGGATAAGCTGGATGGTACGAATTACAGAAACGTCTTATTACACCTGCAAATATAGGTACTAAAGCTGATGCAGATGGCATCGAAGATGGTGATATTCTACATATTCCTACTCGTGTTGCGGTTTTTGCTACACCTACTATAGAGAAAATTCATTGGGATCCCAAAGATGCTCAGGCACATGCATTGATAGCCCTGTCTGTCAAACATGCCATTATTCCTCACATTCTCTCTTGCAAAACAGATAAGGATGCTTGGGATACACTTAACACATTGTACCAAGCTAGGAATGAGGCTCATGTTGCTTACTCTGAAAACAGTTGGAGAGTGATCACATGAATGAAGGTGATTCTATGCATAGTTTTCTGATAAAGATCAAGGATTTGAAGAAACAATTGATTTCTGTTGATGATGTCCTTCCTGACATTTCACTTGTGCAGACTGTTTTGAAGGATCTTCCCGACTCATATCAAAGTTTTGCTTCTACTCTTTGTTTGATGATGAAAGGAAATCCAAATGCATTAACATTTGAAGAGTTAGTTTTTGTTCTATTACAGGAAGATCAATCTAGGTAGAACAAGTCTATTATGCATGTCGCAAATCAAGCTTTCTTGGCTAGTGACAAGGGCAAAGGTAAATGGAGCTCATCTACTAGTAAGCAGAAATCTGCAAATGCTGCACATTCGAAGGAAGACAAAGATGAGAAGAATTAAAAAAAGCAGAAATTGTTTTGCAAATACTGTAAAGCAAATGATCATGTCATTAAGAACTGTCCAAAACTGGCTGCTAAAGAGGCAAAGAAGAAAGAGGCCGGAATGGTTGTTATAGAGGCCTCTACACCAAAAACGGATTCTACCAATCTTGTGCAGAATGAAGAATGGGTGTTTACTACTGTTTACAGTTTTGATCCATCTTCTCATGAGCAGTGTATGTCTGTAGTAGACTCAGATGTTTGGTATTTTGATAATGGGGCAACAAGACATATTACCTCGCAATGTAGTTTCTTCACTTCACTTAAGCCTACCCCTACAAGGAATACTTTCACATGTGCCAACAACTCCTCTTATCCTATCATGGCATTTGGTAAGATCATTCTAACTACAATTGATAGTGGTTCTTTCACTTTGTTGGATGCTTTATTTGTGCCAGGGATCAAGAAAAATATGTTATCAGTTTCCGCATTAGCCAAGATTGGCTTGGTTGTGAAATTTGTTGATGACAAGTGTACAGTTCATGATCTGTCAAATGGCGATGTGATTATTGCTTCTAGCATTTTATGTCGTGGGTTATATAAGCTCATAGACTATGAAAAATCTGTGGATGATTCAACACGTGCAATACATGATTCTCAGGCTATGTCAGATGCAAAGCTTTGGTCATCTAAATTTTACTAATTTGCTACGCCTATAGAAATCTCAAATGGTGTCCTCTTTTGTCTGTGGTCCTATGCAAACACCCACTTTTGGAAACTATCTTTACTTTGTGACTTTCATTGATGACTTTTTTAGAAATGCATGGGTATATCCATTGAAAGAGAAGTACGAAGTGTTTATGTGCTTCAAACTTTGGTTTTGTTAGCATGTAAAATGGGCACCCTCTTATGTCTTCTGACTTTAATGCATTTCTAGTTGAACGTGGGATAAAACATCAGTGTGCAGTGCAGTATACACCTCAATAGAATGGAGTTACTGAACGGAATAACATGTCACTCATGGAGGTGGCAAGGTGTATGGTCAAGAGCTAGGCTTTACCACATAGTTTTTGGCTTGAGGCGGTCATGTGTGCAGCATATGTACTTAACAGGTGTCCCACTAAAGTGCTGCAGTCTACCGCTCCATATTTGGCATGGTTGCAAGCCATCTATTGCTCATCTACGTGTTTTTGGTTTTCTGGCATATGCATTAGTGCTTGAACAGCATTGCTTTCATGTACTAAGGAGACATCTATTAGCTCCAAAGACATGTATGATACTTTGCTTCCTCTTTTTATAGGTGGATAGTCTAGTATTGGTCCTAATGAGGCAACTTCTCAGCCTTTGCAAGTTTCATGTGGTGATGCAGATCATCCCATTTCTGATGCAAAGTTACACGATGCACTTGTTGATGAGAGAGTTGATATTGAGGAGGCAAAAACTATGTCGAAATCGTTGGTGCAGACTTTGTGTGATAGCAAATTAGATGCACCTCTATGATAGTGTACTCAGTCAAGCTCTCATAGTGCATCTTTTGCATCAGATTGCTATGTTATGGCTGCATCTAATCTCTGTGATGAGAATGAGCCTATTTTGTTTGATGAAGCACAAATTTTAGAATATTGGATGGCTGCTATGCAATCTGAATATGTTGCTATCATGAAAAATGGTACCTGTTCTTTTATGCGACTTGCCTCCTCGCAAGAAGGCCATTGGCACTAACTAGGCATACAAGCTGAAGCATAAGCTTGATGGAACAATTGACAGGTATAAGGCTAGGCTTGTTGCAAAGGGTTATGTGCAGGAAAGAGGCATTGATTTTGATGAGACCTTTGTACCTACATGCCGAATGACTATTGGTCATAGCATCTATGCACTTGTAGCTCATCATGGTTGGAATGCACATCAGTTGGACATTAAAACAACATTTCTGAATGGTGACTTGCATGAAGAAGTGTATGTTTTTCAGCCCCGTGGCTTTGTGCAAAAAGGGCAAAAAAACTAGGTGTGCAGGTTGAAGAAGGCATTATATGGTTTAAAGCAAGCACCACGTATTTGGTATGAAAAGATACATGCCTATCTTATTGCCCATGGTTTTGAGAATAGTCCAACTAAGAGCACCTTATATGTTAAGCGTGCTAATGATGTACTTCAGATCATTGTTGTGTATGTTGATGACATGCTACTCACTCGTCCTCATGAGAAGCATATTGCTGATTTTAAGACTGATCTGCATGCCTCATTTGAGATGTCTGATTTGGGGCATTCGCATCATTATTTGGGCATTGAGTATATGCGAATTGATGGTGGAATGGCTTTGTGACAAATGAAATACATTGACACATTATTACAACATTTTGGCCTTTAAGACTGTAAACCTATTGCCACTCTTATGGAGACAGGTTTACCATTGAGTCTTCATGATGTTGGAGATGCATTTGATGTTGTTCTCTATTAGCAGGCCATTGGATGCTTGATTTATTTATGCATTACTCGGACAGATATTTAGTTTTTTTGTCTCAATGATGAGCAGGTTTACGCATTGCCCATGTGTTAAGCATGGGTAGCCAATTAAGCACATATTTTGCTACTTAGTGATACTCAACTACTTGGATTATTTCATCCCAAGGGGGGATCACTACCTCTAGATTTGCATGCTTTTTCTGACTCTGACTAGGCTAGTTGCTATGAAACTCATGTGTCCACTAGTGGCTTTTGCTTCATGGTTGGTAGCTCATGTATATCTTGGTTGAGCAAGAAGCAACCTATTGTGGCCACTTCTAGTTGTGAGGCTGAGTATAGGGCAGCTTATGGCTGATTTGGGTGTTGGTTAGTCTTCTACCACCACCATTGTCACCGATAGTTAGAGCACATTGGCAATTGTGAGGAACCCTCTGTTCCATGCTCGCACTAAGCACATTTGAGGTGCATTATCATTATGTCAGGGAGAGCTTCTCTACTGGAGAGATCAACTTGGCATATATGCCCACGTAGGAGAACATTGCGGACCTTTTCACGAAGGCCCTCCCTAGGGAGAAGTTTGAAGCTTTCCACAAAGCTTTGGGCTTACTTCTTTTTTTGGAGTGATTCCACATAGGTTGGCACTTCCTTATACATGACTGCTAGGTCCTTGTTCATTGCATCACTCCCAGGGGGGATTTTTTGATATATTTAGGTAGTGATGTGTGTGAACACACTAGGACCATCAAGGCACTTTTTTTCCTCCTTAGGAGGTTTTTTCCCCCGGCTTGTATATACGCCTATTGCCCTAATGGGTCACTTATCTTTGTACATTCTAGTGGTAATACATTCAGTATTGTGAGCTTCTTCTCCTTCCTTGTGCTTCTTGTGTGCTTCCGTAAACATCTAACTCTAGCACAAGCTATGTGGAAAGAAATCAACCCACAAAGGAAGTAAGCCCAAAGCTTTGCATAAATCTTCAAACTTCTCCCTATGCATAGCCTTTGTGAAAAGGTTTGCAACATTATCATGTGTGGTCACATAAGCCAAATTGATCTCTTCAATAGAGATTCTCTCCCTGGCATAATGATAGTGCACCTCAATGTGTGTTGTGCGAGCACAGAACACATGGTTCCTAGCAGCTATCAATGCACTCTAACTAACAATAAAGATGGTGTTGGCAGAAGACTGACCAACAACCAAATGAACCAAAAGGTGTCTGAGCCACACACACTCAAAATTCATTTTAAAAGCTACCCTATACTCAGCCTCACAACTAGAAGTGGCCAAACCAATCAAAATCAAATGCATGTCAAAAAGTGAGGTCCAATCACATCAAGGGTTGACTGAAATCTTCTCTAATCAACTTCTTTCCATTCTAGACATGATTTGATGCCTCAAGCTTGTGGAAATTATCCTCCTTTGATTGTGGATGATGTGGAAGGTTCAATTTGGGGCATGTTTCCACACTCTTGAGCTTGAAATAGAAAACTTTAAACACAAATTATGATGAAGATAATTCCATTTTTTATGTAGATTTATAGGATGCATTTGTTGATGAGGGGTCTCCCATATAACAAGCAAAAAATATGCCTAAATGGTTAGAAAAAACTTTGAGAGATAACAAATTAGATTCACCTTTGTCATATCATACTTCTTCATGCTCTCATAGTGCTTCCTTTGCATTAGATTTTTATGCAATGATTGTCTCTAGTCCTTGTGATTAGAATGAGTCAATTTCTTTTGATGAAGTGCAAAATTCAAAAAATTGGATGGTTGTTATGCAATCAAAATATGATGCTATTGTGAACAATGGTACTTGTTCTTATGCAATTTGTCTCTATGAAAAAAGTCCATTGGCTCTAAATGAGTGTATAAGTTGAAATGTAAACATGATGGAACAAATGGTAGTTATAAGGCTAGACTTATTTCCAAAGGTTATGTTAAAGAGAAAGCCATTGATTTTGATGAGAACTTTGCTCCCACATGCCCAATTACCACTATTTCTAGCATTTCTATAGTTGCAAATCATCATGCTTGGAATGTACATTAGTTGGATATTAGAACTACATTTCAGTATTGTTATTTACATGAAGAAATCTACGTATTTCAGCCCTATGGTTTTGTACAGAAAGGGCATGAAAACAAACTGTGCAATTTGAGAAAAATCATTCTATGGTTTGAAGTAACAACTACGTGCTTGGTGTGAGAAGATACATGCATACTTTCTAGCAAATGCTTTTGAAAAGAATCCAATTGAGAGCACCTTATATGTTAAGTGTGCAGATGATGAAGTTCTGATCATTGTTGTATATGTTGATGACATGCTACTCACTGGTTCTAATGAGAAGCATATTGCTGAATTTAAAATTGATTTGCATGCATCTTTTGAGTTTTCATATTTGGAGCATTTGCACTATTATTTGGGCATTCATTTTATGCAAGTTGACTAGGGAATAGCTTTGTGTCAAACAAAATATATTTCGATGTTGTTCTCTATGAGGAGGAGGTATGATATTCAGATTACTAGACTCTTAGATGACCAAGTTTATGCATTGCGAAGGTGTCAAGCATTGGTAGGTTTAAGCACATATTTTGCTAATTGGAGTGGTAACTAGCTAATTGGATTGTGTTATTCCGAGGGGGTCATTATTGCCAAATTTACATGCTTTTTTTAATGTTTACTAGGTTGGTTGATATGAAAATCATGTATCTACCAATGGTTTTTGCTTCATGTTTGATAGCTCATGCATATCTTATTTGAGTAAGCAGCAACCTCTAATGAGTTGTAATATAATATGACTTAGAGTTGTGGAAATACATGCCCAAACTTATCTCTTGTTTAAGCACACCCCCTACTAGTTGTTCTTTGCATATTTTGTAGAAATTTCTCTTTTACATACTCTATCTATCTATATGATTGTCGTAGACCCCCTAATCTTGTAATTGTTGTTTCTCCTTCATCCAAAATAGATTTGGAATGAATTTCATCTTTTTGGAAAGCATATAAGGTCTAGTTTGAGTAGTATAAGTCTCGGGATCAGTGCTTGCATAAGTGTAGAGAAATGTCTAGAATAGTGTCCGTATAGTTAGCTAATACTCTGTGAAGAGATCAAGTTACTTGTTTTGTTGCAGTTGGTTGAGGCATCATCCAATATTCAAATGGAGTGATTCTACTATCATTTGAAATCTCTATAAGTCTAGTTTTAGCTTATATATTGTCTTTGATGAATTGAAGCCTTAGTATGCATGCACAAGTCCATTGCAAGTTCAAGAAATAAGTGAGACAGATAAGAAGAATGATGATAGAATTCAAGAAAGCATGGATTTTTAGTGGTCCAAGCAACTCATCCAACACAAGCACACCCTCACCATGGAGTGGAAGGCTTAGGGAAAGAGAGACCAACTATGAATAAAGAAAATTCAAAGGTAAAGAGAAGATTGGAATTGAAGAAGGAAGCTATGTGGACGAGAGCATGTTGGAAGATGAAAAGATAAAAGAAATTCAAACCCCGAGAGGCACAAAACAAAGAAAAAAGATGGCAACCACACCTAAAGGAAATGAAAATGCCCTCAAGATTAAGATATCCCGTTCAAAGGTTAACATATGATAATTTCATTGCAAAGAATTATGCATACATGAATGAAGTAATCAAGGACAAAGAACCGGCTAGTTATGAAGAAGCTAACGATTGCAAGGAATGGCAAGAGGCAATCAAGGAAGAGCTCAAGGCACTTTATGAGAACCATACTTGGATCTTGGTACTAGCTCAAGAAGGCATGAAGGTAATAGGTAATAAGTGGGTTTACAAAATTAAAAGAAATTCAAATGGTTCCATAGCTAGGTACAAAGCAAGGTTGGTGGCGAAAGGCTCCTCCCAAAGCCGTGCGATAGATTACGACGAAACTTTCAACCTCGTAGCCAAGATGCCAACAATTAGGACTTTGATTGCAGTGGCCACATCAGAGAAATGGAGTTTATATCAGTTGGATGTGAAGAATGCCTTCCTCAATGGAGAACTTGAAGAAGTAGTCTACATGAGCCAACCTCAAGGATTTTCTAGTACAAGTTACCCAAATGATGTTTGCAAGCTAATGAAAGCATTATATGGACTAAAGCAAGTCCCAAGGGCCTTGAATCATAGGTTAGTCGATTATTTATCAAGTTGTGGATACAAAAAGTGTTGCAGATCCATAACTTTACATGAAGAAGCAAGGAGACAAGAAGGTATACATAAGCATCTACGTGGACCATTTGATCATCACAACAAGTGATATTGTAGGTACTAAAGATATCAATCAAAGCTAGGAGAGGAGTTAAAGATATTTGATCTTGGAACACGAAAGTGTGTTGATATATTTAGGTGGTGATGTGTTTGAACACACTAGGACCACCGAGGCACTTTTTTCCCTCTTTAGGAGGTTTTTTCCCCTCGCTTGCATATATGCCTATAACCCTAACAGATCACTTATCTTTGTACATTCTAGTGGTAATACATTCAATATTGTGTGTTGTGCTCCAAGATTCTTCTTCTTCTTCCTTCTGTTGTTCCCGTGCTTCCATAGATTTCTAACTCCAACAATTGGTATCAGAGCAGGTCACCGCTTCATCTAGGGTGTCGTCGACACCTCTCCGATCACAGTCTCAGAATCGCATGAAATTTGGTGAGCATACTCAGAGTGATTAGGAGATCAAAACAGCTTCATTTTGTGGTGCTCAAATCACAATCTGAGCTTGTTTTGGCCTCTGAACACACTATCATAGTGCTTGCGCATGAAATTTTGTCTTTTTGATATATATAGGTTTCGATTTGCCAATATAAGTGCCTTGAGCTCTGCTACAAGTTTAGTAGAACTCTTCAGGTTCTGTTCAACTTTTTTAGATACAAACATTTTTTTGCATCAAGGTACTTTAGTCAATGGCCATGGCTAAAGCAGTGATGTATTCTGTATGATGGTTGTTGAGGATAAGTTGGATGGTACCAATTACCCGTTATGGGCTTATATGGTGCATCATGTATTGGTTGCAAAAGGACTGTGGAATATTGTGTAGGATATTGAAAAACGTCCTATTACACCTGCAAAAAAAGTTGCTAAAGGTGATGCACAAGGCATTAAAGATGTTTATATTCTTCATATTCCTATTCCTACTGTGGTTCCTATTGCATCTACTGTAGAGCGAATTTGTTGGATGGCAGAGATGCTCAAGCACATGCATTGATAGGCTTTTTTGTCAAACATGCCATTATTCCTCATATCCGTTCTTACAGAAGAGCTAAGGATGCTTGGGATACACTTACCACTTTATACCAGGCAAGGAATGAGGCTCGTTTTGCTTACCTCCAAAAAAAGTTGGAGAGTGAGCACATGAATGAAGGAGATTCCATGGACAGTTTTTTGACAAAGATCAAAGATTTGAAAGAACAGTTGATTTTTGTTGATGAAGTTTTGCTTGACAGTTCACTTATGGAGACTGTTCTGAATGGTCTTCCTGATTCATATCAGAGTTTTCCTTCTACTCTTCGTTTGATGATGAAAGGAAATCCAACTGCCTTAACATTTGAGGAGTTAGTCTCTGTTCTATTGCAGGAAGATCAATCTAGGCTGAACATGTCCATTATGCATGTTGTATATCAAGCTTTCCTAGCTAGTCAAAAGAGCAAGGGTAAATGAAGCTCTTCTATTAGTAAGCAAAAATCTGCTAATTCTGCACAATCAAAGAAGGATGATAGAGACGACAAGAAAACAGAAAAGCAAAAATTGTTTTGCAAGTACTATAATGGAAATGATAATGTCATAAAGAATTGTCCAAAACTAGCTACAAAAGAGGTTGGAATGGTTGGTGTAGAGGCCTCTACACTAAAAACAGAGTCTGCTAATCTTGTGTAGAATGAAGAATGGGCATTTACTATTGTTTGCAGTTTTGACCCATCTTCTCATGAACAATGTATGTCCATAGTAGACTCGAATGTTTGCCAGTACTTTGATAGTGGGGCAACCAAACATATTACCCCACAACACAATTTCTTCACTTCACTTGAGCCTGTCCCTATAGGGAATACTATCACATGTGCCAACAACTCCTCTTATCCTATTATGGGAGTTAGTAAGATCATTTTGACTGCTATTGATGGTAGTTCTTTTACATTGTCAGATGATTTATTTGTGCTACGGACCAAGAAAAATCTGTTATCAAATTTTGCATTAGCCAAGATTGGCTTGGTTGTGAAATTTGTTGAAGATAGATGTACAATTCATGATCCATCAAATGGCAATGTGATTATTGCTTCTGGCATTTTATGTCATGGGTTGTATAAGCTCATAGACTATGAAAATCTGTGAATGATTCAGCATGTGCAATACATGACTCTCAGGCTATGTTAGATGTAAAGCTTTGGCATGCATGCTTTGGTCATCTGAATTTTGCTAGTTTGCTATGCCTGTAGAAATCTGAAATCCGGTCCTCTTTGCCCAAACTTGAGGCACCCAGTAAAAATGTCTGTGAAGGCTATATTTTGGGCAAAATGCACCGTTCCTCATTTCCAAAAGATGGTCCAACTCGAGCTACTCAAAAATTTTAGCTTGTTCACAATGATGTATGTGGTCCTATGCAGACACCCTCTTTTGGAAACTATCTTTACTTGGTAACTTTTAGTGATGATTGTTCTAGGCATGCATGGGTATATCCATTGAAAGCAAAGTTCGAAGTATTTATGTGCTTCAAATAGTTTCTAGTTTTGGCAAAAAAATTGTTAGCATGTGAAATGGCTACCCTCAATTTTGATCGAGGGAGGAATATATGTCTTCAAATTTTAATGCATTTCTGGCTGAACATGGGATAGAACATCAGTGTACAGTGCCATGTACACCTCAATAGAATGGAGTTGTTGAAAGGAAGAATAGGTCACTCATGGAGATGGCGAGGTGTATGGTCAAGAGTCAAGCTTTACCACATAGTTTATGGCTTGGGGCTATTATGTGTGCATCATATGTACTTAATAGGTGTCCAACTAAAGCACTATAGGTTATCACTCTGTATGAGGCTTTGCATGGTCACAAGCCATTTGTTGCTCATCTGTGTGTTTTTGGTTGTATGGCGTGTGCATTAGTGTCTGAAAAACAACGTAGGAAATTGGATGATAAAGTAGTGAAATGTATTTTTGCTAGGTAAAGTTCTAAAAGCAAAGGCTATCATCTGTATCGTTCGCAGACCAAATGCATTCTAGTTAGCCATGATGTTGTTTTTGTGGAAGATGCTATTCAGCCATTACTTTCATGTACTAAGGAGACAATTGTTAGCTCCACCGATATGTATGATACTTTGCTCCCTCTTTTTTCATTTGATGAAGCACAAAAGTTTGAAAATTGGATTCCTATTATGCAATCAGAATATGACGCTATCATGAAAAATGGTGCCTGGTCTTTATGTGACTTTCCTCCTCACAGGAAGGCCATTGGCACTAAGTGGGTATACGAGCTGAAGCATATGCCTGATGGAATAGCTCACATGTATAAGGCTAGGCTTGTTGCAAAGGGTTATGTGCAAGAAAGAGGCATTGATTTTGATGAGACCTTTGCCCCTATATGCCGAATGACTACTGTTCGTAGCATCTGTGCACTTGAAGCTCATTGTGGTTGGAATGTACATCAGTTGGACATTGAAATTGCATTTCTTAATGGTGACTTGCATGAAGAAGTATATGTTTTTCAGCCATGAGGCTTTGTGCAGAAAGGGCATGAAAACCAGGTGTGTAGGTTAAAGAAGGCATTATATGGTTTAAAGCAAGCACCGTGTGCTTGGTATGAAAAGATACATGCCTATCTAATTGCACATGGTTTTGAGAACAGTCGAACTGAGATCAGCTTATATGGTAAGCGTGCAAATGATGTGCTTCTGATCATTGTTGTGTATGTTGATGACATGTTGCTCAGTAGTCCTCATGAGATGCATATTGCAGATTTTAAGGCTGATTTGAATGCATAACTTGAGATGTCTGATTTGGGGCATTTGCATCATTATTTGGGCATTTAGTTTATGCAAGTTGATAGCGGAATAGCTTGTGTCAAAAAAATATATTGGTGCATTATTGTAGCATTTTGACCTTGAAGACTATAAACCCACTGCCACTCCTATGGAGACAAGTTGACAGTTGAGTCTTCATGATGTTGGAGATGCATTTGATGATGTTCTCTATCAGCAGGCCATTGGATGCTTGATTTACTTATGCATTACTCGGCTAGATATTCAGTTTGCTATCTCACAGATGAGCACGATTATGCATTGCTCAGGTGTCAAGCATTGGTAGGCAGTTAAGCGTATATTTTGCTACTTGAGTGGTACCCGGCTACTTGGATTTTTTTATCCCAAAGGGGATCACTACTACCATATTTACATGCTTTTTCTGACTTTGATTGAGCTGGTTGCTATGACACTCCTATGTCCACCAGTGTTTTTTTTTTCATTCTTGGTAGCTCATGCATATCTTGGTTGAGCAAGAAGCAATCTATTGGGGCCACTTCTAGTTGTGAGGCTGAGTATAGGAAGGTTTCACAACAACTATTGAGTGTGTGTGGCTCAGACGCCTTATGGCTGATTTGGTTGTTGGTCAGTCTTCTGCCACCACCATCTTCACTGATAATTAGAGTGCATTGGTAGTTGTGAGGAACGTGTGTTCCATGGTCGCACTAAGAACATTGAGGTGCACTATCATTATCTGAGGGAGAGGTTCTCTATTGGAGAGATCAGTTTGGCATATGTGCCCACACAGGAGAACATTGCAAACCTTTTCACAAAGGCTCTGCCTAGGGATAATTTTGAAGCTTTCCACAAAGCTTTGGGCTTACTTGCTTTTTGTGGATTGATTCCACAAGCTTGGCATTTCCTTATACATGAGTGCCAACTCCTTGTTCACTACATCATTCCTAGGGGGGATTTGTTGATATATTTCGGTAGTGATGTGTGTGAACACACTAGGACCACCGAGGCACTTTTTTCCCTCTTTAAGAGGTTTTTTCCCCCGGCTTGTATATATGCCTATAACCCTAATGGGTCACTTATCTTTGTACATTCTAGTGGTAATACATTCAGTATTGTGTGTTGTGCTCCAAGCTTTTCTTCCTTGTGTTGTTCGCATGCTTTCACAGATGTCTAACTCCAACAAAGTGCTTCTTGGCAATAGAGGTAATCTATGCACATAATGGCATCTTCTTGATTCAAAGAAAAAAAACTTGTTGGATGTGATATATAGGTTTGGTATGAGTGGTTGTAAGCCACTTTCTATGCCTGTGGAGCTCAATACAAAGTTCTTTCTAGGTTAAGGAGGGGCTATACAAGATATTACACTATATAGAAGCATAATTGGGCCATTAATTTATGCTACATTCACTAGAACTGATCTTCCATATGTAGTAGGTGTACTCCCTCAATTTTTGCATGCACCAACTCAGATCATCTTATGGCAGCAAAAAAGTGCTTAGATACATCAAGCACACCATCAATCAAGGTCTATTTTACTCTTATGATGATGATCTAAGTGTCAAAGGTTATATTGATGCTGATTGGGTAGGTAGCAAAGATGATCGAAGGAGTACATCAAATTATGTTTTCATGCAAGGTACAAAAGTGATCTCATGGAGCTCTAAGAAGCAAACCACTATTGCTCTTTAATCCACAGAGGCTGAGTATAGAGGTTTACCGTTGGATACATGTGAGCTACTATGGCGTAAGAAGCTACTTAAGGACCTTGAAGTGGAAGTGGAGTTTCCTCTTTATGGAGATACCATTTCAAGCATCTATCTAGCTAACAATCCTATTTCATGAAAAGAGCAAGCACGTAGAGGTTCATTACCACTTCATTAGAGAAAACGTGATGGAAAAGGAGCTAAATATAAAGTATGTACACACTAAAGTGCAGGTTGTAGACATGATGACAATTGAGGGGGAATGTTGAAAGTTTTCTATTTCAAGCTCAAGAGTGTGGGAAGATGCCCCAAATTGAACCTTCCACATCATCCACCATCAAAGGAGGATAATTTCCGTGAGTTTGATGCATCAAATCATGTCTATAATGGAAATAAGTTGATTAGAGAAGATTTAGGTCACCTCTTGATGTGATTGGACCTCACTTTTTGACATGTATATGCTTTTGATCGGTTAAAGAGGTTAGTATGTGATCCTTAAAATCTATAATGAGTTGTAATATGACTTAGAGTCATGGAAATACATGCCTAAGCTTCCCCCTTGCTTAAGCACACCCCCTACTAGCTGTTCTCTGCATATTTCGTAAAAATTTCACGTTTACATACTTTAGCTCTCTAGATGATTGTTGTAGATCCCCTGATCTTGTAATTATTGTTTCTTCTTCATCCAAAATCCATTTGCAATGATTTTTGTCTTGTTTGAAAGCATACAAGTTCTACTTTGAGTTGTATAAGTCTTAGGATCAGTGCTTGCATAACTATAGAGAAATTTCTAGAACAGTGTCTGTATAGTGAGCTAATACTCTGTGAAGAGATCAAGTTATTTGTTTTGTTGCAGTTGCTTGAGGCACCATCCAATATTCAAATGGAGTGATTCTACTCTCATTTGAAAGCTCTCTAATCCGAGTTTTAGCTTGCAAATCTTTCGTTTTCATTCTTTTCATGTACTTAGAGAAATTTAGAAAACACAGAGCCTATGTCTAGAAAAATTCAAGATCCTAGGAGGGTTCATTTGCTTTCGTTGTGCACATAGGAGTGTTTATCCTCCAACAATTTAGAACCTATAAAGGTTGAGGAATCGCTTCATTTGGACTAGGACTTGATTATCCACCTATAAAAAGAGGCAACGTTGTGATATACACATCCTTCAAGCTAACAAATGTCTCTTACTATATGAAAGTAAGGGCTAAATTGCATTTAAAAAAAAAGTGACATCACGACTAGCCAAAAAGTGTTTAGTCTGTTGATTATATAGATGATTGCCTTTGCTTTCAAAAATGTACCCAACAATAATACATTTCACTCCTTTATCATTAATTTTTTATGTTGCCGTTCATGCACAAATGCATATGTTAGACAACCAAAACATGCAGATGAGCAATAAATGGTTTGTGACTATGCCAAGTCTCATATGGAGTGATAGAATACAATGCTTTGGTGGGACACCTGTTAAGTATGTATGCTACACACATAAAAACCTCAAGCTAGAAGCTATGTGGTAAAGCTTGACTTTTGACCATACACCTCAGCACCTCCGTGGAGACTTGTTCTCTCTTTCAGCTACTCCATTTTGTTGAGGTGTATACAAAACTATACACTAATGTTTTATCCCACACTTAACTAGAAATGCATTAAACTCAAAAGACATATATTCCCACCCTCAATGAGAATGGAGGGTACCCATTCTAAATTCTGAAAAATTTTCATCCATAACCATGAACTGTTTAAAGCACATAAACACCTCAAACTTTTCTTTTAATGGATGAACCCATACATACCTAGAAAATTCATCAATGAAATTCACCAAGTATTAGTAATTCCCAAACAAACATGTCTTGCATATGATCACAAACATCACTATGAACAAGCTCCAATTTATGTACACTTCTAATTGAACCATATTTTGGGAAGGAGGAATGTTGCACTTTGCCCAAAGTAAAACCTTCATAGAAATGTTTAGAAGGTGTCTCATCTTTGGGTAGATAGAACACCATTTCATATTTCTACAGGCAAAGCAAACTAGCAAAATAGATGAACAAAGTGTGCATGCCAAAGATTTCCATATGAGAGAGCACGAGAATCATGAACTGCACATGTTGAATCATTTATAGATTTCACATAATCTATGAACTTATACAACCCATGGCATGAGATGCCATAAATGATAATAACATCACCATTCGAGATATTATGAATTCGACATCTCTCATCAACATATTTGACATCCAAGGCAATCTTGGTTAGTGTTGAAAATGAAAACAAATTTTTCTTGATCCTCGACACATATAAGGCATCCAAAAATGTAAAAGAAATACCATCAAGAGTAGTTAGAATTATCTCCCAACTCCAATAATAGGATAAGAGGAGTTTTTAGTACATGTGATAGTATTCCCTATAGGAGCAAGCTCAAGTGAAGTGAAGAAACTATGTCACAAGGTAATATTCTTGGTTGCACCACAATCAAAGTACTAAACATTTGATTCTACTACATACATATACTACTCGTGACAAGATGGGTCATAACTACAAACAGTAGTAAATGTCCATTTTTCATTATGAGCAAGATTATCAGACTTTGTTTTAGGTGAAGAGACCTCTCCAACAACCATTCCAACCTCTTTCTTCTTTGCTTCCTTTGCAACCAATTTAGTAGAATTCTTTATGAAATGATTGTTTGCCTTACAATATTTGCAAAAATATTTTTTCCTATCTTCTTGACATCTTTGTCATCCTCCTTTGATTGTGAAGAATTGACAAATTTTTGTGTGCTAGTAGGTGAGATCCATTTACCTTTGCCCTTCTAACTAGCTAAGAAATCTTGATCTACAACACACATAATTGACTTGTTCTACCTGGAGCAACAAAAGAAAGACTAACTCCTCAAATGGTAATGCATTTGGATTGCTTTTCATCATCAACCAAAGAGTATAAGCAAAACCATGATATTAATCTAGAAAACCATTAAGAAGAGTTTGTACAAGTGAACTATCTTCCAAGATTTCATCAATAGAAATCAACTGCTCCTTCAAATCTTTGATCTTTGTCAAAAAAATTTCCATTAATCTCCTTCATTCATGTGCTCACTCTCAAACTTATGATGGTGAAGAATTTGATCAGAAAGCATTTTAAATATCAATTCACTAGAAATTTTGAAGATCATGAAGTTGAAAGTACTTTCCAACATCTTCAGAAAGGTTTCCAATAAGACAAGTACAATCTCATTTAAGTTATGAGACTTCCAAGTAAAACTTTTGTAGTTTTTAATCAGCAATGCTACACATATTTTGATAAAAAAAATTATTTCCTTTCAATTATAGTAGACTAAGTTATCCCAAAGTACTTTGTTGATAGTGGAACTAGGATAAAAATTCTCTTGATGCAAGTCTATACATTAAATTTTTATTCGAGCATAAAGGATCCTCAAGATAATTAAATGGGTTAACTTAGTAATCAAGGCAATTGAAGTATTATTTTTGAGAAAACATCATCAAAAAATGAAAAGATCGATGGCACGAGACATTGATGTCTGATACCACACCAAAGTTTGCTCATCAGATGATGGCTTAACTTAACTCAAAGAGCCTTTATGAGAACTTAGTTTACCTCTCATAAAAATTGCTATATTTCTTCAAAACCTTGACTTAAACGGATCTATGAAGACTTATTCTCATAGTTTCCTCAAATTAGATTTAGTGTTTTAGAAGTTTGAATTGGTTAACAAAGTTTTTAGTTCTTCTTTCATGCTTGGAGATGACTTTGATAGGTGTTCAAGTCATCTCTATGAAGGTCTAGTTTACCCAAATGGAATTGGTAACTTAAGTAAATACCATTTTGAGATGAATCATTCAACCATTTGGTATTGCTCATAGCAAACTACAATGATGAAGAAAGATTCTAAATCTCTCTAAAGAGTTTTGAGTAGAACTCTTGAAGAGAAAAAGTGTTGGGAATTGTTTCTTGTTTTAAAAATTCCAAAGAAGCCAAGTCTTTGAGAAACCTTGATTTGTTAGTTGACCAAAGAAGTAAATGAAATACTTCTTTTCTACATTCTACTTTGGACTCTAAAACCCAATTGGAAACAATCGTCTTGTATTTGGAAAAAGGATTAATAGATATTGGTTAAGAAACAAAAACATCTAAGTTAGATGTTTTGTTCAACCTTAACTTCAATTTTATCAATATCAAATTCGAGGAGCTTTTTCAAAGTTTGGAACTAATGAGAAGCCCATCTATTTTGCTAGATGCATGCACAAAAATGGATGTATATAGAAACTTAGCTAGGAATACTTAAAATATACCTACTTCATATGTTTGTGTTATGAATGTCTAGTTTGCACATTGCAAAACATTGAATTAGGTAAGGATGCACTAATCCACCCCTATCACTCTTTACATACTTTGCACTTAAATTAAGTTTTTCATGTAGAAAGGTAGATGGTGTTTAGAACGATTTGGGTAGGGATTAGCCCACACACAAATTCCCCTCTTTTTAGATTGAGCCCGACATAGAATCCCCTTTTGATAAAGAGGAAAATAAGAGAGATGAAGACCATGATCAAGGAGAATATGCGGCATGGGGAAATACTCCACATATATACCTCTACATATGTTCAAGGATGAATTTTTATAAGGGGGGAATAATGTTGTATTAAAACATGGATTCGGAAGCTAAAAAAATGGATTCTAAGGGTTGGAAATAACCCTTGGTTCTAGGTGAATCCTTGGTTTATTTATTTATCTCAATTGATGGGTTGGGACCCTTAGGATTTATATTTTTTGCTTAGAATCCTCAAGTCCAATTAGGACATAGTAGCCCTCTCGCTAGGTAAAAGGTTCATAAATGTCTGTTAGAAGTGGTCCATGGTAGAAACATTGAGGTTACATGTTTTGGTCAACCTACATAGAACTTCATTTTTCCAAACGAAATTCAAGAAAAATTGAAGAGAGTTCACATGTTCATGGGTAGACAAAACATAGAGATAAAAATGGATAGGGAAAGGATGCTTTGTGATCCATCCGCATCATTATAAACCATATTTTGCGTTGGATTCATTCTATGTACTGAGATTGGGATGGAGGAGGTCTTGGGTTCAATTTCGTTAGGTGCACACAAGGGAGAGTATTTTGGCCAAGATGCTTTAGAGCTCCTAACTTGAGTCAATTAGAGGTAACACAAGGGAGTATTTTGGCCAAGATGCTTTAGAGCTCCTAACTTGAGTCAATTAGACATGAATCCAATCAGATAGAACACATCATTTTGGTTAAGTAAACTACTTTCCAATTAACTTATATATGTAGTTTCTAAAGCGATGGTGTAGTATGCACATTCAAAAGGTGTGTCAAGTTGGTTGAAGCGAACTCTTCCAATTTAGAGGATACATAATAGATGTTTGGGTGGCGAGCTTCAAAAGTCATTTCTCGTGCACAACATGTCTATTTTACAATAGGGGACCATCCTATTAATCGTGGTGTAGAATGCACATGCAAAAGTTGGGTCAAGTGTCCACGTCTTGTAGGACAGTTGATTGAGCTTTGGCCTCTTGAGGTGGAGGTCCAGGGTTCAAGTCTCGGGCTGGACATGTTATGGCTTAGGCCAGTTAAACCCAATTGTAATCATGTCTCCTTCAGTTGTAACCTTGTCTAACCCCTGCTTTGTGAGATACGGGGGGTCCCGCGAGTGCTATGCTCATTCACTTGTACAATTGCAATTTCAAAGTTAAAGTCCGGGGGAGTAGGCTTCGGTTGAACCTCCATTTTTAATTAAAAAAAAAAAAAGCTGGGTCAAGTTGATTGAAGTGATCTCTTTCAATGTTGGAGGATATATAATAGATGATTGGTGGGTGAGATTGCCAAGCCATTTCTCGTGCATAGCATGGCTATTTCACAATAGGGACCATCCTACAAAGTAGTCATCCTTCATCAATATGATTCTTGAACTCTACTTAGGTGAATGATCTTTAAATTCTTCACAACTTGGACATTAAAATCAACATGCTTTTCTCTTAATGTACAGTAATCATCAAATAAATATTCGAATATATTTTAAAAACTAATTAAAATGCTAAAATATAAGCATAATTGCTTATTCAATATTTTTAGGTTGGGTTCACATTAGCGGAATTAACACCTTTATTGTTTCAATGATCGAACGAGTGTTCATGACAACATTGTTTTAAGTGTTCATTTCTTTTTGTTCCTATCTCCATCTCCCCTCGAGAACTCAAGTGTTCCATCATCCAAGTTGGAAAGCGTTTGAATTGAGAATACTATTTTTCTAAAATTTTACCTTATTTTTTTAGACTTTCACTTTATTTATTATTAATTAATTTATTTTTTTAAAATCTCAACTTGTTCTTCACACTTGGTGGCAAACTTTCATTTATGAAAAAGAAATTCCAACCTCATGTGTGAACAAAAAGTCCAACCTCATGTATGAACAAAATGAAAGTGGAACTATCATAACTATGTTGTGTTCAAGATCTTGAAACTATGTGAACCCAACCTTAATCAATCCATGGGTTGCACTGGTATGACACTTTCATCCACATGTAATGGTGAGAAGTAAAATCACTTCCCTTCAGACATTAGTAGGCCTTTGGGTGCTTTCATCGAAACAAACCTCCTCGTCTAACTTTAGGGCCATCCCTAGCTAGTTTCCACCTTTAATAAACCTCAGGCTCTATTCATTTTTAGTAGGTACTAAGCATTCAACTCGTGCTTATGTGGAATTCAAGAGTTCCCATGGATGCTATGACCTTCATTGTTATGCATTCTAATAAATTCAATCTATCATGAGGAGTATATTGCAAGATCGAACTTCTAGTAAAAAAAAAAAAAACATTTGATCAAGCTATCGAGTTCTTTTGTTGGACGTATATCTATCAATATATAAAAGTATGTGTTTTTCTTTTTAATGTTGGAATAAAGTGTTTATTTTCACACATTAAACTTTGAATTTTCTATGATGCCTCATATTTCACACTATTTTGCAAATGAAAGAATCTGTTACAAAAGATAAAAAAAAAAGAAAAGAAGTAAAGGAGGTTCGGTCTAGGTTTACTCCTCTAGGCTTTAACTTTGAAATTACAACTAGACAAGAAAGGGCATAGTATCCATGGGACCCCCCCGTATCCCACAAGAACAAGGGTTTACAAAGCTGGGCTAAACTGCACTCATATCTACTATGGAACACATCAAGCAGTAGCACAACTACATGATACATTTCATGATTAGCATGTCCCTTACATGTAACTGGTGGGGGTTGAATCCTCACTCCCACCTCAAGAGACGAACGACCCAACCACCCTGACAACCGCCTGGGACAAGCTTTTGACGTGGCGCAATGAGGTCCAGCATGTCGAATCTCGATGCTGATTTGTGAATTTTTGATGTGGCTTAGCTTGGCGTCAGAAAATGGCTCTTACTCAAAAACAAAGTTGCAATTTCAAAGTTAAAGTCCGGGGGAGTAGGCTTCGGCTGAACCTCCATTTGTAAAAAAAAAAGAAAAAAAAAAAAAAAGGAAAAGAAGAACTTCTTTTATGAGCCGCCCACGGAACTCAAAGTAATCGTGTATGTTGCGGTCGCATAGTATTCAATAATCTTGTATAATCTGGTCGAAGAAACAGCAGTCTTTCAAATCCCGATGCCTTGACTGCCACGGCCAATCAAAGGATTGTCTCTCCTCCGTGGCATTTGTTTACAGCAGTCTCCTTCTTTTCGTTCTCAAAATCGTTCTGCGCAGTTGTAGCGTGGTATAGTACTTATTTTTCCATGTATTTATTCTATCATCGTCTCCTTCGGCTCGCTCTGGTTCCCCTATGAATGTTAATTCTTGTTTTAGGAAGGTAGCTTTCCGCTGCTTCAAGAAATCAGAAAGTTGAGCGAGCTAGTAATGTCTACCTCACAAGGAACGTCTAGCGTCACCCAAGCCGCTTCCACGCAAGAGTCCAAACCGAAGAAGAAGATTTGTTGTGCGTGTCCGGACACAAAAAGGCTGCGAGATGAATGTATCGTCGAGCATGGACCTGAACATTGTGGGAAATGGATTGAAGCTCATCTTCGCTGTCTTCGCTCTGAGGGTTTCAATGTTAGTTCTTCAACTTAATCACCGTCCTGATTACATATACACGCGACCTTCATTCATTTTCGCTTTCGTCGCTTTGAATTTTTCAATGTTTTTTTGTTTTAACCGTCATATGATTACATATGATTAGATATTTATGAGAACTGATTCATTTTCGATTCCATACCCGTATACACGACTGCGCAACTGTCAATTACTTGTCCGATTGCTTCATCTTGCTAACAGTTTGGGTAGAACATAACTTCATTCACGTTTGTTAGGATCGGTGAACGATTTGGAAATTTACAGAAACTTTGGAATGAGCATGTATGTACGCTTTGCACGTGCTTGTGTGTCTCGACCTGCGTGAATTTCTATTACGTTCTCAGCGTTGAGTGACTTCACCTGGGGACAGTTCGATAGTAAAAGCTGTCATTTACCTTAGAACAGTACATGACATGTGCGGTTTTCGAACTCATCCTTATGGTAAACAAAGCTTTTTAGTTGATTCATGAAGCCTACAACTTTCTCAATTATTTGAAATTATTCGGGAGTAAGTCTGTTTTTTAGGACGAGCACACCCATTGTTCTTTTTTAGGACGAGCACACCCAGTGTTCTTTTTTAGGACGAGCACACCCATTGTGATGTTGGATGATAGTTTTGTGCTGATTCGAACAAGGTATTTTTCTTTTGCAAAAGATGCGAATATCTTGAGGAAAGCACATGGTATTCTTGGTCATGGAGTGCCGAATTTTCTGCATTGATGAGAGCTCCCTCATTGTATTAATTTTTTTTTTCAATTATTAAGTTTTTGGTTTTTGGCTGTATATTCTCTACTCTCTACATGGCGGGCCTCTTCACAGACCTCTAGAAATGGAGGAATAATATCAATTATTTGATTGGTAGGACTCAAGAGGTATATCGTATTTGAGTTTCCAATCGTGCTTGAAAGCTTTTAAGTTGTTTTCATATGAACATACTCTATTATAGTTCATTTGCAAGCCGATAGAACGGGACAAATTTTTCATTTCAAAACATCCTGTAGTCTGAATTAGGATGTTCTTTATTTAACCCTCAATTTTCTCTCCTTTTCTTGTTGTATATTTGCCTTACAGGTGTTTTTCTTTCCATTGGAGCCCATTGTATAGGCATGCTCTGCTATTTTGTCTTTGGACCATTTGTCCGCTCTTCATCTCTGTTTGAGACCCCTTTTTGAACGCCTTTCAAATCCTGGTATCTTTGCCAAATCATGGGAATAGAGGAATAATGTTTATTTTGTAGAGAGAAGAATGTCTGGCCCAATTTCTAAACATGCTTGAAAGGATTCAAGATGTTTTCGTACAAATATTTTTTATTATAATTCAGTTGCAAGCTCATACAAGGAAGAGGGGCAATTTTATCGCAGAACATGCCAAAATTCTAGACGTATTTTCCGTAATTACATAAGTAGTTATTTTACATTTCCTTTAGTCTTAATTGGGATAATCTTTATTTAAACCTCAAGTCTTCTCTTTTTTTTTTTGTTTGGTTGTTGTTCTTGTTTGGAATTTACCTATTAGGACATCATAAAATTCTAAATTGTATACTTTAGAGTTAGATTACATCAATCATTGTATATATTCGTGAACACTTCGAAGTTTGATTAATCATTAGGTTAGGTCATATACGAAGGGTTAAATTAGGTCAAATATTTGGTTAAAAAAGGGTAAAAATGATTAGTTTGTACATAAGAATTACATATTCTGAAGACAAACCCTCATTTCATCCATCAAAAGACAGACCCTAATTTCTTGTCAACCTTCCCAAAAAGTCAACAACCACTTATATAGACGTAACTATAGGAAGTGTGGTAGGCCCAAATAATTATCATATGTTAATTAAGATCTTTCGAACATTTAGAACTTTAGCACTTAACACACCTTGACTAAATTAATCGAGATGAATGACAATAGAATAGAGAGAAGTCAATTAATGAGAAAGGTTCTAGGTACAAAATGTAGAGAAAGAGTGCCAAATAGGCATTATGTGAAAGAGGCGACGGAGAGCTACGTGGTGGTGTGCGCGATTGCTCCAAATGCCAAGGGAGTGGGCTGTTGTGTGAGAAGAGAGAAAGTAGAGAGAAACCTGTGCAGAAATTTGGAGAAGAAGATGGAGAAGCTGAATTTGAAGAAGTCCGGGTCAAGTTATGAGAGATTTGGGACCAAGTCTTATTGATAAGTGATTTTTAGGCCATTTGAGCATGTTCACACATGGCCAATGACCAAAAGTCATAAAAATAATGTAAATGCCTATAACTTCCCAATTTGAGGTCCAAAAAATATAACAAAAATATGTATGGAAAGCTCTCGGAGAGAGCTTTGACATGGGAGGTCAAAATATACAAAAGGAGAGTTCTTGAGGCCTTTATCCCCAACAACCTCCCACTTGAAGGACCAAGGAGGCTCCTTTAAGCTAAGTAACTCCCACCATCTGCATGCATAGCTGATGTTGTGCCTTGGGTAGACACTTTGTGAGAGCATGTGCAAGATTTTGTGAAGTATCGAACTTGTTCAAAGTCGTCAGGTCATCCTCTAACACTTCTCTAATGAAGTGGTTTCTATGGAACATGGCATTCTTTGCCAAACATATGGTACTCTGGTTATCACATCCAAGAACAGGTGCCTTTTCAAGCATCCCAATCTCACTTCACAAGCAGGCTAACCAAATGGCTTCTTTGGAAGCCTCTTTGGCTGAAATATATTTAGCCTTTGTAGTAGATAGTGCAACTATCCTCTGAAGTCTAGAGCACCGTGAAATAGCTCCACTTGCAAGGGTGTATACATAGCCACTTGTGGACTTGCGAGTGTCCACATCGTCTACCATGTTTGAATCACAAAATCCTTTTAACTCCAATGGACCCTTTCCATAAGTACCTTTGGTCCCTTTCGAATATCTCAAGATAGGTTTGATTGACCCCCAATGAACTTTGCCAGGATTAGACATGAACATGCTAACAACTCCCAGTGCATGAGCAATGTTTGATGGAGTGCCAACCATAGCATACATAAGTGAACCACAAGCTGATGCATATGGAACACACTTCATGTAGTTGGCTGCATCATCATCTTTGGTATAGTTATCCTTGGTGTACTTTTCTTGGGATAAATGCAAAGTATGCTGTTGCCTCTCCCTTTTTATTTGCATACCAAGAATATGCTTAGCTTCTCCAACGTCTTTCATTGAGAATGCAGAGTTCAGCTGCTGTTTTAGAGCATTTAGAGTGCTCTTTTTCTTCCCAGCCAGCAGCATATCATCTACATACAGCACAAGAATGATTGGGCTGCCATCTTCATTCTTTTTAGTGTATAAACAGTGGTCTGCATGGTTTCTTTTGAACCCATGTTTGAGCATAAATGCATCAAACTTCTTATGCCATTGTCTGGGAGCTTGTTTCAGCCCATATAAGCTCCTTTCAGCTTGCATACCAGATGCTTTTTTCCAGGAATGGCATATCCTTATGGCTGTTTCATGTACAACTCTTCGTCTAAATCACAATGCAAAAAGCTTGTTTTAACATCCATTTGGAATCACTCCAAATCCAAGGCAGCTATGAGAGCCAATAACACATATACTGTGGTCATTTTAACCACTGGAGAGAACACCTCTTGGAAATGCCCTCTTTTTGGCATATCCCTTAGCAACCAGCCTTGCCTTATACTTGGGTTTGCCATCAACAGTTTTGATTTTGTATAGCTACTTGTTGGGAATGGCCTTCCTACCTTCTTTCAAATTAACCAAATCCCAAGTATCATTTGCATGCAAGGCCTCTCTTTCTTCCCACATGGCTAACTCCCACTTCTTCTTGTGCTCACATAACTTTACCTCTTTATACCTTGGATGCCTCCTCAGGTTATCTATCAGGTTGCAAAATCCATGGAACTTTATGCAATAACCATCGAACTTTTTTGGCATGCAAATCATGGGTTCCTTCATGAAGGATGAACTAAGCCGTTGATTCACTTGAATGCTTCTTGATTTGCTTGAAGATTCCCTTCGTTCTTGTAATTCTTGGAGGAGTGTGCCTACATCCACCGGAATCCGGATGTCCCATC
>CM035433.1:102788757-102813757 GCA_020310875.1 Ceratopteris richardii | reverse complement strand
ATGGGTGGAGGTGGGTGTAGTATGTGGTACATCGGTGGTGGTTTGAGTGCCTCCTGAAGGAAGACAACTTAGGGGGTGGTGGTACGCCTATGCTCCATCATGTGGTCGTAGGCTGTCCTGATGCGTGAGATATCCTCCGGATATAGTCGTGGTCGACGATATCCACCCATGCATGGTCGTCGCCGTGTTCACTGTGCTGCTGCCTAGTGGAGCGTGAGCCCTATAAATGGACCTCTTTGATGTAGCTCAGCTTGCTGAAAGAACTGGGTAATGGTCTGCAGAGTACTCACCCGTGGCTGATATGTGGGCTGTAGTGACCGCTCTCTCCTCTCGTATGCTGCTATGAGGAAGTGTCCCAAGTGTCGCTGGTCTCCCATAGTCATGCACAACTAGAGTGACTCCTCTATCTAGAACTGTTCTTGTAGGTCTAAGTATGCGGGGCGTCTGATAACAAAATGCTCCTCACTCTCTATCTATGTCTGGCATACTGGGCACCACCTCTCCTCACAAGGGACTCCCCTGGACCGACCCTTCTCAATCTCGAGCTGATGTGATGAAACCCTGAGCTGCCCAATGACGATTCGGAGGTGGTGGGGTAGGTATGTCTGCATGTATCTCGGAATCTCGATGAAGCCCTCGTCTGATATATGTAGAAAATGCTCACGGTAATAGAGCATTTTCGGTGGCAATGTATCCCTAGGGCTCACCCATGTCCTCTGTATGTATGTATGCCATATCTCGTGACGAATGACCCTATTCTTCTCTTGATGAGAGAGCGAGTAGGTGGGTGCATGTGAGTCGTAGTGTAGTGGTGGTAGCCTGTCTATGTCAAAGCCATGGTGGACCAGCCAGTCTCGTGTCTGTGCATACCATGAGGAGGTGTCGCCTGCTAATGCCATATCACGTGATGCTTGGAAAACACGATAAGCAATGCGCTCTGTATCCATGCTCTGAAGTCTGTGTAATAGGTATACTGCCTGGAATAGTGCCTCAACTAGCATCGATGGTGCAGCGAGCTCTGCTCTAATGATATCATGTGGTACTGAAGGCTTGCTTCGGATAAGTCTGACAATCATGAGGTGAAGGCTTGCTGCGGATAAGTCTGACAATCATGAGGATTTGTGGCCTCTCTAATGTTGTCCATACTGATGTAGCTAATCTTGGTCCCCAAATGGGTGCCCCATACATGAGCGCTGGCGTAACCAAAGTGTCTAATAGCCACCCCTTTGTGCGGGGCTCCTGAAAATATGCCTGGTCGCTCCATCAAAGTTAGTGCTGCATACCCACGTGTGATGCGGTCACGGGCTGCCTGAGACATAGAGAAGACCCCTGATGCTTCTGTAAATGTCACTCCCAAGTAAACATATGATCCGACCACCTCAATTGGTCCACCTTCTTCTTTGAACAAACCAGTCTGCGTATCTGTGCTGATGTATGAAAGATCATGACCTTGGTTTTACCAAGGTTCACAGACAACCCTCTATGTCTGCAAAAGTCATCTAGGCCATATAGATGATGCTGTAGACCTTATGCTGTCTCTGAAACCAGTACAATATCATCAGCATATAAAAGAATATGGACAGTGGACCCGTGTACCTCAATGCCATCACCCCCATGCTGCTGCTGTTGTATGTAGTCCAGTATCTCATCAATGTAGAGACCAAAGAGGGTGGGTGAAAGAGGGCATCCTGTCACCTCGATAGTGCTAGCAAGTGGATGAGATAAGCCCCTTGGACATCTGACTCTACCATATACTCTCTCATATAAGGCATGGATCCCCCATATCATTTCCTCCGGAGCTCCGATATCAAGTAGTTGTTTGAAGAGTCGTTCCCTGGGAACAATGTCAAATGCTTTGCGGAAGTCCACAAAGCAACAATACAATCTCCTCTTCCTGACCCTTGCGTGGTCGATCAGACATCTCAGAGTGAAGATGTGGTCAATGGTAGAGTAATCATGTTTGAAACCTTCCTGTCCTCGAGCCTTGATGCCCTTCCTCTCAGCGAGAGTACTCAACTCTGTCTCTAGTACCATCCCATATAACTTGGCCAATATAGGGCCAATCATGATCGTCCGGTATGTAGACGGACCCATAGTATCTCTTGACTTATGAATGGGCACTATGGTGTACTTAGTCCATGAGTCAGGGAACCCTTCAACCAATGCACGGTTGAAGAGGTGCGCAATGAGCGGTGCAAGGGTCGTGCCTCCGTAGATGAGGTGTGCTTCCTGTAAACCGAAATGGTCATGGGCCCTGCCATGCTGTAGACGGGCAATAGCGCGTCCCACCATAGTGGGTGTGAAGAAGTAAGAGGTAGTAGGACGTGAGCTCTGTGGTCTGGGAATGGGGGGCTTGTCTGGGATCTCGTATAGGCTCTGTGCATAGTTGTGCCAAGTGCTCGGGTCTCGGATGGGAATCTGCTATCTCCTCTCTCTCAAATGTCGCCATGCCACTACACTGTCTCGACTCATGAGCAAATGATAAATATCCGAGTATTGTCTCTCCTCCCAATCTCGCCGTTTGCGGCGAGTAAGGCTCTGCATGCGACACTTTGCGTGTGTGTGTGTGTGTGTAATATCCCCTCTATGCTCTAAAATCCGTAGGTGCTTCCGTAGCTCACGACAATCTTCATCATACCCGTTGTTCTGGGGCATGGAACCTGTGCGTGGAGGGTGTATATGTGTGCTGTGTGGGAAGCTGTAGAGAGCTGAGTCCTGTAGGATGGTGGTGAATTGTGATGTAAGTGTGTCCAAGGGTGAGAGTGGATCGAGGGAGAGTAGGCGGGTGTGTAAATGGTGTGCATAAACGTGTGAGAGCTCGTGTGTGAAGTGTATCGTGGTGTGTGTCTGAGTGGGTGAGGGAGGGTCTAATGGAATAGGAGATGAGAGTGTGAATGTGATAAATGTATGGTCAGCACCAAGTGGGCGTCGTCCAATACTAAGTGAGGGGATGAGTGAATCTCAAGAGGTGGTACCTAAAATGTAGTCGACTGTGCTCTCACCTCCCCCGTGAGGGAAGCAAGTAAGTCCACCCGAACCTGGCCAACGATTCATCCCGTTATATATACCGAGCTTACGTTGGCTTCCTAGCTCAAGTAGATGTCTTCCATACCCAGTGGTGTCCTAACCCATATCTGTCGATACTCTTCTGGCACTCATCTCATCTGGGTCTCTGACCCTCATGAGATGTGGGTAATCCATGTTGTATGCCTCAAACTGATGTGATTGAGTGCGGCCATTGAATTCAGTCCCCCATAAGGAAGACTTCACCTTGTGTGCTGTAATGTAGTCTCACATCTGAATGTGCTGTGTATGGTGAGTCTCTATCTCGGATCGGTCCCCAAGAGCTTGTCGTGCGTATTGAGATTCGCCTAGAGGGAAGGAGCATATAGCAATGTAAATCCAGCTCCCCTGTGCTATCTCCATGCGAACCCACATGTATCATGCCTCCTCATCTCTTCCTATAATATGGATCCGACTCTGTATTTCCTGTCTAAATACGATCGCCACACCTCCCGACCCTCGCGTTGTACTCTGTCTCGTCGTGGTCTTGAATGCAGATTCCCAATGAAAACCTGCAATGCGTGGTAGACCTCTCTCTGGGTTCTCGTGTGTCTTTGTGATGCACGCAAAGTCATGTGATGCCAGGATCTCCTCGAGTCTGTCTGGTCGCGTCCAGAGTGCCCCGTTGCAGTTCCATGCTGCTCCTCTGAGTGGTGTCTCCTGGTGTAGTGATGTCTCATAGGCCGCATGGCCCTATTTGATAGGGTGTCCATCTATGAAGACCTAACCATCACGGTAAAAGGCCTTCCTCTCCTCTTGGCATGCCTTGAGTATTTGTGGCATGCAAGCGCGTCGGTGTGCCACCTTCATTTGTGTGAGGCCCTCGTCCATGTAGAGGGCGCCGCCGGGTAGTCCACGTAGTAATGGTGGGCGTCTAAAGAAGGAAGTCCGTGCCTCCTCGTAGCTTATCTTAAGGATGAGTGCTCGCAAACGTGATGTATCCCTCCGAACCCTCCATGCATCTGTGAAAGGCATGCTCTCGTATCCTAGTCAACGACGAATGTCAGAGGAGTCTTCCTCCGGTGATGCCCCTTCGGGTAGGCCCGTAATCCGAATGTGAAGTCTTCGAGTGTGTCGAAGCCTCTCCTCCTCAAGTGTATCCTAGACTCGTGTGAGCTCTTCTTTCTTCACGTCTTCCCTAAGTTCCTTCTTATTCCTTTTGTGTAGAGAGAGAGAGAGAGAGAGAGAGAGAGAGAGAGAGAGAGAGAGAGAGAGAGAGAGAGAGAGAGAGAGAGAGAGAGAGAGAGAGAGAGAGAGAGAGAGAGAGAGAGAGACTTTTTAACGTCTATTAGAGGCCAAAATCGGCCTATGAGACAAAGCATATACATCAGTATGATCCAATACACTGTGATCCCAAAAGGAAAATAAAGTGTGAGTACAAAAAACGGGTATAAAAGGAGTGGATAAAAACTGGAATCAAGGGTGTGGGGTGCTATGGGTATGCACTCTATATGCTCAATGGGTGAGATACAAATATGATATGCATAGGGAGGGGAGGCTGGATGGTATTACAACCCTCTAAATGCCTGGAGTGGGTGTAGGATATAATGCATCGGTGGGTAAGGCATCATGGCGATCCTCAAAATGCTCTGAACGTCCAAATCGACAGGGGTGCGCTTTTGACGTCTTCGTATCTCCATGTCATGGCGTGCATGAATCGCTTGAATCTCTCTCTTGTGTGGATGGGCTCTCCGGAGTGGGGGTCTCGGTCGTCGACGCTGTCGTCTAAGCTCCTCTGCTCTGCGTAATGTGACACTCCGCATGGAGCGTGGTCCTCGAGTGGCTGTGGGTCTAAAAAAATCTGTAATATAAGTCTGAGGGAGGGGGGGCCAGGTGTATCTCCATCTGCGGCTGGAGAAGTGATGCACGGTGGTGCTTGAGCTCTACTAGGAAACGACCTAGAGGGCGCTCGTCCTTTGTCCCCAATAAAGCCCTGATCTCTTTGGGCCCCCTGAAGAGCTGTGGGTAACGGTCTCTAATGTCCTCATATGCCTGGCATCTACATGTGTAGTGCTCCTCGTCCTCCACCTCCTCTCGGCATATCCTGCATAATCTCTCGTCCCTCGGGGTATGTGTCGCTCGCCCAACCTCAATCTCGAGCTTGTGTGATGATACTCTGAGCTTCCCAATGGCCACTCTCTCAGCTGGTGCGATGTATGTATCCATGTATCGTGGTCTCTGAATGAAACCATCGGCTGTCACAGTCAGGAAGTGCTCTCTGTAGTGTTGCCTCTTTGTGGGAAGAGGCTCCCGTGGTGCTATCCATGTCTCCGTGACGTGTATCTGTAGTAGGTCCTGACGGATGATCCTATTCCTCTCCGAACGAGAGAGGGTAATGTGGGGGGAAGAGAGGTCATACTGAAAAGGGGGGAGATCGGTAATGCTCATGCCATGGTCTGCTAACCATCGGTAAGTCTGTGCATACCATACTCTCTCATGCCCTGTCTCTTCCAAATGTCTAGAGCTCTCAAATGCAAGCCTGATGAGTCGGCTGATGGGGAGCTCTCTGACTCTCAGAATAAAGGTCACTAACTGGAAGAGGGCCTCCACTAGCATCGGTGGTGTGCCAAGCTCAGCTCGTATAATGTCATGTGGAACTGAGGGCTTGCTGTGCAGCAAGCGTGAGATTATGGTGAGCTGGGGCCTCTCAATCCGCGTCCACATCGCCTCCGTGATCCCTGGTGCCCAAACTGCTGTTGCGTACATCAATGCGGGTGTCACTAGGGTGTCAAAGAGCCACCCCTTAGTCCGGGGCTCCTGAAAATGCGTCTGAAAGCAACATCTCTCCAATCCTGCAAGTGCCGCATAGCCTCACGTCAATCTATCTCTCGTTGCATGTGCCATGGAGAATACCCCTGTGCTGCCCGAGAAGGTGACACCTAGGTAGACGTAGGAGTCCACTACCTCTATTTGTCCTCCAACTGCGGTGACACCTAGGTAGACGTAGGAGTCCACTACCTCTATCGGTCCTCCAACAGCGGTATGGAAGATCATGACCTTGGTCTTGCCAAGGTTCACTGTGAGTCCTCTCTCTATGCAGAAGGTATCAAGCGCCTGTAAATGTGATTGCAATCCCTCCTTTGAATCTGAAAGCAAGACAATGTCATCAGCATATAATAGGATGTGTACTGGCGTACCTCCGAGGTCTCCTCCTAGCCCTCCTTTGCTGTATATACTCCGTGATCTCGTCGATGTAGAGACCGAAGAGAGTGGGTGAGAGAGGGTAACCTTGTTTCACACCAATGGTGCTAACAAGGCTGTCTGATAGGCCGCCGAGGCAGGGTACCCTACCTGTGACTTGTGCATACAAAGCATGGATGGCCCATAGCATGTCTGATGGTAGCTGTAACTCCTGGAGCCTCCGTAGTAGTCTCTCTCGAGGGACCATGTCGAAGGCTTTGCGGAAATCCACAAAGCAACGGTATAGTTTCTGCTTCCTCGCCTTCGTGCTCTCAATCAAGCAATGAAGCACGAAGATGTGGTCGATGGTGGAGAAAGTGCGGCGGAAGCCTGCCTGGCCGGGTGCTCTTATCCTAGCTGCCTCAGCGTGTGTACTGAGCTCTGCCTCTAGTACTGCCCCATAGATCTTGGCCAGGATATGGCCTATCATAATAGTCCTGTAGTTCCTTGGATCCATCATATCGCCTGACTTATGGATAGGCGTAATGGTATGCATAGTCCACGAGTCAGGTAATCCCTCAACCAAAGCACGGTTGAAGAGATGGGCGATCAGGTGGGAAACTACATTTGCTGCGTATAAAGTGCTCGCCCTGTAGCCCCGTGTGGTCTGTTGAACGGCCATGCTGTAGCCTATGGATGGCCTGTCGTACCATGCCTCTCGTGAAGAGGGTGGATATCGCAGGACGCGGTGTGGGAGGGATCGGCCATGGTGGCTGTCCTAGGACGTCATATAACCTCTTGGCATAGGTGTGCCAAGTCTGAGGATCTGCTATGGGTGTAGGTGGGCGTGGCTCACGTAGTGCCCTCCATGCGGTGGCACAATCCCTACTCATGAGAAGGTCCAACAACTCTACCTCCTGTCTCTCCTCGAAAGCTCATCGCTTCTGGCGTGTGAGGGCTCGCATATGTCGTCGTGCCTCCCTCTGTGTGATGGATCCCAAGATACTTTGTGCTGGGAGATGTCGGTATAGTCGCCTACACTCCTCATCGTACCATCTATTCTGGGCAAGGTGGTAAGGTTCGTAAGGTTCGGTACGCATTCGGTTCGAGGGAAGAACCTTACCCTCGACGTAAGGCTCGTCCATGTATTAAATATTATATATACAGTGTACATACACACACACACACATATATATATATATATATATATATATATATATATATATATATATATATATATATATATATATATATATATATATATATATATATATATATATATATATTTCAAGATAATATAAAGTTCAAACACAACTAGATTTCTAAACTCTAATTTCTACACCATACACCATAACCATCAACAATTTAACATCACCATCCGCTAAACTTTATGAATAATATCACCATCCACTTCAAATATCACTTCAAAAAATTAAAGTTATAACAATAATCAACCTCAAGAAACAAAGCAATGAGCATAGCATCCACATAACATGTATTAACTAATAACTATGAACCAAAATGTATGTGAATAATACATGTAACATGAAGCATGAAATGTCTCAAGTCAACCATGAATCCTCATACGAATGTCAAAAACATAATGAAGAAAGGACATCTATGATGCCTGAGTCCACTGCACATAATGACTAATCTATATAGTATGAACTCTAGATAATAGGATCAATGATCAATCATCAAGCTCCTCATCATCCATCCCCTCCGAAGAAGACAATGATGATGACTCTGATGGAATGTCTCCAATGACAATGACATTCCCATCCTCATCGTACTCTGGCTCGGCAATCGGAGTGAAATCAATGCTATGTGGTGCTATGCCGATATCATCCGCCTTAGGAAGTGGATCTCCTCGTCGTCGAGGGCGCATTTTGCGCCTCCTTCTATACACCGGTGCTGAAGCAACACTCGTGGATGCAATGTCCATCTGAGGCTCAATACCCAATCGACGAGCACGTGCACGTGTCACTCTGCGATCAATACTCTCAAGCTCTAGGTGTAACATGCGATAGATATCCTCCTGCTCGTCTCGAACAACTGTAATCTCGTCCTCTGTCTCCATAGAACTCTCAAAGATGGTAGGAGATACCTATACATTACATAAATGATAAAATAGAAATTTGATAAAATAGAAACTTAAAAGAATGAAGGACAAAAATAAATATATACAGTCAACCTATTCCTCAACTTTGTATGAATGAGAGAATAGGCGCTCCAATTGCGTTCACATGCACTAGAGGAAGCATCCTACACATATCAAAATCAATAAGCATTTTAAAAATATAAATATTGAAACTATTATGATAATATGAATCAATGTTCAATTATCTATAACAAAAAAATACCTGTGATAAGACTCGTAGAGCATGTGGAGCCATTGAAGGGTGACCATAGCCATAGTGTAGCCACCACTCCAACGGCTCAGCAGTCACCTCTTTGTGCATAGATATAGTACGTGCATATGCAATGCCCACATTCCCCATATAGACTGTGAAATCTCTATCAAAGAGAAGCTGATCATCAGGGGACATGATGCGTTGCACATACTCATCCTTCATCTGTCGTAGTTGGCCTTCCGCCCATAAAGCTGGACTCTTGAAATATGGATACAAGAGTGCCGAAAATCCATGTATGGGTCTAGATAGAAAAGACCAACGATAGTCCACTAGTCGTAAAATATTAGATTTCCTACAAAGTAAAATCAATGTCAAATCTGAATTTTTATATAAATATATTAAGTGAAAGAAACATACATAAATTCCAAACATACATACCTCTCCTGTGAAAGTTCCCTTCCTCGCATGATAGCCTGTCTCATCTGCATAAAGAAATGGTAGACAAGTCCGAGTGTAGAACCCTCTTTGTCCACTATACGGAGCAAGATATAAATGGGCTTCAAAGCAGGCACAAGAGAATCTATGTCCTTCCAAAAGCTCTCATCCAATACTTTCCTTTGCACATAACGTGCAAGCTCTGTCTTAGAGTGTGGTAGGTTTGTCCATCTTCGATCTATGACAATTACACGCAATGCACCTAAGACTTGTTGAAGCCTACATAACACCACATATATGTAACCGAATCTAGTATCTGCAGGCCGAATCATCTCTATGGTGCTATGAGAGCGGAATATGGATAATGCCAAATGGTTTTTGCGTATAAAACTCAAAATGCGTTTGGCATCATTCACAATGGGCTCTATCCAAGGAAGCTTTGCGATATTCTCTAATAGAAGATCTACACAGTGTGCAGCACAAGGTGTCCAAACTATTTTCGGGAACTCATCTTCAATCATTTCTCCCATTCTTGTACAGTTCGATGCATTATCTGTGATAACTTGTACCACATTTTCAGCTCCAACTTCAAGAATGGCGGATTTGATATGTTGAAAGATAAACTCACCCGTAATGCGAACCCCCGCTCTACTAGCATCCATGGCACGGAGGAAATAGGTACCTAGGCAAGATGACACTAGGATGTTTATAATATGGCGTCGACGTGTGTCACTCCATCCATCAGAAATGATGGAACATCCATACATCACCCAACTTGTTTTAATAGGTTCTAATTGTACCTCAATGCGATCCCTTTCCTCATCCAACATGGTAGTACGCAATCGCTTGTAGTCAAGTCCATACCAATTATCGCATGGACCGACCTGAGCAATGGCTTTCACCATGCGTCTCCATGCCTCGGTACGTACCACATTCAATGCGAGATTGCATTCAATAACACACCTCCCAATTTGTATCTCTGCAGCCTTTTGTCTCTGCTTTTGTAAGGCCGAGGATATAAATGAGGCACTAACACCTTGCCTAGGACGTTGTGTAGGAGGGGTGGAGTCATCCTCCTCCATACTGGAAACTCTTTGTGATGAAGTCCGACTTCGAGTAGCACTAGTCTCTGAAGAAGGAACCATGTCCTCCATCATCTCGATATCGGCCGCAGCCAAATCACGACGACGTGCAACACGAGCCTCTTGTGCCAAGGAATGCTCACGTATTACGATTTGAGCAACCTCTGGAGGAACTTTATCACAAGAAGAAATGCCCATTCCTCCTAAACTGGACACGTGACGTAAAAGTCTTGTAGTCGTGGTAGAGAAGGACTTTGTGCAATATTTGCACGTCCACTTACGAGTGCCAGAGCCTGAAGTACTTTTAGCATTAGCCAATGAGTGGTTAATAGTATGGGCATCCCACATGGCATTCATGCTTCGAGGCATATTCGATATTGAGGCAAGATATGGATAATGGATTTGACTCTTGAGCCTTGACTCTTGAGGTGAATAGTGATGCTTTAAATGTGTATGTTCTTGAGTCTTGCTCGAAGCTCCTCATGCAACTCAGAAAGAGGTTAAGAGCCCTCGGCCAACTCAGCCAAGGCCCTAATTCGGGAGCACAGAGGTGACTCCGAGTGAGCAACGAGACCCGCAAGGAAGCTCTTAGCTTAGGCAAGGATTGGAAGGTAGAGCTAAGAGAAGGAAGCTTAGGCTTGGGGCTTAGAGGACGGGCAAGCTTAGGGACTTCGAAGGGGAGTCGGGACCTAGGCTGCGTCGACGTGCGAACGGAACAAGTGAACCGACTCACGAGGGCTGTTAGGGCTCGACTTTCGAGTAAACTAACCCAAAAAAATTTGAAATTCGCACAGGCACAAACCTTATGCATCCGGTTCGAACCGAATTGTACGTACCGAAAACGTACCGCTGGACGAACGGTTTGCGAACCGAATCTACTCTCATTCTGGGGTGTATGCCCCAGCCGTGTCGAATGTGCGGTGCTGTGGGTGGTGTATGGGAAGCTGAGAGTAGCGGATGTGTGGAGGATTGAGGAGAAGTGGGCGGTGAGGGTGTCCAACGAGGCAGAGGGATCAAGGGAGTAGATGTGCTCTCGAACATGGGAGCTATAGATATGTGCTAGCTCATGTCTAAAGTGAATGGTGGTATGGGCACGTGGCTGTATAGTGACGGGGTGGGATATGCATGGTGACCCGCGTATGGATAGGGCAAGATATGCGTGATCAGCTTCAATCGGTATGGGTGGGATAGTGAATGAGGTGATGAGATGTGTCGCCTCCGGGGGTCCGAGAACATAGTCTACCACACTACCCCCATGTGGTGTCGTGGGTGGAATGAAGGTGAGACCGCCCGAGGTGGGCCAGGTCGCCATCCCATTATATATAATGAGACGGTGTGCTGCACCCATCTGGAGTAGGTGTCTGCCGTATGAGGTGGGTGTGACGGTGTCAGCTGAGGCTCTTAGTGTAGACATATCCTCTATGGTACGAAACATCTCAGGGTCGTCAAAGTCGTAGATATCACACTGGTGGCTCTGAGTGCGGGCATTGAAGTCTCCTACAAGGAAGACTTCGCCCATCCTGTTATACTCCATAATGGTGTCATTGAGTCAGTCATATGGTGATGTGGTGTCTGGTTCCTCCCCCCCTAAGGGCTGCTCGGGGGAATGTGTGAAGCGCGAGTCGATGGGTGCAATATAGCATATGGCGAAATACACTGCTCTCTCCTTTGATAGCTGGAGGCGTATCCACATGAAACGTGCCTCTAGGTCTCTGGCTACCACCTGTACCCTGTGCTGTTGCGACTGTCTGTGGAGCATGGCTGCTCCTCATCCTCGTGTGGTGTGCTGTCTCATCTGTCGGCGGTGAACTGACTCCCACATATAGCCCTCAATCTGTGGTAGGCTCCTCCCCAGGCTCTCATGTGTCTCTGTCAAGAAGATCATGTCTCTTCCCTCCATCACCTCCTTGAGGCGCCCTGGATGTGTCCACAAAGATCCACTGCAATTCCATAGTGCAATATGCACTTCCTGTTGTGCTGTCTCATAGGCCGCGAATCCCTAGTCAATGGGCCGTCCATCAATGATGACACGACCGTCTCTGTATAGGGCACGATGTCCCTCCCGTTGGGCTTGGAGGACACGCGGCATGCATGCACGTCTGTGCTCTACCTGCATTCGTGTGAGGTCCTCATCCAAATAGATGGGGGTGCCCGGTGTAGTGCGTAGCACCGCCTGTTGTCTGAGGAGGTCTCTCCTCCCGGCCTCATCTGAGGACTGAATGATAAGTGCTCTGCTCCGTGTGGTGTCCTGTCCTGCTCTCCAGGCTATGGTGAAAGGGAGAGGCTCATCTGCGTGGTATCCAAGTAGTGTGCATAAGCGACGCCTGTCCTACTTTGTTAATCCGTCTGTCTCTGTGAGGTTGGAGACGCGAACATTGAGCCTGCGAGCCTGTCGCATCCGCTCCTCCTTAATGGTGGTGTGTACTATGTGGATCTCCTCATGGTGGTTGTTCTTCTTTGCCTACTGTCGAAGGTTCTTTTTTACAACCTCGACCCATCCATCTTTCTTAGTCTCAAGCTCGCTCTGAACCACCTCCATGCACTCCTTCTTGATAGTCACCCGAATGTCCTCTAGCTCTGGGGCGATCTCCCCCTCCTCGCATATGCTGTCCAGTTTCGTTCTCATCTCAGTAAGCTCAGTGTGCAACTCCTTGTCTCGTGAGTGCTGCTTGCGGATAGCAAGAAGCTCTTCCCGAAGGGACTCTTTTTCCTTCTCCAAGGTGGCCAGCTGTTCCTCCAACTTGGGAGCCATATGAGTGAGAGAGAGAGAGAGAGAGAGAGAGAGAGAGAGAGAGAGAGAGAGAGAGAGAGAGAGAGAGAGAGAGAGAGAGAGAGAGAGAGAGAGAGAGAGAGAGAGAGAGAGAGAGAGAGAGAGAGAGAGAGAGAGAGAGAGAGAGAGAGAGAGAGAGAGAAAGAAAGAAAGAAAGAAAGAAAGTGTTTTTACGTCTATTAGGAGGCCGAACTCGGCCTATGAGACAAATCGATGTACATGGGTGTATCTTCTGTCAATCAGAAAAGATAAAAGTGCTGAAAAGAAACTGGTTAAGCTGATATAGATCTCCGTAGTGTGCATGTGGGGATACCCATGAAAGTGGTGGGGGGTGTATGGAGTGCGATATCTATGATAGTCTATATGCAAAAGGGTAGTACAACAACCATGAGAATGCATCTAAAACGACTAACTAGCTCCATCCTGTGCTAGTGGGTGGGATGTAATATGTGATACATAGGTGGAGGTGGAGTCAGGGCCACCCTGATGGCTGCAACGGGATCGGCCATCATCTGGGATCGTCTCTCCTCCATGGCGCGATGGTCACAAGCCTGGATCTCCGCAATCTTGTGTCGGTGAAGTCTCGGGGCCCGATATCCTATATCACGGGGTCGTCTCCTAGCTCGAGATATCTGAGCCTGCTGAAGAGTCACCCCGCTCGGTATGTGGGCTGAGGGGGGGAGGGCTGCAGCACGTCGTGGAATAAAGAAGTCAGTGAGCTGACTCTGTCTCCCTCCTGTATGGAGTGCTACAGTAGGCTGGAGTAGGGAATCTCTGTGACTCTGTATCTCTAGTAAGAATCGCCCGAGCTGTCGCTGGTCTCTAGAGTCCATGATCTCTCGGAGGGTGGGCTGCCCTGCAAACAGAGTCTCGTATCTGCCTCTGATGCCATCATATGCGCTACATCTGCATACAAAGTGCTCCTCATCCTCCATCTCTACTCTGCATACTCTGCATATCCGCTCCTCTCTGGGAATGTCTGCGGCTCTGCCCGTCTCAATCTCGAGTCGGTGTGATGAGACTCTCAGCTGGCCAATCGCTACCCTCAAGCTATGAGGCATGTGAGTATCCATGTAGCGTGGTCGCTGGATGAAACCGTCAGCTAGTATGTCTATGAACTGGTCTCGATAGTGCGATAGTCTCGATCCCATGTGTGGTGTGTGCCATGTCTGACTAATGTAGAGCTGCCAGAGATGCTGTCTGAGCACAACATTCCTCTCACGACGAGAGAGGTGGATGTGAGGTGAGTCTGGGTCATACTGAAAAGGCGGCAATCTGTCCATATCAAGTCCATGACTATCAAACCAGACTCTAACCTGAGTGTACCAAGCTCTCTCATATCCTAACTCTGATATCTGTATAGATGCCTCAAGAGCTCTGTGTGTGAGTCTATCTGTAGGGAGGTCCCTAATCCTCTGAATAAAGCAGATAGTCTGGAATAGTGCCTCTACTGCCATGGGTGGTGCAGCTAGCTCTGCCCTGATGATGTCATGTGGCACCGACTGTTTCCCACGAAATAATCGCGAGATCATACGTACCTGTGGCCTCTCGATCGCACTCCACTGGGTGACTGTGAGACCTGGGGCCCAAACCGTCGCAGCATACATCATAGCTGGTCTGACCAGTGTGTCAAATAGCCAGCCCTTCGTGCGGGGCTCCTGGAAGTGTGCTTGGTGACATCTCCGCTCTAACATGGCTAAAGCTGCATATCCGCGTGTGAGTCTATCGGTGGCTGCCTGTCTCATGCTGAAGGGGCCAGGCAAGCTCGTGAATGTGACTCCGAGATAGACATAGGAAGTGACCACCTCAATCTGTCCACCACCAGCTCTGAATCCTGCTCCATTCCTCACCATGGGGGAGGTGTGGAAGATCATGACCTTGGTCTTGCCAAGGTTTACTGTCAAGCCCCTCTGTGTACAAAACTCATCCAGGGCCTCAAGGTGGCGCTGTAATCCCTCGGGTGACTCTGAAATCAAGACAATGTCATCGGCATATAATAAAATGTGGACATGTGTACCTGCGAGGTCTGCACCCTCTCCTCCAGCTCGGAGAATGTAGTCCTCAATCTCGTCAATGTAGAGACCAAATAGAGTGGGAGAGAGTGGGCAGCCTTGCTTAACACCAATGGTGCTAGCAATGGCCTCAGACATACCTCCTGGACACCGTACCCTCCCAGTCACCTGCTCATAGAGTGCATAGATGGCCCAAATCATCCCTGATGGTACTCCCAAGCTCTGGAGGCGTTGGAAGAGCCTCTCTCGCGGCACTGTATCAAAAGCTTTGCGGAAGTCCACAAAGCAGCAATATAGCCTCTTCTTCCGCACCCTTGCCCCATCAATGAGGCAGCGCAGAATGAAGATGTGATCAATAGTAGAGAAAGCTCGTCGAAAACCTGCTTGGCCTCGTGCTCGTAGCCCCTCAGTCTCTGCATATGAACTGAGCTCTGCCTCAAGTATGGCACCGTATAGTTTGGCCATGGTGTGGCCAATCATGATGGTCTTGTAGTTCCCTGGATCCAGGGTGTCTCCAGATTTGTGGATAGGCACAATGGTGTGCCTAGTCCACTCCTCTGGGAAGCCCTCTCCTATAGCCCGGTTGAAGACATGTGCAATCAACGGGGCTATAGTGGAGGCTGCATATATGAGATGCTCGCTCTACAATCCTGCGTGGTCTGTCGAACGTCCATGTCGAAGTCGTCGTATGGCCCTCTCAACCATCTTTGCTGTGAAGAGAGAAGAACTAGTAGGGCGAGGCTCAAGTGGCTGGGGAATGGGAGGCTTCCTAGGTACCTCATATAACCTCTGAGCATAATCATGCCATGTGTGTGGGTCTCCAATAGGTGTGGTCGGGCGTGGCTCTCGTAGGCTGCGCCATGCTGCAGCACTGTCCATACTCATAAAGAGATGGTATAGCTCAAGCTCCTGTGCCTCCTCAAAGGCTCGCCTCTTTCGACGTGTGAGAGTCTTCATCTGTCCCTTGGCCTCTCTCTCTGTGATCTCTCCCAATGCTCGCTGAGCTCGTAGTCGGCGGTAAAGATCTCTGCAATCCTCATCATACCAACGATGTTGTGGCATAGTCCCGGGAGGAGGTGTGTGACGAGAATGGATGGTGTGTGGGAAGGAGCTGATGGCTGATGTCTGAAGAACTGATGCTATCTGAGAGGTGAGTAGGGATAGTGGAGTGTCAGGATGAAGTAAGAGAAGACCCTGCTCGACTCGAGCCGCATATATGTGAGCTAGCTCGTGTGTGAAGTGGATGGTGGTGTGTGGGATGCGTGCTGCGGGTATGCGTGTAGGGGTGTCTCCCTTCAGGGAGAGTGCGAGGTATGTGTGATCAGCCCCAATGGGTATGGGTGGGATGGTGAATGAGGTAAGTAGGTGGATGGCCTCTCTGGACCCCATGACGTAATCTACTGTACTTCCCCCGCCATCTGTGACTGAGTGTGGTATGCATGTCAATCCTCCTGAGGTAGGCCACCATCCCGTTATAGATAACGAGATTATGTCGAGAGCCTAGTCTGAGTAGGTGAGTGCCATAGTGAGTGTGTGTAGCGTCAGCTGAAGCTCGAGCTGTAGACTCATCCTCTATGGTATGTAGTATCTCCGGGTCTTCTGGGTCAAATATCTCACACTGATCATTGCCTGTCCTGGCATTGAAGTCTCCCATAAGGAAGACTTCCCCTAATGCAGAGTACTCTGTAATCTCTTCTGACAAGCAAGTGTATGGTGAGTCCTCCTCTCGATCTATGATAGCGAAACGCGAGCTAGAAGGAGCAAAGTAGCATAATGCTATGAAGATGATCCTCTCCTGCGAGAGCTGGAGTCGAATCCAAAGATATCTTGCCTGTGAATCACGTGCGACTATCTGTATCCTGCTCTGAAGTCCATCTCTAAAGAGTATGGCTACTCCTCCTGATCCTCGGGTGGTGTGCTGACGTGTACACTCTCTGTATGTGGACTCCCACTGAAAACCGTGGACACGAGGTAGGCCCCGGTCCGGGCTCTCATGTGTCTCTGTGAGCATAATGATGTCTTTGCCTTTGCGCACCTCTTCCAATCTCTCTGGGTGTGTCCATAGATCTCCATTGCAGTTCCAAATTGCAAGGTGTATCTCCTCGAGTGTCTCACAGGCCGCGAATCCCTATGGGATGGCCTTGCCATCAATGATGACACGACCATCTCTGTATGAAGCCTTCTTTCCTTCTTTGCGAGCTTGATGTACTCTCGGCATGCATGCACGACGGTGTGCTACCTGCATGGGTGTGAGATCATCGTCAAGGTAGATGGGGGGGCCATCAAGTGCTCTCAAAATCACCCTCTTGCGTAGGAAAGTAGATCTTATATCTTCGGAAGGGAAGTGTAGAATGAGAGCTCTCTTCTTCGTGGGGTCTCGTCCCGTTCTCCAAGACTTGATGAATGGGGGGGACTCCTCTTTGTAGCCGAGTATCTTGCGTAGTGTCTTCCCATCGGACTCGGGGGTAGAGCCTTCTTTTTCTTCAATGCCCGTGATGCGTACATTGAGACGGCGGGCATTGATGTTCTTCTTCACTATGTCGATCCACCCTTCTTTGGTAGCTTCTAATTTGTTTTCCATGCTCTCGGTCAAGGATTTGGTGAGTTCTTCTTTGAGAGCTTCTGTCTTGTTCATATTAATCTCTCCTTCTTCGGGTGTAAGAGAGACCATTGAAGCTTTGAGGAGCTCCAATTCCTCTTTCATGTTTGCCCTCTCCTTAGCCCATTCTTCTTTCTCTTTCTGCCATGCTTCCCTCTCCTTATGATATGTTTCTACTTCCTTCTCGAGCTTTGAGAGGCGGCTGATGATGGCCGTGATAGTGGAGTCCACCATCTTCTTGTTTTGTTTGATAGCTATGGTCAGTTTGTCCTCCATTTTTGTCAAATCGTCCTTCTTAGCCGTAGCGCTCATTGCATTCGAAGATGAAAAAATGCTCAGAGTACTGAGCCTAAAGACTTGCGATGAAGACGGGAGCGCGCCCGATGCGCGATGGAGCAAGGGTGGGAGTGGCTAATAAGTGTAGAGAGAGAGAGAGAGAGAGAGAGAGAGAGAGAGAGAGAGAGAGAGAGAGAGAGAGAGAGAGAGAGAGAGAGAGAGAGAGAGAGAGAGAGAGAGAGAGAGAGAGAGAGAGAGAGGTAGGTTTTGATTTTAAGATGTGAGGTTCTAAGTTCTAGGTTTTTGGTTTTTGGTTTTTAAATTCCATAAGTTTAATTAAGTTAGCCATAAGGTTAACCTTAAAGTGAAATAAAGCTTTTGGGGCTGGGCTAGCAGGATAGGAGAGGGGGCCCGCATTTAGGGTTTAGCAGAGTTGAGGGCGGGGCTTGCAGAGACGAGGGGGGGAGGGGGGGGAGGGTGTATGCGGCGGGATGGAGAAGAGATGGGGGCGACGGGAGGGCAGAGATGGGGGTAGGGTTGGCAGGAGACGGCTATGAGGGGGCGGTTTAGGGTTTGGTAGAGCTGTGGGGGTGGCGGGTTTAGGGTTTCGAAGAGCTGTGGGGGTGGCGGGATGGAGCAGGACAGGGCAGCAACAGGCGGCACAAGGCTGCGGGGGTGGCGGGATGGGTCGGGACAGGCGGCACAGGGCTGCGGGGGTGGCTGGCTGGCATGGGACAGGGCGGGTCAGGGTTGCGAGGGTGGCGGGACGGGCGGCACAGGGCTGTGGGGGTGGGCGAACTGGGGTGGGACAGGGCGGGGGAGAGAGAGAGAGAGAGAGAGAGAGAGAGAGAGAGAGAGAGAGAGAGAGAGAGAGAGAGAGAGAGAGAGAGAGAGAGAGAGAGAGAGAGAGAGAGAGAGAGAGAGAGAGAGAGAGAGAGAGAGAGAGAGAGAGAGAGAGAGAGAGAGAGAGAGAGAGAGAGAGAGAGAGAGAGAGAGAGAGAGAGAGAGAGAGAGAGAGAGAGAGAGAGAGAGAGAGAGAGAGACTTTTTAACGTCTATTAGAGGCCAAAATCGGCCTATGGGACAAAACATATACATCAGTATGATCCAATCCAGTGTGATCCCAAAAGGAAAATAAAGTGTGAGTACAAAAAACGGGTATAAAAGGAGTGGATAGTAATTGGCATCAAGGGTGTGGGGTGCTATGGGTATGCACTCTATATGCTCAATGGGTGAGATACAAATATGATATGCATAGGGAGGGGAGGCTCGATGGTATCACAACCCACTAAATGCCTGGAGTGGGTGTAGGATATAATGCATCGGTGGGCGAGGCATCATGACGATCCTCAAAATGCTCTGAGCGTCCAAATCGATAGGGGTGCGTTGCTGATGTCTCCGTATCTCCATGTCATGGCGTGCGTGAATCGCCTGAATCTCTCTCTGATGTGGACGGGCTCTCCGGATTGGGGGTCTCGGTCGTCGACGCTGTCGTCTAAGCTCCTCTGCTCTGTGTAATGTGACACCCCGCATCGAGCTGGGTCCTCGAGTGGCTGTGGGTCTGAAAAAATCTGTAATATAAGTCTGGGGGGGGGGGGGGGGGGCAGGTGTATCTCCATCTGCTGCTGGAGGAGTGATGCACGGCGGTGCTCGAGCTCTACTAGGAAACGACCTAGAGGGCGCTGGTCCTCTGTCCCCAATAAAGCCCTGATCTCTCTGGGCCCCTTGAAGAGCTGTGGGTAGCTGTCTCTGATGTCCTCATATGCCTGGCATCTACATGTGTAGTGCTCCTCGTCCTCCACCTCCTCTCTACATATCCTGCATAATCTCTCATCCCTCGGGGTATGTGTGGCTTGCCCAACCTCAATCTCGAGCTGGTGTGATGATACTCTGAGCTGCCCAATGGCCACTCTCTCAGCTGGTGCCATATATGTATCCATGTATCGTGGTCTCTGAATGAAACCATCCGCTGTCACAGTGAGGAAGTGCTCTCTGTAGTGTTGCCTCTTTGTGGGAAGAGGCTCCCGTGGTGCTATCCATGTCTCCCTGACGTGTATCTGTAGTAGGTCCTGACGGATGATCCTATTCCTCTCCGAACGAGAGAGGGTAATGTGGGGGGAAGAGAGGTCATACTAAAAAGGGGGGAGATCCATAATGCTCATGCCATGGTCTGCTAACCATTGGTTAAGTCTGTGCATACCATACTCTCTCATGCCCTGTCTCTGCCAAATGTCTAGAGCTCTCAAATGCAAGCTTGGTGAGTCTGCTGGCGGGGAGCTCTCTGACTCTCAAAATAAAGGTCACCAACTGGAAGAGGGCCTCCACTAGCATCGGTGGTGTGCCAAGCTCAGCTCGTATAATGTCATGTGGAACGGAGGGCTTGCTGCGCAGCAAGTGTGAGATCATGGTGACCCGGGGCCTCTCAATCTGCGCCCACATCGCCTCTGTGATCCCTGGTGCCCATACTGCTGCTGCGTACATCAATGCGGGTGTCACTAGAGTGTCAAAGAGCCACCCCTTAGTCCGGGGCTCCTGAAAATGTGTCTGAAAGCAGCGTCTCTCCAATCCTGCAAGTGCCGTATAGCCTCCCGTCAATCTATCTCTCGCGGCCTGTGCCATGGAGAATACCCCTGTGCTGCCCGAGAAGGTGACACCTAGGTAGACGTAGGAGTCCACTACCTCTATCTGTCCTCCAGCTGCCGTGAAAGAGGCACGATGGCGTACTGTCCTGGAGGTATAGAAGATCATGACCTTGGTCTTACCAAGGTTCACTGTGAGTCCTCTCTCCATGCAAAAGGTATCGAGCTTCTGTAAATGTGATTGCAACCCCTCCTGTGACTCCGCAAGCAGGACAATGTCATGAGCATATAATAGGATGTGTAGAGAGAGAGAGAGAGAGAGAGAGAGAGAGAGAGAGAGAGAGAGAGAGAGAGAGAGAGAGAGAGAGAGAGAGAGAGAGAGAGAGAGAGAGAGAGAGAGAGAGAGAGAGAGAGAGAGAGAGAGAGAGAGAGAGAGAGAGAGAGAGTCATATTAACGTCTTCTGGAGGCCAAACTTGGCCTATGAGACAAAAGCCATGTACAAGTGTAGTAACCATGTGTAGAAAATGAAATGAAATAAACATAAAGCTATTTAGGGCTGGTAAAAGGCTTGGGAGACGTGGCTCTGACTTTGCAGATAGTGGCCACCTAATATAGGGGGATCCATAATATGGGGGAAGGTGGGTGTAGTATGTGGTACATCGGTGGTGTTCTGAGTGCCACTTGAAGGAAGACAACCTAGGGGGTGGTGGTATGCCTATGCTCCATCATGTGGTCGTAGGTTGTCCTGATGCGTGAGATATCCTCCTGATATAGTCGAGGTCGACGATATCCTACCATGCGTGGTCGGCGTAGTGCTCTCTGTGCTGCTGCCTGATGGAGCGTGAGCCCTATAGAAGGACCTCTCTGATGTAGCTCAGCTCGCTGAAAGAATTGGGTAATGGTCTGCTGGGTACTCACCCTGGCTGATGTGTGGGCTGAAGTGACCGCTCTCGCCTCTCGTATGCTACTGTGTGGAAGCGCCCCAAGCGGCTCTTGTCTCCCATAGTCATGCACAACTGGAGTGACTCCTCTCGCTAGAACTGTGCTCGTAGGTCTAAGTATGCTCGGCATCTGATAACAAAATGCTCCTCACTCTCTACCTCTATCTGGCATACTGGGCACCACCTCTCCTCACGAGGGACTCCCCTGGACAGACCCCTCTCAATCTCAAGCTGATGTGATGAGACCCGGATCTGCCCAATGACAACTCGGAGGTGGTGGGGAAGGTATTTTTGTATGTATCTCGGGATCTTGATGAAGCCTGCGTCCGATATATTTAGAAAATGCTCGCGGTAATAGAGCATTTTCGGTGGCAATGTATCCCCAGGGCTCACCCATGTCCTCTGTATGTATGTATGCCATATCTCTTGACGAATGACCCTATTCCTCTCTTGATGAGAGAGCGAGTAGGTGGGTGCATGTGAGTCGTACTGTAGTGGTGGTAGCCTGTCTATGTCAAGGCCATGGTGGGCCAGCTAGTCTTGTGTCTGTGCATACCATGAGGAGGTGTTGCCTGCTAATGCCATATCACGTGATGCCTGGAAAGCACGATAAGCAATGCACTCTGTATCCATGCTCGGAAGTCTGTGTGATAGGCATACTGTCAGGAATAGTGCCTGAACTAGCATTGGTGGTGCAGCGAGCTCTGCTCTAATGATATCATGTGGTACTGAAGGCTTGCTGCGGATAAGTCTGGCAATCATGAGGATCTGTGGCTTCTCTAATGCTGTCCATACTGATGTAGCTAATCTTGGCCCCCATATGGCTGCTCCATACATGAGCGCTGGCGTAACCAAAGTGTCAAAGAGCCACCCCTTTGTGCGGGGCTCCTAAAAATATGCCTGGTGGCACTGTCTCTCCATCAAAGCTAGTGCTGCGTACCCATGTGTGATTTGGTCACGAGGTGCCTGAGACAGAGAGAAGACCCCTGATGCTTCTGTAAATGGCACTCCCAAGTAAACATATGATCCAGCCACCTCGATCGGTCCACCTGCTGCTGTGAACAAACTATGTCTGCATACCTGTGCTGATGTATGAAAGATCATGAGCTTGGTTTTACCAAGGTTTATAGATAACCCTGTGTCTGCAAAAGTCATCTAGGCCATGTAGATGATGCTGTAGACCTTCTGCACACTCTGAAACCAATACAATATCATCAGCGTATAAAAGAATATGGATAGTGGACCCCCGTACCTCAATGCCATCTCCCCCCTGCTGCTGTATGAAGTCCACTATCTCATCAATGTAGAGACCAAAGAGGTTGGGTGAAAGAGGGCATCTTTGCTTCACCCCGATAGTGCTAGCAAGTGGATCAGATAAGCCCCCTGGACATCTGACTCTACCAGATACTCTCTCGTATAAGGTGGAGATCCCTCATATCATCTCCTCCGGAGCTCCAATATCAAGTAGTCGTCTGAAGAGTCGGTCCCTGGGAACAATGTCAAATGCTTTGCGGAAGTCCACAAAGCAACAATATAATCTCCTCTTCCTCACCCTTGCCTGGTCGATCAGGCATCTCAGAGTGAAGATGTGGTCAATAGTAGAGTGATCGCGTCTGAAACCTGCTTGTCCTGGAGCCCTATACCCTTCCTCTCAGCGAGAGTACTCAACTCTGTCTCTAGTACCGCATTATATAACTTGGCCAATATAGGGCCAATCATGATCGTTCGGTATGTAGCTGGATCCATAGTATCACCTGACTTATGAATGGGCACTATGGTGTGCTCAGTCCATGAGTCCGGGAACCCTTCAACCAATGCACGGTTGAAGAGTTGGGCAATGAGCGGTACGAGAGTCGTGCCTCCATAGATGAGGTGCTCTGGCTCTAAACCGAAATGGTCATCGGCCCTGCCATGCTGCAGTTGGGCAATAGCGTGTCCCATCATAATGGGTGTGAAGAAGTCAGAGGTAGTAGGACGTGAGCTCTACGGTCTGGGAATGGGGGGCTGGTCTTGGATCTTGTATAGACTCTGTGCATAACTATGCCAAGTGCTCGGGTCTCGGATAGGTGTCTGCTGTCTCCTCTCTCTCAAATGTCGCCACGCCACTCCACTGTCTCGACTCATGAGCAAATGCTAAATATCCCAATACTGTCTCTCCTCGCAATCTCGCCGTTTGCAACGAGTAAGCTCTGCATGCGACGTTGTGCCTGTGTGTGTGTAATATCTCCTCTATGCTCTAAAATCCGTAGGTGCTTCCGTAGCTCACGACAATCTGCATCATACCAGCGGTTCTGGGAGATGGATCCTGTGCGTGGAGGGTGCATATGTGTGCGGTGTGGGAAGCTGCGGAGAGCTGAGTCTTGTAGGATGGTGGTGATCTGTGATGTAAGTGTGTCCAAAGGTGAGAGTGGATCGAGGGAGAGTAGGCGGCTGTGTAAATGGTGTGCATAAACGTGTGAGAGCTCGTGTGTGAAGTGTATCGTGGTAGGTGTCTCAGTGGGTGAGGAGGGTCTGATGGAATCGGAGATGAGAGTGCGAGTGTGATAAATGTATGGACAGCTCGAAGTGGACGTCGTCCAATACTAAGTGAGGGGATGAGTGAAGCCCTAGAGGTGGTACCCAAAATATAGTCGACTGTGCTCTCACTTCCCTCATGAGGGAAGCAAGTATATCCGCCCAAGCCTGGCCAACGATTCATCCTGTCATATATAACGAGATGATGTCGGCTGCCTAGCTCGAGTAGATGTCTGCCATAGCCTGGTAGTCCACGTAGTACTGATCGACGTCTAAAGAATGCGGTTCGTGCCTCCTCGGAGCTCATCTTAAGGATGAGTGCTCGCAAACGCGATGTATCCCTGCCAACCCTCCATGCGCCTGTGAAGGGCATGCTCTTGTATCCAAGTATGTCAGTTGCATCTTCCGTTGGTGATGCTCCCTCAGGTAGGCCTGTAATCCGAATGTGAAGTTTTCGAGTGTGTCGAAGCCTCTCCTCCTCAAGTATATCTTGGACTCGTGTGAGTTCTTCTTTCTGCACGTCTTCCCTAACTTCCTTCTTAACCCTTTTGTGTACTACTTCCACCCACGACTCTCGAGTGGATTCTACCTTCGTTTTGATTTCCTTCTTTATTTCTTCTTTGAGTGTCTCCACGTTGGAGATCTCTCCCTCTTCTTTCAGGTGCTCATAGGCTGTCCTCCAATTGTCTCGTTCTTCTGTGAGAGTCTTTACTTGTTCTTCGAGTCCTTTGGTTTTCGAGTCCTTTTAACTTTTCCATCTTTTTTCGTATCTCCATATTGAGGTTGCGGTCTGCTTCCTTTTTGGCCTCTTTGAGAGCTTTAACGATAAGTTCGTCCACTTCCCTCCTGTCCATGGGAGCCATTCGAGTTAGGGTTAGGGTTAGGGTTACGGTTGGGTTGGGGTCGAAGTTGGAGTTTGGATTTAGGGTTTTGACACTTAGGATTAGGGTTTCGGTGTCTTAGGATTAGGCTTGGTTTTTGCTAGGGTTTCGGGTTTGGGTTAGGGTTTGGGTGCGGGATTCGGGGTAGGTTTTTGGGTAGGATCTCCGTAGTATGCATGTGGAGATACCCATGAAAGTGGAATAGTGCATCTACTACCATGGGTGGTGCAGCTAGCTTTGCCTTGATGATGTCATGCGGCATCGACTGTTTCCCATGAAATAGTCGCGAGATCATCTGTGTCACAACATACATCATAGCTGGTCTGACAAGTGTGTCAAATAGCCACCCCTTTGCACGGGGCTCCTGGAAGTGT